>CM033025.1:22500925-22898425 GCA_019207045.1 Branchiostoma floridae x Branchiostoma belcheri | reverse complement strand
TTTTGTCAAAAACTTCTGACGAGGATAACTCAAGAAGGGAACAACGGATTTTAATGATTTTTGGTATGTAGGTACCTTGGACAATGTTGTACAAGATAAGATACTAATTATGCAAAATATGCGTACATTTGCATAATTAATGAGAATATTCTATCATCATAGCAGTTTTTTCAATGTATCTCTTGTCCCGGACGTAATATGTTCGTGACATTTGGGTGGTAGATAGCTTTTAGCGTCTTAAAAAAGCGGGGCAAGTTTCAGTCCCCTAACATGTAATTGTGGAACTGCAGGTGCGTTTTTGTCAAGACACTCCAAAGAGGATAACTGCAGAAAGAAACGACGGATTGCCTGCATTTTAGGTATGCAGGTAGCTTGGTCAAAGATGTTTAAAATGATATGCATTTTATGCAAATGAGGACTTAATTTGCATTATTAAGGAGGACATTGTATAATTTCATTGTTTTGAATAACTGGGATTCAATATATTTAACACATGTAGATTATTAACATAAGCGGATACCAAATATGCAAATGTTTAACTGATTTGCATAATATATGCAAAAATGGCAAAATAGCTTAAACGATTAATGATAAGAATTTTTTAATTTTCAAATAAATCATACTAATATTAATAAGGGTCTTCTTTGTATATCATTCGCAGTGCAATGAGGCAAAATTAAAATTACTTGACAAAGGCATGATATCAGGGAAATAATGTGATATGAACAATCAGAGAGATTGATTTCTGCTGTAAAGCCGGCATTCCAGAGGTCACTAAGGTGAAATCCGACTCGAGCGCAAAGTGATGCAGGTGGCATACGTCACCACGAATGACAGGAAGTTAACTTCTGGCTTCTGGCACCAGAGGTCGTGCAGCAGCTTGCGATGCACTCCAGGGGTCACTTGGGTGACCTTTTAGCCCAGATATACTGTTGGTATAATTAGAAAGGTGTATTAGTGGGTACTTGTAATCTGCAAACCGTTTTGAAATTGCGTGCTTTGTTGTGGAGATATGAGTGTTTAAGCGCTAACCCTAACCCTAACCCTAGCCGTAACCCTAATTTAGGGTTAGGGCTAGGGTTAGGGTAAAAAGTGTCTTCAAGGCGGCCAAACTTGGTATGATTAGAAAGGTGTATTGGTGGGTACTTGTAATCTGCAAACCGTTTTGAAATTGCGTGCTTTGTTGTGGAGATATGAGTGTTTAAGCGCTAACCCTAACCCTAACCCTAGCCGTAACCCTAATTTAGGGTTAGGGCTAGGGTTAGGGTTAGGGTAAAAAGTGTCTTCAAGGCGGCCAAGCTTGGTATGATTAGAAAGGTCTATTGGTGGGTACTTGTAATCTGCAAACCGTTTTGAAATTGCGTGCTTTGTTGTGGAGATATGAGTGTTTAAGCGCTAACCCTAACCCTAACCCTAACCCTAACCCTACCCGTAACCCTAATTTAGGGTTAGGGCTAGGGTTAGGGTAAAAGGTGTCTTCAAGGCGGCCAAACTTGGTATGATTAGAAAGGTGTATTGGTGGGTACTTGTAATCTGCAAATCGTTTTGAAATTGCGTGCTTTGTTGTGGAGATATGAGTGTTTAAGCGCTAACCCTAACCCTAACCCTAACCCTAACCCTACCCGTAACCCTAATTTAGGGTTAGGGCTAGGGTTAGGGTAAAAGGTGTCTTCAAGGCGGCCAAACTTGGTATGATTAGAAAGGTGTATTGGTGGGTACTTGTAATCTGCAAACCGTTTTGAAATTGCGTGCTTTGTTGTGGAGATATGAGTGTTTAATCGCTAACCCTAACCCTAACCCTAGCCGTAACCCTAATTTAGGGTTAGGGCTAGGGTTAGGGTAAAAAGTGTCTTCAAGGCGGCCAAACTTGGTATGATTAGAAAGGTCTATTGGTGGGTACATGTAATCTGCAAACCGTTTTGAAATTGCGTGCTTTGTTGTGGAGATATGAGTGTTTAAGCGCTAACCCTAACCCTAACCCTAGCCGTAACCCTAATTTAGGGTTAGGGCTAGGGTTAGGGTAAAAAGTGTCTTCAAGGCGGCCAAACTTGGTATGATTAGAAAGGTGTATTGGTGGGTACTTGTAATCTGCAAACCGTTTTGAAATTGCGTGCTTTGTTGTGGAGATATGAGTGTTTAAGCGCTAACCCTAACCCTAACCCTAACCCTAGCCGTAACCCTAATTTGGGGTTAGGGCTAGGGTTAGGGTAAAAGGTGTCTTCAAGGCGGCCAAACTTGGTATGATTAGAAAGGTGTATTGGTGGGTACTTGTAATCTGCAAACCGTTTTGAAATTGCGTGCTTTGTTGTGGAGATATGAGTGTTTAAGCGCTAACCCTAACCCTAACCCTAACCCTAGCCGTAACCCTAATTTAGGGTTAGGGTTAGGGTTAGGGTTAGGGTAAAAGGTGTCTTCAAGGCGGCCAAACTTGGTATGATTAGAAAGGTCTATTGGTGGGTACTTGTAATCTGCAAACCGTTTTGAAATTACGTGCTTTGTTGTGGAGATATGAGTGTTTAAGCGCTAACCCTAACCCTAACCCTAGCCGTAACCCTAATTTAGGGTTAGGGCTAGGGTTAGGGTAAAAGGTGTCTTCAAGGCGGCCAAACTTGGTATAATTAGAAAGGTGTATTAGTGGGTACTTGTAATCTGCAAACCGTTTTGAAATTGCGTGCTTTGTTGTGGAGATATGAGTGTTTAAGCGCTAACCCTAACCCTAACCCTAGCCGTAACCCTAATTTAGGGTTAGGGCTAGGGTTAGGGTAAAAGGTGTCTTCAAGGCGGCCAAACTTGGTATGATTAGAAAGGTGTATTGGTGGGTACTTGTAATCTGCAAACCGTTTTGAAATTGCGTGCTTTGTTGTGGAGATATGAGTGTTTAAGCGCTAACCCTAACCCTAACCCTAGCCGTAACCCTAATTTAGGGTTAGGGCTAGGGTTAGGGTAAAAAGTGTCTTCAAGGCGGCCAAACTTGGTATGACCTTGGGTGACCTTTTAGCCCAGATATACTGTTGTGCTGGCTGGAAACTGCTCTCTTGCTTTAAAAGCAGGCTTTTTGTCAGTTCTTGTTGCGTTAATTGTGGAACTGCAGGGGTGTTTTTGCCAAGACACTCCAAAGAGGATAACTGCAGAAAGGAACGACGGATTGTCTGCAATTTAAGCATGCAGGTAGCTTAGGGAAAGATGTTCATAATGATATACATGTTATGCAAATGACAACTTGATTTGCATAATTAATGAGGAAATTGTATAGTTCCATTGTTTTCAATAACTGGACAATACATATAACACATGTTAATTATGATAGGTGGAATATAAGCAGATACCAAATATGGTAATGAGAAATTTATTTGCATAATTTATGTAGAAATTGCAAAACCACTTAATGATTAATAATGGGAATTTTATAATTGTGACATGTGTACGTTAGTCAATGATTAACAACACCATGCACAAATTATGTTAATGTGTTAGTCAATTGCATAAAATTTACGAAAGCTCTAAATTTTCATGGAGGTATGAGGTCGCCGAACTCTAGTTTACCCTTTGTGTGTGTGTGTCTGTGTGTGTGTGTGTGTGTAAACAAGATAACTCAAGAATGGCTGGGTGGATTTGTTTCATACTTGGTGTGTTGGTAGTGTGTGATGAAAGCTGGAGATGATTAGATTTTGGGCCCCTAGCGGCTTCCCTTTGTACCGCGGCGCAACTTCCGGGTTTGCTATTTCGGTGGTCTGAACATGCTATGGTCACGATTTTTGATTATTAGATAGCTCTTGTGCTCAGGAAGAAGTGACATAAGTTTGGGTCCCCTAGCATCTAGTTTTGGGATAGCAGGGGCATTTTTGTAAAAAACACTTCTGATGAGGATAACTCAAGAAGGGAACAACGGATTTTCATGATTTTTGGTATGTAGGTACCTCGGACAATGTTGTACAAAATGAAATACTAATTATGCAAAATAGGAACAAATTTGCATAATTAATGACAACATTCAATCATAGCAGTTTTTTCTATGTATCTCCTGTCTTGGACGTGATATGGTCTTGAAATTTGGGTGGTAGATAGCTTTTAGTGTCATGACAAAGTGGGGCAAGTTTCAGCCCCCTAACATTAAATTTGAGAACTGCAGGGGCGTTTTTGTCAAGATATTCCAAAGAGCATAACTGCAGAAAGGATTGACGGATTGGCATCATATTAGGCATGCGAGTACCTTAGGCAAAGATGTTCATAATGATATGCATGTTATGCAAATGAGGAGTTAATTTGCATAATCAAAGAGGAAATTGTATAATTCCATTGTTTTCAATAACTTGACTTCAATAAATGTAACACATGTTAATTATGATAGGTGGAATATAAGCAGATACCAAATATGGTAATGAGGAACTTATTTGCATAATTTATGTAAAAATTGCAAAACCGCTTTATGATTAATAATGGGAATTTTATAATTGTGACATGTGTACATTTGTCAATGATGAACAACAACATGCAGACATTATGTTAATGTCTTAGTCAATTGCATGAAATTTACAAAAGCTCTAAATTTTCATGGAGGTATGAGGTCGCCGAACTCTAGTTATCCTTAAGGTCTAGTTTACTGCAAGAGGGACTGAAGCATGTGTATTTTTTAAATCTTGCTAAAAATTGTGACCATTGTCGTGCTTTGACCTGTTATCGACCTCCATATTCGACCTCCATAGTGGACTGATCCATTAGGACAGGGGGTGAAATCCTGGCATCATGACAATCATCTGATTGCAGCTCGTTAAAATGCTGGAGTTGAACTCGGTTTTTTTAATCAAAACAAACCTGACAAATCCAGATTTGCAGTGGGGGTAAAGACTTGAGGTTTGAAATGTAGATAAATGTGTTTATACGTGATTGTTTTGCATCGCTTAGCCATGTATGGGATACGAAATTCCATTTAGGAGTCCCTCTCCTTAATTAGTGTAACGTTAGAACATGTAGCTAGAAGTATAGCGTTTGATATGTTAACATATCCAACCGCTTTTGTGTGATGCATGCGACCGTCTATCATGTTGGGACCAGTGATTGAGAACGGTTGTTTCGGAAGTTAATGTCCTTGTCGCATGGGGTCAACTTGAGGTCACACACCTGCCTGTCGACATACGTCACAGTGTATACAATTGTACTTCCGGAGTTTCCGAGAAGGCTGATTTAATACGGTACGGGTTGGCAAGTCGGCCATTCTGCGAAACACAGGAAGGCCCTTGGGTATTCATGGGACTCAAACAAGTTATCTGCCATGTTAATCAATACGTCACTTTCCGTTCAAACGGTTCTTGTGTGCGTACATAAACATGTACTTGTAACGCACCACATATCAAAGACGCCTTTAAAAATACAGAATGACAAAGCAGTAAATTTATACAAGAGGACATATTGAGTTCAGGGCTTTGTTGAGGCCGGCACTTTATGTTCGAACTGAAACAGACTAATCTGTGGTAGAGTGTAACAGTAGGTCTTAGACTTTTACGCATTGATTTTTGTGTTGCAAGACAAAAACATAGCGGTAATAGAATTCTGAATGCATTATGTCCTCGGTGTACGAAACATCTGGTGCAAATAAAGGTAACCTGATCGACGTTATTCTGCTTTCATTTTCATGTTCATGTATTAAAGAGCAGCCATTTCTTTTCTCATTCGGATTTCCCATGACTGTGTGGTTATAGTTTATATATAATATATAGATAAAGCTATCTCTGACCAATTTGTAACGGTTAACTCATTTATTGAACCTCTTTTGTAGCCGTTGTGATCATTTTTCTACCCGACTTGTGATGTTTTTCCTGTCCATGGGTTTTGTTTGTTAGTCATAGTTGGTGAATAGAGGTCAATCATCACCCGCCCCAAGGCACTAGTGTACGTCTTGGGATGTATTGGAACGTACCACTCATATGGCAGGGGAGATAAGGTTCAGGTCTAGGGCATAAACCAATGATTGCTTTAAACGTAGGTTAACATTTTAGTTTTATGTTGATACACCACAGAGGGGAGAGTTTCAACGAAGTAAACATATATTGGTTTGCAATGTTTTTACGAATTAAAAATGTATAAAGTTTTTGGACCAGCCCTTTGCCGATCTCGTGATCAGAGTTACGCTCTCCTGCCCAGGAAAGGTTGGTCTGATTTCTCAGTCTGATACCCGGAAGTTTCAAAAGCGATACAAAGAAACACCGGCAGAGACTGAGATGGCGTTTTGTGTTCTAGTCTTCACTTCATTCTTCCTCCTTGAGACATTTGCTACCACAGCGCCGCCCCTCAGTACAATGAAACCCGAAAATGGTGAGTATTCTGTGTTTATCGTTTCTGTCAACATGCATGTCTGACTTAAAAGCGTAATTGTCTGGCATGAAACCTTTGGGTGACAAAAGCTAAGTAGATTATATGTATAGACCCTTTCTCGTTTTCAACATTTTTTTGTTACAAGACAGCCATGTAGTCCTTTAAGATAGTATGTGTGTTCTGTTTGTGTAAAGTGCCTACTTGTGCCGGTGGTCAGGAAAACAGTCTAACAACCCTTGAGTCAGAAAGTGTAACTAATTCAACCCCTGTGGCATGTTATGTTCACTGACTGTCCTTACTCTATGTATTTTTGAGAATCGATTTATGATATATACTTTAAACAAAAACAAAATGAAAAGAAAAATTTCCCCATTCATGACATTGGCATCCATATGTTTTGTATTTCCTTGATTAAATCCATATGGTCGGCATTCAGGGAGGAACTATCTCTTTACGATAATATGATTAGAAGTTATTAATCTGAAGAGTAAACTATTGAATGCCGAATTTAAGTATCATATTTCACAATTTACCTATTAAAGTGCACACGCGCACTGTGTAATCTATAATATATCACAAAAGCAAAGGATTGCCTCATTTGTATGCCATGCGGAACTTCCGGTCAGAAAGTGAAAGCCCCAGATAGGCTGTTCTGTGTGGGAGTTCGGGTTGTGTATTCCGAGGGATGATTCATGAATCATGCGTGGAAGGATGGGGGAACTGTGCCTGTCTTGTTTCTTGAAACTCCAAGATATTGTTTTACTGCATCAACATTGCTTTCACTATCTCTTAATCATTCTATTGAATAATCAGCCAATTAAATCTGCCCGGTTACTAAATATTGACTAACTTGTCAAACCGGAAAATTAAGTATTGTATCCGTGTTGTGTAATGGTTTAAGGTGCTTGACTTCATAACGGGAAGGTGTGACCATTTCAATAAGTGTGAAGTGTAAAGTGTAAAGTGTAAAGTGTGTGTGTGTGTGTGTGTCTGTGTGTGTGTGTGTGTCTGTGTCTGTGTCTGTGTGTGTGTGTGTGTGTGCGTGTGTGCGTGTGTGTGTGTGTGTGTGTATGTGTGCGCGTGTGTGTGTTATACTAATATTACACTATACAGTGTTGCTGTTAACAATTCATCCACGGGGTAGCCTATATCCGGTGTATTTAAAAACAGGGATTTAGGGCTATCAAACCAACGGACGGTTGTTTCAATTTGCAATATTTTCTCTGTTTGAAACCACCGTTCATCGACTTGATATCCCTAAATATGCTTTTTTTCATAAATAACGGATGTAGGTTACCCCCGGATAAAGGTGAACTAGCGTTACTCATAAATGTTTTGGTTGTACATGAGTTGTGTGAGCAACATAGCCATCTAAAACATGTCAGACTTACAACTGATCATAAACGTAAGGAATTCGTCAAGCGACGTTTACTCTGATGCGTACGTTTTAGGAGTGTGAGGTCTGCAACCAATACTGACAATGTCATTTTTCTTTTCTCTCTTTCAGTAACTATCAATATCACAGTTGTGCCTACGGCAGAGATCACGACCTTTACGGCAGAGAACACGACCATAGAAAACAACGGAACAGGTCTGTCTTTCGGTCTCTTTTCAGAGCTGTTTGTTTTTCCTTCCTTATTTCTCCTATTGATTAAAGCTTTTTGTTTGGAATTTGTTTTTCTTCTTCACTGTCAGTAACGTGCATGGCTGGTAGACATGCATGGAGATGAAAACTTTAGTTGTCATTGGGTGGGGGAGGCAGTCATGCCGTGGACATAATGCCCTCGAATATGATGTATTCTTGTCCGGAGATGAATTATATACACTCATAATTGAAAGTCGGGGTTCACAAATCGGGGTTCAAAAATGAATAAGAATGTTGTCTTTCCTCCTCACAGACTGTGATCATGATTGGTGCCTTTTCGGGACCAAATGGGGTAAGTTGTGGCATATTCGAATTCTCGCTTATTGTTGCGTATCTAAGTATCAGTATGGGCCACAGTTCTGTCCATCATGAATGGCCACCACAGAATGTTACATACGCTCATGTCTAATATTTATTATATCTCACGAACCACGTACACTGAGGACTCCTGTCTTATCATATTACGCTTCATATTTGTGTTGGTAGGAGCTATACAATTTCTATGTTATTTTGTAGGAATAGCCGCAGGCTTGAGTTAGCAGTCTATCTCAGCGTTATCCAAGCTTTACTTGTGTATGCCATAGAATTAATAATGATGTGAAAATCCGATCAAAGGAAACAAACAAACATACATGTAGCACTTACTGAAGACCTCTCTTTCACTTCATTACAGCGCTCCCTGTCCTCATCGCGGCTGGCGTTATTCTGGTCGGCATCGTTGTCTTCTTTGTGGTTTTCTGCGTGCGACGAAGCAAAAGGTAATAGTACTATCTTACGTAATTCCCTTTGGTGTACCATATAGTCACAATGTTTTGTGACTTTTAGATGACTTGATTTCTTTGCTTCTCAGAAATGGCATTCCGTTTTTGTTTTTTTCTCTTGAGAGAACAAGCATTGAAAGAAGATCTTCATTTGCATCACGAGCTAGATGTGAAGCAATACAATTATATACCTCTCTATCGGGGCAACTGGCATCTCAAGGAACACAAGAATAACTTCTATTAACTTATCATTTTGCATCACTTTTATCTTATTCATCTACAGATGTAGGCAGCGTGATCAAGAGAACGGAACGGCTAGTTGTAAAAGACGGAAAATTGAACAAGAGCTGTCCGAAATGTTGACCAAGCGTAATACACAGCCGCCGGCTCCTCTGCCGAGGCGCGGCCGAGTGGTCAGCGAAGCTGCAGCGAAAATTGCCGAGTGCGCGACGGAAAGTGCCGAACCCACTACACCGCAATACATACAGTTAGAAGACCCGATGGATTCCTATCTCGTCCCGGGGCAGCCGGTCCACGATCCAGACCAAGACTACGATTATGCAGACACTGAGCCATGCGGTGGTGCCACACAAGGTAACGACGGATACTTGCAGCCAGGGGTACGCGTCCACGAAGCAACCGAAGATTATGAAAATTCAGACGTATGTAAGTATCCCACTGAAGATTATGAAAATTCACAAGTATGGACCAGCGGAGCTTCAGCGCAAGACAATGACCTTCCGGAATATGCCAACACTCCCGGGCCGGCTCGACAGGACTCCGAACTCTACGAAGACGTGCTGGTCCCTGAGAGGAAAACTACGGGTTCTAAAAATAAGGGGAAGGGTGCAAGGGCCAGTCTGAGGAACGCTTGGAACAAATACGTCAACGTGGGATTCAGGCGTCAGAAGAGCGACTATCAGGATGACGACATCTACGAGGACACTTGTGTACCGAAGCGTTGAGACGTGGTACAGTCAATGTGTATACCACCACTACATAAGTCCCCACCACTACATAAATTACTATTGGCACATGTCCTAGTAGGCTAACGTTACGCAATGCCACCTTCATACAAAATTTCAGGCCATTTGGTTCTAATACAAGGGTAAACGAGACAAGAATATACATTTTTGACAATGTATGGCAATAGGGTAACTGGTGATAGCAAAAATCCCAAGCGCCACTCCCCCCCATTATATTGTGTGGCTAGTTTTTGTTATCATGATCGGAACCGGTACTTTTTTAACGTAAAACGTCACCAGTCAATAATCCTATAATCTTTAGGAAAGATCGTTTAGGATTTGTCCTTCACCGCCTGTATGAATATTTCAAATGTGTGCAATAGTTTACTGTCAATTCTCCTCTATGTGTACATATCCGTACTTGCGTACACTTTCTATATAATAGAAACAATTTTGTACATTCATAAAACTAAAATGATCTTTTCAGCATGAGCTGGAGATCTAACCTTATATGATTGTTATTACGTAATTATATCATAGGAAAGTTCACCACAATAAAGCAGACTTGTACAAACATATGCAAAGCTATCAATGGAACTATAATGTCACAGCCAACATAAGATGATATCAAAGTTCTGATCTGAATTAGATCAGTATGTTTTATTACGTATCTGCTTTGTAATTATGATGTAAATATAGTACATGTAACCAAAGTATGGAATGGAAGGTTGAGATGATATAATCGATGTTCATATTTTGTAATAAGGGCTTGTACCAGACTACAACTAGAGTTCCACAAAAACATGCCTTCCACAAATCATGCTTTTATAAAAACTAAATAAAGAGACATATATATGGACAATGAAAGGTCATCACACATGTCCATTCATTCGTGTTTTAAATATCGTGTAAATGATACCACCAACGACGAGGCCCCGAGCCACTGTCATGGTGGTCTGAGCCAAAATGTCGTCTGATTTTCTGTGCTATAGTTACTACGTCATGATTGATGAAGGGGTCGCCGTGCCTGGGGGTGGGTCAGTACCTACCTAGACATCGCTCCAGACGAATATCAACAAAGCTCTTCGGTGGAATAGTACCTACCCCAGAAAGTAAACGGCTGCCCATGTTTGTTGCGGTTTAGAAATTCCATTCATCTATCCGACATGACCTCGAGTTATGTTGTCCACAACGAAACGCATACATACACACCCCGCTGCAGTACCATGAGAAAACGCTAGGAAACTCCTAAAACAATGAGTAAATGTGAAAACGGTTTAAGAATAGGCCACCTCTTGGTAGCAAGTAGGTAGTGAACTGAAACCCTGTGAACTGAAAACCTGTGTTTTACAAGTTACAAGTTCATTGAAGCAAAAGAACAAGGTTCTACTGTAAACCAACTTTCTGCTTGGACAGAAGAACATTTACTTTTCAAATCTAAGCAAAGTTTGACTTTTGACATATCACTACCTTTGCCAAGAAGGTTATATTTTCTTCGCCAAAAAGATTATGTTTATGTTGCCGTCGATTTGTTTGTGTGATTGCTTGTGGACAGCATAACTCGACAAGCTGTGGATGTACTTTTTTATATTTGGTATGTGTGTAGGGATGGGAAAATGAATGTCAAGTTTAATGACAATGGACCATCTACAGGAGTAAGCATTACAAGGATTTTATGAGATTCGTAAGAATTTCAGGAAAAAAACACGAACCTCTGCGTGAAACCGCACGAATTTTATGAAAAACACACAAACCACTATGTGAAAACATACGAATTTTATGAAAAACGCACGAACCACTATGTGAAAACGTACGAATTTTATCAAAAACGCTCGAACCACTGTGTAAAAACGTACGGCACTTATATGATACATGAGTTTGGGTCGCGGGGATACCAGTGGCCAGATTTTTACCGAATACTGCTATCCCTGCGACCCAACCTATGCTTGGAGAATGGCATCTCACTGTGGCTGAGGTACTTTAAAAAGGCCTGAGAGCCCTCTATGGAATCAACCAGTCCCTTGGCAAAGCCGACCCGTCTATATCCATAAGAAGCAAACTATTTGACACATGCGTGAAACCTATTTTGTTGTATGGTTCGGAAATATGGGATTCATTCAAAACTCCAAAATCATCCCCAATTGAAGCTATCCATTTAGAATTTTGTAAACAATCATTGAATGTCCCCAGATCCGCATGTAACCTGGCCGTACGCGTAATGGCAGAACTGGGAAGACACCCCCTTAAACTAGAAGCATCCCTTAACGCCATAAAACAGTATATCAGAGTACGCCAGAACGTGTCAGCTGATAGTCTATCTGTAGACGCCCTTTTGTGCCAACTTGAGCTAGACACATTGGGCTCTAAATGCTGGGCTTCTGGAGTCCGCAAGACGCTAGAGGAATGTGGTTTTGGCTATGTCTGGCATTATCCCATGTCATCTGTCCTAAATCCATCGCAAATAGTTCCATCCATCGACCAACGTTTAAAAGATATGTACCTTCAATCTTTCGTGACAGCAATGCGCAACAACAACAAATTACGAACATACAGATTACTTAAGACTACTTACAACGACGAGAAATACTTAAAGTTTGCAAACATTCGGCACAGAACAGCCATCACAAAGCTCCGCATTAGTTCACACAGACTCCACATTGAAAAAGGCCGACATAACCACATTCCTCTGGAAGAAAGAATCTGTCAATACTGTAACTTGAATAAGATAGAGGATGAGTGTCACTTTATTGTTGACTGTACTTTATACAACAACGAAAAAAACGTCCTTTTTGAAAATATACAACATATGTTTCCTAATTTCCGAGTCTTGAATACCACGGAAAAATTCATATTTCTCATGCAACTAGATAAACCATACATTATTGATTCCATCTGTCCTTATGTTTATAACTGTTTTAAGAAGCGAGAAGAAGTTGAACTTGTACATACTAGAATGTATTAGCATATGTAGAGATGATAAGATACCTTTTTGTCAAAATTGTACCTTATCACTAGCGCTACGACCTGTACTTAGCTTGTTTGAGCACAAATGTACAATAAAGGTCATTCATTCATTCATTATTCTCCTCTTGCTTGACAGAGGGCGCCACAAATTTCATCCATAAAAACATTTTTTACGCCATGTATATTTCGCTGTCTGTTTGTTCATACTTCCATGTTTCACGTGATATTCTCATCATCAAGTCAAGGGTACACAAATTCAATTTAGAACTAGAGTTCCACGTACACATCCCTTCGCCAAATAATCATGCCTTATTCAAGACTTTAAGGTCTTAATCATGTATTACTAAAGACTACCTACCCCAATAGCAATAGACTGCATGAACATGTGTTCCCCACAAACGCTACCAAAAACATAAACTTCTTTTTCTCAGTTACATATGTGACAAGTTTGAAAGTCCTATCATGGAATGCAGTGGATTTGGAAACTTACCTCATTAATTATGTAAATTTGCTGTTAATTTGCATAATAGGCATCCCACTATGGAAGTCTTCACTTAGGCTATCTACATACCAAACATCATGATAATCCGTCGACATGTTAATGTTTTCACAGTAAATATGTAAATGAGGTCGTCATTTGCATAATCAACATGTATTGGGCATTCTCTTTCTCAGCTACATATGTGACAAGTTTGAAAGTCCTATCATGGAATTCAGTGGATTTATGAACTTTCCTCATTAATTATGCAAATCAGCTGTTGATTTGCATAATTAGTATTACATTATGTAAGTCATCAGTTAGGCTATCTACCACTCAAAAATCACGACCACAGCATGTTCAGAACAAGAGATGTCAAAAATTGAAGTTTTCCTGCAGTACCATAAGAAGGCACTAGGGGGCCCATTATCGAACTTGACCTTTGTTTTTCTGACCCCTACCAACCTACCAAATATCATCAGGATCCATTCAAGGCTTCTTGAGTTATACATTCCACAAACAATCGGACGCACACACCCGGCCCGCTACCGTCCTGGCGAAAAATGTTACGCCAACCATTTTCGAACTCGACCTTCCTTTCTACAACCGCTACTTAAATACCAAATATCATGAAAATCCATACCCAGCTTCTTGAGTTATATGCTGTTGGCATGGATTTATGAACTTTCCTCATTAATTATGCAAATTAGCTGTTGATTTGCATGATTAGTATTACATTATGTAAGTCATCACTCATCTACATAGCAAAAATCATGATGATCCGTCAACACGTTCTGGAGTTATTCTCGTCCAAAGTTTGAAAGGAAATTGGTGCCTGCAGTTCTAAAAATGTCGCAAGGGGATCCAAACTCACAGCACTTACTCTCTGGCCAAAGGGCTATCTACCACGTAAAAATCATGACCACAGCATGTCTAGAACACGAGATGTCAAATTTAAAAGTTTTGCTGCAGTACCTTAGGGAGCCGCTAGGGGGCCCATCATCAAACTTGACGTTTGTTTTCCTGACCCCTACCCACCTGCCAAATATTATTAGGATCCATTCAAGGGTCCTGGAGTTATACTGTTTACGAGAAAGCGGACGCACACATTCAGCTCGATACCGTCCTGACGGAAAAAGGCTACGCCAACCATTTTCAAACACGACCTTCCTTTCCGCAACCGCTACTCAAATACCAAATATCAGTAAAATCCATACACAGCTTCTCGAGCTGTTGACCTACATATAGGGACACAACATGAGGCCTTAACCGAAAATATAACCTCGGCGAAGGTAACAAAGCGACACCGTTGTGTGTGTGTGTGTGTGTGTGTGCGTGCGTGTGTGTAAGGGGCGTGTTGATAGGAATGTGAGACATGTGTGCGTGTGCGTGCATGCGTTCGTTCGTGTGTGTGCGCGTGCGCTACCCTAGTAACATGACACGCCCAAATAAACGACACAAGAAAACACAGTCCTTAAGTCCTTAAGCGTAAGCTTCAACAACTCCTTTCTTCAAAAGTCGTTCGACTACCTTTGGTGAATGAAAATCACCCTGCAGCAAGGGCACAAGTAATAGCTACGAACGTACCCTTCCCAACACTACATACTTGACGGTAGGGATATCTAAAGGGTAGCAGTACTCAGCCACAGTCCTAACTTAAGCCAACATCACAGTAATCTCAAGACTTTCTCTGTTGAAACTACGACATAAAGGTAAGGTTTGTTTGTTTTTTGTAACCGCAGGGTTAAGAGTGGCCATGATGATTTGTCACACCAATGTCGTGTATTTCAGAGCCACTGTCCATTAGTTACATATACGTGACATACCACCATATGTAGCAATCAGCTACAATGGTACAGGTGTCTTTTGAGAGATGGGTGGAGGTAGCCCAGACTTTCTTGTGTTTTGAAACATTCAGAGACACATTTTACAAAAATGCTGCTGTAAATGTGTTGTATACGGCACAGCATAATCCACAAGGACAGTTAATGTGTGGCAGGCTAGTGAACCTCGGGGGCATTACGTCACCAGGTCCTTGACTTGAATGGGGGCCGTATGTAGTGTGTGCCAGACAACATTTTGACACAATAGGTGATCCAAATTTTAGCTTTCTAAAACTCTTCATGACCTAATCTTTGAAGAAAATGAAATGGTATGCAATTGGCATTTATTAGGTATTAGAATGAAGTTTTGCTTTGTTATTCCATGCCACGCTACAAAGTTTCTTTTAAGATGGCTGAAAGGGAGCGACATAATTTTGATGACCTTTTAAGATTAAAGTCATATTTCCTCACTTTGCAAAAGAATTAATAGTATTGTTTGTTGTGGTACACGTTAATCAGACGTGTCGCATTTCTATGCTTCAAATAGAATCACAGAAATACAAAGTGTGCATGTATTTCAGCATGAAGACGTTTGCAGCTCTAGTGATGGTCCTGACTGTAGCCCTGCTGGCCCAAGTTGGACATGGATGGCGACGGCGCCGTACGTACAAATCCAGAGTTTCTTTAGCCCAGTATCAGTCAATACAATCTGTTCTGGCGCGTTGTCCGAATTAACAAGCAAAGTGCTGACTGAGTTTTCCAACGAGGCATTTACCATTATGTGTGCACGCGCTCGAGTGTTTGCTTATGTGTTTATGTGTAACTATGTGTATGTGTATGCATGTGCATGTGTGAGAAAGTGTATGCATTGTGTATGTTTGTTATTCCATATGCTTATGTGTATGTATGTGTGTGTATGTATGTATGTGTATGTGTATGTGTATGTGTATGTGTATGTGTATGCGTATGTGTATGTGTATGTGTATGTTTATATTTATGTGTGTGTGTGTGTGTGTGTGTGTGTGTGTGTGTGTGTGTGTGTGTGTATGTGTATGTGTATGTGTATGTGTATGTGTATGTGTATGTGTGTGTGTATGTGTGTGTATGTGTATGTATGGGTATGTATGCGTATGTGTGTACGCGCATGTGTGTATGAGTATGCGTATGTGTACGTGTATATATGTGAGTATGTGTATGGCTGTGAAAGTGTGTGCATGTCGTATGTTTGTTTTATACATTCGATATGACTAAGTGCGGCTATTCACGAAGGTAAGGGTCTTAAGAGGCTGGAGGGCTTGGAGGAATTCGGCGAGGAAATAAAGGAAGACGTCAAGAAAGTCGAGGAGGAGGCAACCTGGGAACTGGCGATGGAGGAGTTGGAGAGTCTGGCCGAGAGACTAAAGGAAGAAGCTGAAGCTAAACTTCATGATGATGCAGGTACATACATTGGATACTGGTGAATGAATGTAACAGTGAAAGTCAATTGTTCGCAATTCACAGTTTCAATTTGATTCAATGAACTTTCCATGTCAAAATTAAAGTTGCCTTTGCAGATGATGAATGATGGAGGTCTGATGATGGAACAGGAAACCGGTGGAGGTCTGATGATGGAACAGGAAACCGGTGGAGGTCTGATGATGGCGGAAAAAGCAGCCTGCCTATCTTTTGTATGCACATACGCATAATGTAGATTACACTTATGCATTACACGCGTAAATATTGCGAGGCCTACTTACGGCAACTTTACTCCATAAAATGCTTTTGCGCATTTGCATCGCTATCATAGTGTCCATTATGTACTAGTTGGCGTTACCTAAACATGATCTGTCTAAAGGTTATGGGCTACCGTTTACATGTGGCTCTCTTGGAACATTTCGACTACATAATATACAGTTTTATTTACCTATGTAATTAGTTACGAGTATCTGCTACTTTATACTAGCACACAATGCATTATGCATTTACGCAAAGTTATGAATTAGAAGTTTGGAATATTTCTGTGAGCTTGATACAGTTTAGATATTGCTTGATACAATTTAGATATTTCTTTTGCTTCACGTGTCATCTTTGATGGACTGAAATTAAAGATATTGATCTGTTAAGAGTTTGGCATGATACCATGACTGTAAGATGTAGTGCTAGCAACCACGACGCAGTATATATAAGTTATTGATAACCTGTCGAAGTTTATGAATACTTCCATATTGATAATCGTGAATATTCATTATGCAACCGACATGCTAGACAGGCCAATTAGCTCTATTGATGATGATAATCAGCTGACCAGGTTGAGTAAACCAACTAACAAACCACGGCTATATCAATGCATCGGCAAATGGCTTTAAACGTAATCAGCAAGCCTAATAAGGCAAAAGTTGAATTGACCCTCCGATAAAAGTCGTTCGACCACTTTGGTAAATCATTATCGCCTTGCAGCAAGGCCAGGCGTGATAATCACAGTAGTACACAACCTTACCCATATAAGTCTTTGTGGTGGCCAGGATCTATACAGTGTAGCAGTTCCGATCCACAGTTCTAACTTTGGGTCACGATCAGATATACGTACAAATCTCAACTCTTCCTCTGTTGTACCTACACTTTAAAGGTAAGATTTAACTCAGTATTAATCGTCATGGCAGTGACTTTTCACTTGTCATATTTGTAGCGAAATTTGGTGTTGTTACTGCGGTTCCTTCCTTCGGTTGCAAAGCTTACTCTATCAGATATATCAATCAATATAAATGTTGCGGAATTTTGCACACTTGTTTCCGAAAAATAAACAGAAGGCAACATAGGCACTTAAACACTGTGTACGTTTATTCAGCAGTCGCTTTTGTTATAATGTGGCGAGCCAACACCGTACCTTGGGGGCACATTTACGTGGTGATCTTTAAAATAGGGGTGGAGTTAGGACTAACCTCTCCTTTGGAATGTTTAGAAGCAGTCAGAATCAATTTTTCTAAAAGAACGTTTTAAAAGAATGTTTTTAGGTCAAATCAAACGTTAATGTATTAGGTGAGTAAACACATAGCAATGGGCTTGACCCGATCGTCTAGTAAAGGATAAACGTAGCCATTATGACCTTGGGCTAAATGTCAAAATAGTCACACATAAAAAGGATAAACATTCATTTTCCAAAAAAAAATACGATAACGTGTTAAATTATACTGTACCATGTGGGGTGTAAGGCGTTTGGAATATGTGTCAGCCTTCACATGCTGTACATGTGTTATATCGTTCTTTGCAAATCTGGGATGATGCCCTCCCACTGTTACCTTCCATAGCATGTACGAATACAGTGTGAGCCTGACGAACGACTAGATTTTGATACAATAGGTAGTCGAAACTGTCCTTGCAAATTTGTCCCATGCATGTGTGTACATGTGTGCTTGTGAGTGTGTGATGATGATGATGAATCCATGTACATTGTGATGCTGAAAAAGATCGATAGGCGGAGCTATCTTGGTATAGGTAAGTTTACGAAGTTTGGAAACGTTACGCCGTCTATCCTGTTTGTTTATTTCTAAGACGGAATAGTGCGGCATAATTGAGACCAAGAATCTGACCTATCCACATTTCCGCACTAATTATATAAGCATGTCTGAGCCAAACGCGAACGACACGCTTTAAATTTATTGAATGCATGTTTTCTCAAATGCAAGAACGTTTTCACAATTCACCAGGTCAGTTAAATGTATTACACGTCAACTAGCTTTGTGATTTTTACGCCCCAAAACAATATCGCGTAGTAAATTGTGCCCACTGTATTTCAGAATGAAGAAGCTTACAACTTTAGTGGTGGTCCTTGCTGTCGCCCTGCTGGCTGAAGTTGGACATGGCTTATTTTGGTCCAGTCGACGGCGACGACGTAAGTACTTGAACTAGATGGATGTCTCAGTTTCTCAGTGCGGTATTATTTTACACTGATCTGGCGAAGAATACGAATCAACAGCCTGGGTGCTGGCTGTTGAGATAAACAGACAAGACATATACTTAAATTGTTGCAGGGTTTGCTTGTGTGTGTGTGTGAATCCATATGTATGCATGTACATACATGTGTGTGTATGTGTGTGTGTGTGTGAATCCATATGTATGCATGTACATACATGTGTGTGTATGTGTGTGTGTGTGTGTGTGTGTGTGTGTGTGTGTGTGTGTGTGTGTGTGTGTGTGTGTATGTATGTGTGTGCATTTGTATGTGTGTGTGTGTGTGTGTGTATGTGTGTGTAGCAACTGAAACATCGTCCTGTGCTGTAATTCCTTGTCCCTAAGGGATTGATAGTCATTCTAAAAGTGCTGTCCTGTTTACCAAGGTTTGGGGAAGAGAATAGGGGTCCTTGAGAAATCTAAAGAAGACGTTAAGAAGGTCGAGGAGGAAGCAACCTGGAAACTCGCGATGGGGGAGTTGGAGAGTCTGGCCGAAAGACTGAAGGAAGAAGCTGAAGTTGAACCTCAAGATGATCCAGGTACATCATAAGATCCCGATGGATGAATGACATATAAAAAGAGATACAAAAATTGCTATATATTATTTGCTTTTCTCAGTTCTACTTCGAACCACATTACAATGAAGCGCTATTTCAAAACTAAAGTTGGTATTTTCTTAGGGTCATTCCAAAAGAAAGAAGAGCCTGAGCTACAGTTTTATTACAAAAATGCCGGGATTGGGGAGAATGGGAAAGGTCTGGAGATGGAGGAAGAGAACGGTAGAGGGGTTGACATGGAGGAGGTGAACGGAAGAGGGATTGAGAAGGAGGAGGAGAACGGAAAAGGGATTGAGAAGGGGGAGGAGAACGGAAGAGGGATTGAGAAGGAGGAGGAGAACGGAAGAGGGATTGAGATGGAGAACGGAAGAGAGATGAAAACGGAAGAGGAGAACGGACGAGGAATGGAGAGGGAAGAGGAGAACGTTGAAGGTCTTGTGATGGAGGAGCTACAGGAGCTAGAAGAAGAGCTGGAGGTTCTGAAGGAAGATCTAGAGGAGGGGCAGTAGGTAGGACTAATTCAAATGTAGAATATTACGGAAAATGTCAACATAGCTGCAATGCTTTATCTTTGACAAGAGCGTGTATGACAGTGTGTGGACATAGAAAATGTTTTCTGGATTGACTATGATTTGAATGATTATTCTCTTTCAGACGGACAAATCTGTGGGATGTCTTCGCATCTCAAGACAATACATGACGAATGAAAAAAACAGCCTGCTTGATCTCATACATCATACATCAGTACAGCCTAGACTAATGTATTACGTGAATTTTGAAGTTTACTATTCAATGACACCTTTATCTTGAGGGACCCTGCTGCATTTATAGGAAGCAAGTCCAAGATATTTGCTATCGTACTTGTCATTCTGTATAAGTGATAGTCAAACAGAATCAAAAAGTGTAAAAAGTATAAAGTGCAGTCGAAGATAAATGCTATCGTACGTTTCGTTTCGTTCTGTATTAGTGGTAGTCAAACAGAATCAGTTTAAAAACGTATACATTGCAGTTTAAATGTGCCTCGCTAGGAGCATTTCTCTTACTTCTCTAGGAGCATTTCTCGTCTATGTTGTTCTATTCATAATAGTTAAACTATAGCTGTCTAATTTCACACAATATCTGATGCTTTCACACCGTAGTGCATGAGTGTATATTAAATAAAGGTGTGGAATATTTATGTGGGTTATATGCAATTAAGCAACTGAACTTTCTTCTTTCACGGTGTTTATCATTAAAAATCATGACGATCTGTGAACCCTTTCTTGAATTGTTCTTTTCTTTCAAAGTCCGAAAAGGGACTAACTCTACAACATTTACTCTCTGTCCCAAGAGCTATCTACCACCAGCCATCCAAAAATCACGACCATAGTTTAATAGGATACGAGATACCAAAACGAAAGAAAATGGTGGCCCATTGTAAACGTTCGACAACAACACTTCCCACTTGAAAGGGCATCAAATGTATGCTTCTTTTCCCCTTTACCCTTAAAAGACAGCAAACAACTTATACACACTTCGAACCATATAAACTTTATCATAAACATTTGCTAAGAGAAAGGTTTGACCCGTTCATTGTCTGGGCCGGACAAATAGCAAAGTGTACGACTATTTGTAGACGCTGTGTATAACGGTACGCTGTGTTGGATATTGTCCATTGAAGTGCTGAGTATAGAGCATTGTGTCCATAAACTCTTATCAGCATAAGCTTTACCCATGGATATAGAGTGTTCGATGTAGCATATGGTGTTCACGTTTCAGCCCCAGCCCCAGGCCGAAGCTTTTGTCTTTTATAGAATGCTCAAACCACACAAGGCAACTCAGCGACTCTCCCAGCCCGTTTGTCTTATACCAACGAAAGAGTCAAGTAGGGAACTTAACATATGACCTCATTTGTATTACATGTAATATATGACCACAAGCATCATAAGGAAGTAACGTTTTGTTCAGAGTATTACACGACGTGCAGTGAGGGAATCCTTTCTTTCAAGTCCAAGAACCATGGAGACGTTGGTCTTAGTTTTAGGAGTTCTGTCTGCAGGGTTATCGGCAGCTCAGGATCCTCCTCAAAAAGTCTACAACGCGTCAGGTAACGTCTGACACTTCTGTGTACATGTACAACGATTTGTCGTGGGATTGTCTAATGAGACTTAAAGAAGGAAACAGAAACGAAACAAAAGTCAGAGGCCATATCCAAATCTATGTCTAAGCAGATGTCATAAGACAAGACTATCCGTTTTCTGATTGGCTACGACTGGGTCTGTTAGCTCTGATTTTTCCAACGATATCGTACCTAAAATAAACCACATGGCAAGAGTGATATTTCATGGCGTATGATTGTTACATGAATGTCATAGCATAAGGTTATCAAGTGTCTACCATAAGGTTTTAGACTCCAGTTTGATTGTGTTATGTAAGGTGTTTAAAAGTGTGTCAGGTCACTGACAGTCTGACAGTTTTGCTCATGTCAATTTTCTTAAACAGGAGTCACATATGTTGGTTGTTTTGGACACGGCCAGCCACAGCATGAACAAGTTCTCGACGTCCAAATCAATACTGCCTGCACTTCCAGTCACCGCGAATCATGTTTAACACCTCCCACGTGCATATAGTCATGTCAAAACTCCAACACAAGCTTTATCTACATTGGTCTCAAATGGCCAGGTCTGTGCTACTGTGACTCGGTACTACGTGGAGTGAGTCAAACGGATTCCGTCGATGGCTTTCAATGCAATGGAATGTGCGAAGGTGACTCCGAACTTGCCTGTGGTGCCTTAGACCACATGCTCGTCTATCAATGTAAGTTCTAGCTCGCAGTAGTTCGTTGGTAACTCCCTCAATCTAATGAATTCTGTAAATTAACTATACTTTCATACGTCACATTCAACATTTATCTGTGACCATATCATATGTACTGTACAGTTGTTTTCACTTGTAATTCATCTTTTATACAATAAGTATTCCAACAGATCTATAGTGATCACACTCATTTTTTTATTATTTTTGCTGCAATCCTAATGCAGTTATTGTAGCAATAGGTGCTGAGTAACGTATGTTTCTCTAAAATGTGAATTATTGTTTCAGGGTCCAACATTATTCCCCCGCCGACAACAAGACTCCCGCCGACAACAAGTCCAGTCACGATCACATGTAAGTCCCAATCAGTCCTTAATCAGTACTTGAACAGCTGCTGTTAAATCGTAAAATCCTCTCCAAGTGTGTAAGAGGCACCCGAATACCGGGAAAGTATTTAACGACCTAATAATCTATTTGCCGACCAGTCTCTAAGGCCATGTTGATTTAATTATATGGATGGTATCCGCGCGCGCATCAATTTTCGGCATTTTCAAAACTAAAAAAAAGTTTCCAACCATATTCAGCATCAAAATAAGCAAATATATGCCGTAGATCGGAAAACGTATATTAATGTCATAGAACATTACAAGGTCAAAGAAGATGTGAAAGAACAAAAATAAAGATTTATTGTTCGGCATACTATGTTCTGTGTGTTCAGTCATTTTTTTCAACCTTCCCAACCACTTACATTTATCTCATAATGAAGGCAATTTTTTTATTATTCGCACGATCGCATTAGTGTTTTTTGGATTCCCAGGGGATGTCATCCATATAATCAAATCAACATGGCCTAACAAACAAACATCGACGGCCTAGACCGCCATCACAGAGCTTCCACGTTTTTCACAGATACCGTTACTAGCACTGCCTCAGGATTCACAACGACGCCGGAGCCTGTACCGATCGCTACCAGGAGGGATAATAAACCGCAAGGCAATAACACTGGTATGTAACATCATAAAATCCTGTGTAAGCACTCATAAAGTACCAAAGCCAACACTCTACCACTCGGTGTAAAACTGAACGAGATTAAGACTAAGTCTACGTTGTAAATTGTTGCCCAATATTGTTCCTGACAGAACTTTATTAGTTCTAGAAAAGTAGACTTGTCAATCTGACACATCATTTTACTCCTGTCTCTTCTCAGGACTTGTCGTCGGACTGACCGTAGGAGCAACCGTTTTCTTGGGTATTGTTGTGGCTGTTGTCTACGTCTGTGTGCGGCGACAGTGAGTTTAATGGAAGACAGTACTTATTCCAGCCATTATTGCAATCCGAATTGATAAAACTTTACTTCCTTATCAACCTTTTTAACGTCAATATAAACATTTAGAAACTTTGAAATTGATACAAATTGACTATGCATTTTAATTATACATCTTTTTGTTAAGTAATTCAAAACTACAAAATGATTATGTCTTTTTGCATTTTGCCGCCTTAGCGGCAAAATGCTCTGAGACCAGAGTAGTCGCCGTTGTGATGGAGTGATGGAGTGATGTTGAGATGTTGAGATGAACGGACCTGTTCAAAATCTGCACTGCATTTGTATACAACTTAAAAGCTCTGTCGTAAGTCATTGTCTGTGGTCCGTACTGGGGCCTGATATTTGATTAGATTAAATGAATGAAGTATGATATTCCTAAGATTGATGCAGCATATAATCAAATTATTGCTCTTACATTTTAACGTTGTATTACCAATTCATAAAGATGAAATGTTTTTCAAATAAATCGTGTATATATATATAACAGTTACATATAGCCTATCCCAGATTCCTTTGCGACTTAGTTAATATTCATTAGTAGGGTTTCCAGGCGGTGGTGTTTTCCGTGCGTGTAGCGATTTTCGATTGATCGCCGTGTAAAATTGAGAAAGGCCTAGAACTTCAAACTTACCAGAATTGTAGTATATAGTATGGAGGCCCTGGCAATGTAAAAATTTTAAGCAGGGAATA
Source organism: Branchiostoma floridae x Branchiostoma belcheri (assembly GCA_019207045.1). Taxonomy (NCBI): domain Eukaryota; kingdom Metazoa; phylum Chordata; class Leptocardii; order Amphioxiformes; family Branchiostomatidae; genus Branchiostoma; species Branchiostoma floridae x Branchiostoma belcheri. The sequence goes on along the minus strand of CM033025.1, from coordinate 22,874,189 downwards.
AAAGATTGTTGAGATATGGCCTTCGGGAAAATGCCTCGCGAGACGGGAAAGTCACTTCCGCGTTTACGTGTTCGAGCGCTCTGCGGGCATGGCGTTGCGTCAGCCTGATTTGCATCTCAGCCTTATTTGGAAGCAACCCATATATGGTAGGATTGGATAGACAAGAAAACAAGCTACAATTTGGTACGTGAACTTTCTTGTACCGCAATTTTAAGGTGGTTTACCTCCAGTTTGCAAATTTAGATGGCATTTTTCACCATTGATGTCTTATTTTTTCAAAAAGTTGCATCCATGTGTGTAACAAGCGGTTTCTAAGCTTTAGAATGATGTATAACATGTGTAGGTTTGTTGTGAGTTAGCGATGTGAATGTTCAACATGTGCGACTCGCTCCGTGTGGTGTGCCGAGTCCGGGCCGTGAGTTACGGCCGTAGGACCCTGCATATAAATTTAGTTAGGCCAGGGAGGTTAAAGAAACCTCCTTGGTTAGGCGGGTCCATAATTATCAAAATATTCTCGTTTCCATGTAAATAATTAGCGTATTGATATTCATTAAATTGTATACAGATAGCCTTTATAAGTGTAGATACATTGTATGTTCGGACACGTTTGTTTCAGGTTTGAGACGCAAAACTTTTGTTTTCTTTGTCACCAACTTCATGAAAGGAAACATCATTTGTAAATGTGTCCAACGTGAGCATATTTACTTTGAGATGATCACTGAAGTTCAATTTTTACCTTGTAAGATCCAAAAAATCAATAACATAGCAAGTTGTGTTTGTTGTTGAATGTGATATCAAGGGCATAGAGGTTTTTGCTGATATTTCCAATGTTAAAAGTTTTCAGATTTGCAAGATGCTGCATTGGGAATAGCACCTGGAACATCATAGAAGAAATTGAGATGGCACAGAGGGAGAATTACAATGTATCAACCATTCAAAGCTGTGCAGCTTAGAAGAGGAGCTACCAAGTCTTTTCAAACATATGTTGTAATGTCAAAGAATTATCAATTGTTCAATAAACTTGAATAAACCAGTTACAAAGTCAGGTGGTCATGGTTCATAGGTAATATCTTTATATACTTTTGGTCATCAGATGTCGTAAAAGTAGTATTTCCTGGTGAAATGTGATAGTTTTGATGGCAAATTTAGAATTAGCATGTGCCAAAACCCTTTAGTAGTAAGGTATGCTGATATTCAATGCTTATGGTCAGACTGTGAAAGGGAATAACTCAAGAAGGGGTTGACGGATCATCATGATTATTGGTATGTAGATAGATTAAGTGATGCTTCGTGTAATTAAATATTAATTATGCAAATCAGAAGCTAATTTGCATAATTGATGTGGAAATTATCTAAACTATTTCTATTCTGTTATATTAAACATGTGATATTTGTCACTGAGATAGAGAAGAATGTTGATAGGTAATTTTTTATGTGGACTTATAGAGTCGATTCCGAGTCACCGAGAGGGTTTTGAAATAATATTTGTAATAAGTTTGAACTATTCTAAGCAAAAGAATATTTCAGTCACTGAAGTTCTAAATTGTTCAAACAATTGAAAATGAAAGTTTGAACATGTTTGAACCTATCTATATATGTTGGAAACATTGGTAAATTAATGGTACAAATATCTCTTTATTTAGAACAAGTTAGAAACATCTATGTGTTTTTGTTATTGTTGGAACATGTGATCATATGTTCCAACAATTTGCGTCATTTTTTTTCTCCATAAAAACTTTTATTACCCCAATAAACAAAGCTGCTAAGATGGGCCTTTTGTTTGGGTCTTCTATCTTTAGATTTTCTTTAGTAGACACTAGTGGCTCTTGTGAAAAGCTGTCAGACAGACACAATTTCCTGTACTTGGCAGGGATGTGTGAATTGCCCTCTTCCCAGCCCACTGACCCAGTTTCATCATTTTGTTTCACTGTTCGAACATATGATCACATGTGATCACAAATGATGAATCTATGTTGGAACAGTTTAGAAACTAACAGAAATAATGGATTTGATGTTAGAAATGTTTCTAACATGTATGAACACTATAGAAAATATTAAGGACATCACACAGATGTTATAAATAGTTCTAAACAGTTACTTATCACATTTAGAATGTTATAAAGATTTTCAAAATGTTGGAACAAAAGGCAAGAAAGACCCTCTTGGTAATGTGGAATCGACTCTATAAGTGACAGGTGCCGATGACCTTTGACCTTTTGAGATATGTTACAAATTAGTATTTTTGATTACACATAATCTCGTAACCATGTCTCTAGAATGTCTGCAATAAACTGTGTTAAGAGAATCTACTACATATTTCCAATATCTGAAATATCTTAGTTATAGGATGAACAGTTAATTGATTATCGCTCTTCAAAAAGGGGTCATCTGGAAATAATTGGCCACTTTTCCAGCTGTGCCATGCTGAAAAAACTTAATTTCCAGCAGGTTGACCTCACCTGTAGTGAAAGAAAAAGGCAAATAAACACCTTATCTTTACTTGATTGCTACAAAATACTACTTGGACTGTGCAGAAAAGAACTTTTGAGTGGCACAATGTTTTTACTTTCTTAATTATTGCTAATTAGAAATGCGATTTTCACACCTGGCGCCACACCTGCGGACACCGCCCAGCAACTTTAAAGGGCCATATCTCTGGAACGGAAGGTCCGATTTTTGTTCTGTATATTCATAAATCAGCACCCTCTATTAGGGAACACAAATGTTCTGATTCCCCTGGGTACAAAACAATTTCGACTGGAAACCCTATCATTAGTAGGATTTCCAGTGCGAAAATGGAAATTGCCACGATTTTTCATTGATCGCCCTGTATTATCGAAAAAGAACTGGACCTTCTAACTTACCAGATTTGTAGTATGTACTATGGAGACCGTGACAATGTAAAATGTTAAAGCAGGGGTAAACGATTGCTGAGATATCATTTTCTGAAAAGTGCGCTATGATGCAGAGAAGTGACTTCCGGGTTCAGGGGTCACTACACAAATACCTCTGACGTCAGCCTGATTTGCAGAGCTACGGTCCGGGATCGAGTCCAGGGGAGGGTGATTTTAAATTGTTCTTGTTTCCTTTTTACATCCATTTAATATAAACAATAGTTTCAGCACATTCCAATAACTAGAAAAAAACCATGTACACACGCAAACCTTGGCAAAATGCCAGCTTTTTTAAAGCACTTGTTTAATTCAAGACGTAACGTTAGACTCACTCGCAACAAAATCACAGAAATCTTCTTTTTTTCCTTTAAAAGCACGGCTACCGAGAGAGCACAGTACGTCGATGATCATATCCCAGATGATCATCAGCGTTCACGGACCTATCAGGACACTCCTGATGAGAGGGGCCGCCCCGTCCCAACTCCCACCCCATGTGACTCCTCAGACGCGTACCTAGAGCTAGGCGTATCTCCAAACGATCAAGAATACTTATGTCTTGAAAGTCGTGATGATGCTCTGCCCAATGATGATCAAGATTACACCAACCAACCACCCAACCACTGTGATGTCCATAATGCATCGTCAAGGCATGTTGACCAAGATTCCCTAGTGTACGAAGACGTTATTGTTCCCAGTGATAAAAGCACGGATACCATGAAAACACAGTTCTTCGATGACCATTTCCCAGATGATGAACAGCGTTCATTGACCAATCAGGACGTTCCCGGCGAGAGGAGCCGCCCCACCCCATCTCCTAGCTCATGTGACTCAGACATTTACCTGAAACCTGGAGTACCTGTAGACGATCGCGAATATGCGTGTCTTAATAATCGTGATAATGTTCCCCCTGTAACCAATGTGTCAGATAGGCCCACTCCACCGATGTACAATGATGAATCTGAAGATTACGTAAACCAGTCAATGATCCAAGGTTATCACGTCAATACATCGGAAACTGATAATGCTCTGTCCAGTAATGATGCAGATTGTGTAAATCAACCACTAGACGAATGTTATTATGTCAATGCGTCGGAAACTGGCTATGATAGAGATTCCCAAATGTATGAAGACGTCATTGTTCCCAGGAGGAACAGGGAAGAGGGGGATGAACAGTACATGAACGTTGGCTACAGTCACAATGACGAGGACATTTACGTGAATGTGTAACATCGGTAGCCATTCGTGTACCTTGACAGGCTACAACAAGAACATATATATGCACATCTCCAACATGAGCTGAGAGATAACAAGTTATGACATCTTGTATCTTCTTATCTACAATACATATACATGTAAGTCTGCTAGTTGCTTTCACATTTTCTAACATTATATACAAGTAATTGTAATAATTTGAAATGTGTCATAATTGCACAAAAAAATTTCAAGGGGTAGAATGCATCAATAGTCGTGATTAGTTTAATTACATGCCTCCAGACACAGTTCGATTGTTTGGTCTAAGCTGAGAAGGAACAATAAACGTGTTATTACGCACCCTTCCTTTTGTGTACGTTCCTCTTTTCGCCACCTGTTCTAATATGTATTCTCGTAACGTTAATTGATGGTGACAGACCTATCTAAAATGATTATGCCACTTTAAATGATATACTTGACATATTCCATATCAGCTAGTTAAAACCATTGCTATTGAGTGAACCAAATCCCTCCTTTTCACAAATACCATCGAGTACAAGCGTACGGTTTATGACGTATGTGCAAGCGAGTTATAGAGTGTCAAGTATGAATGTTTGCAGCTAGAAACACGTGACTGTACAAACATATAGCAGCCCCGCCAGCTCAGGGGTACAAGGGTCCATAAGTGACTTGATAGAGAACCTGAAAGTTTCGGCGACACACTAAGACCTTAACATAAATTAAGAGTTGCATGATGATGAAATTTGATGAATGTTTCATGTGAGACCCGGATCTCGCTATAAACTAGAGAGCCGCACCCCGATGTATGTCTTTACCCCCCCCCCCCCCAACCTTTATCAGCAGACATGATGTCAATAAACGCCACAAACATGGTATGTACACTTTGGTTTATTTCTATCAAAAATACATGAAATAATACATATCAAGGTACGAAGACAAAGTGGTAGCGGACTCAATTTGTACAACTTATTTTAGCCCGCCCCTCATACAAATATTGCAAATAATATTTTAGACCGGACATTAATAAGTAAAAGATTGAATAAGTTGGGGTCGTACTTTTATGTACAACTGCAAGTCAACCGGTAAGGTGGTGTACGTGAGCGACGATTACTCATTGATTGGTTTCAATCAAACATCACATCTCCCATCCCTAGAGTTTGTTCAAGCAACTTACAAATACGCCCCACATTCCAAACCACGCACGTCTATTCAGTGCCCCCCTCCCCCTTTCGCTTTTACCCAAAGCAAATTGCCAAGTCACCAAATAAATTGTACCTTTGACCACGCATGGCACTTGACCTCAGCTTTCATGAGGAAGTAAATTTCTTTTCGAGTGTAATAATTTCCTTTTCAAAAGACCCATAGATCTTTTGTCTCATGGAGAAGTTGGTCCTACAAGTGGTTTTAGTAGTTCTGTCTGCAGGAATATCGGCGGCTGATCCTCCGAATGGCCTCTACATTACTGAAGGTAAATGATGTTTTCATGTGTAGGTATGACGCCACGGTCATGATCAGACACAATAAACATGACAGTAGAGTAAGTTAAAACTGACTATCTCCAAGCAGTTTTAAAGGCTATGAAACATGGAAACAGTCTTTTGACACGTTTGTACTGTTAGCATTGATCCTTTCCGTATGCTAGGGGGAACAGTAATATAACACTATATCACTGAAACTTTTGTTGGCATCTCAATTAAATCATCTTATCTTCTGTAAACCTAGATGTGTGAAGTTTCATAATCGAGACTAGCTAAACTCAGCCTCATTCGGACGTTCATTGTGAATTTCTGTGTTGCGACCTGTACCTAGATGAAGTTTATAGGAAAATACTTACTATATTTTACAGTATGACACCAATATGGCTTTATATATAGTACAACTTATGGCGGATGTTGTCCACAGGTGTTTCGTATGTCGGTTGCTTTGAACACGGCCAGCCACACCATGAAGAAGTACTCAACATCCAAACCAATCCTGACTGCTCTTCTAACCACCGCGAATCATGTCTAACACCTTCCACGTGCATCCATTCATGTCAAAGTACGAATTCAAGCTACCTCTACATCGGTCTCAAGTATCCAGGACAATGCTTCTGTGACTCGGTGTTACGTGGAGTGAGTCAAACGGATTCCGTCGATGGCATTTACTGCGATGCAATGTGTCTTGGTGACTTACAATTTGCCTGTGGTGCCGTATCCAATATGCTCGTCTATCGATGTAAGTTTTGGCTACCAGTAGTACCTTGGTAACGTCCTCATAAAGTAATCTAAAGTTGCATAAACCAATTATATATACTATGCACGGTATTGTTCACTTGTGATTGAAGTTGTATGCAATGAGTATTCCAATACATTTATGGTGATCACACATAAAGTTGTATTCGACACGCTTTGCTGCAATCCTAATGCACTGTTAGTGCCCCGTAACGTTTGTTTCTCACAAATCTGAATTATTGTTTCAGGGTCCAACATTCCTACGCCGACAAGTTCAGTCAATATCACATGTAAGTCCCTGGGCCATTGTCCATTGATAAGTACAACAAGTGACCGTAGGTAACATAGTCTGTGACGTCGGTTTGGTATTTTGTTGGTTGTTATGTTCTTTTTGCTTGTTGTTTGCTGATATTCTTTATTCATTTAATCATGGTATTAAATAGATGGTATATGTAATATTGCTTGTGATGTCTGTGTATGAAGCAGGTTGACTGAAACCTATGTTGTTTGGCGATCCTCTTTACTGAGGTTGACCATGATGCACGTAGCTTTCTTTTGGGGCAGGTGATATATATATATATAACGTAAATGGCGATTGGCCCGCAGCTATTTATAACTACCGTAAATAGGTGATACTGTCATATTCAAAGTAGATCGATGTTATAATACATATCATGACCAGCTGGTCGCAGCTGTTGACAACATGAACAGCTGGTCACAGCTGGCCACAGCTGGTCACAGATGTTGACAAATTTTGAGCAACTAGTGTGAATGGTAAAATGAATATCCAACATATTTCGAGAAAGGTGAACAACTGTCAAAGCGGCCCAGAACCGAAACACACCGCCAAAACAAACCCACGTGCATCATCGACAACCTCAGTGTACATAGCGGACCTGCCAAACCACATACGATTCAGACAGAGAACTTACAGATACAAATACGGCCGCGCGTAAACGTGATAAAACGACAACGGAAATATGCAACTACAGATGAAAGCGCCCGTAAAATTGATGTACATATCACGCATTTGCTTGAACAAGCAGACTTGGACCAATACATCGTGAAACGTACAATTTCAAGGGGTGATATCTGACAATATTACATCCATAATGAGAGCAACTAGCGCGACAAAAAAACACTGTGCGGAGAACCTGCCAAACCACAAACGTATGCGACAACGGAAACTACAGATACAGGTGCGAACGCGCGTTTGACGACAGAAAACATTACGCATCTGCTTGCAATATTTCATTATGGCAAGACTCACACAAAGGGGCTCTGGACCAAAACACCACAAGACGAAGAAATTGTAGGGGTGGTATTTACCACAAGACGAAGAAATTGTAGGGGTAATATTTTTTTATACATCCATAATAAAACGAGCTGCCGCGAGAAAAAAAAGTGCATCATCGTCAACCTCAGTGCAGAGGACTTGCAAAACAACGTACGTATGCGACAACGGGAACATGCAGTTACAGATGCGAACGCGAATAACTTTGACGATCAGATAAAACCACGCATCTGCTTGCAATATTTGATTCTGGCAAGGCTCACCCAAAGCGGCCCTGGACCAAAACACCGCAAGACGAACAAATTGTAGGGGTGTTATTTTTATACACCCATAATAAAACCAGCAGCCGCAAAAAAAAACAACGTGCATCATCGTCAACCTCAGTGCAGAGGACTTGCCAAACAACGTACAGACTGCGACAACGGGAACATGCAGTTACAGGTGCGAACGCGAATTAACTTTGACGATCAGATAAAACCACGTATCTGCTTGACAATATCAATTACCGCATGACCCATATACAGGGGATCTGGACCAATACACCAGAAGATGAACATTTTGTAGGGGTGTTATTTTTATAACATCCGTAATAAAACCGGCAGCCGCGAAAAAAAACAACGTGCATCATCGTCAACCTCAGCGCAGAGGACTTGCCAAACAACGTACGTATGCGACAACGGGTACATGCAGTTATAGGTGCGAACGCGACTTAACTTTGACGATCAGATAAAACCACGTATCTGCTTTACAATATCAATTACCGCATGACCCACATACAGGGAATCTGGACCAATACACCGGAAGATGAACATTTTGTAGGGGTGTTATTTTTATAACATCCATAATAAAACCACCTGCCGCCAAAAAAAATCCACGTGCATCATCGTCAACCTCAGTACAGAGGACCTGCCAAACCACATAGAATTCAGACAATGGGAACATATAGATACAGCTGCGAACGCGCGAAAACCAGACAAAACTAAAAGTCTGTCGACCAGAGGTTCTGGTCACAGACTAATAAACAGTCGACTGCTGTTAAATAGTAAAATCCTTTCACAGTGTGTTGGCATCCGTCTGTCTCGGAAGACAATGGTAGGCAGACGGGTTTTAAGGCGACCCGTCTGCTTGGCCTGCACTTGGGTTTTTAAGGTGAAGGAGGGGTGTGCACGTCCTTCTCCACCCTCTCGTCCACTGGCGCACTTGTCTAAAGGGGCAACTGTATGCAACGTGTGTAAATAGCACTCAAATACCGGGAAATAATTTGATCTAATTATATTTTACCGAGAAGTTTACACAGAGCTTTCATGCCCGTATGTGTTTCCCCAGATGCCACCGGTACCCCCGTCCTTGTGTACACGACAAGACCAGAAGCTGTATCAACCACAACTGACAGAGAAGATATTAAAAATCAACCACGAGTTAACACTGGTATTTACATGTGACGTCATATACTCCAGTACAAACAATCGTAATATACTAGATAAATAATTATCACTGGGTGAAAAAATAAGTAGCTTAAATGAGATGTATTCAGGATCATTGTATATTGTTTTCCTAAACTGGCATGGTGCTGCCTACATATAAGTAGTACGTTGAGTTCATTAAAATCTTTAGGCACCATTTGGTATCGTTATCGATTCTTTATTCTTCCGTTTCTCAGGACTTGTAGCCGGAGTGACAGTGGGAGCCACTGTTTTTGTGGTTATTATCTTGTCTGCTGTCTACATCTATATGAGGCGAAAGTGAGTTCAGTGGACACGTATACTATTTTTTCCATCCACCGGTTCAATCTGAATTGATAAAACTTGACTCTCTCAATCTAATTCACCTTTACTTAATGCAACCTAAGTTGGATGATTTAAGCCACAACTATCGCCATCGAGGCATTTTCAACTCAAAAATTCTGCAAATTGACGTTTGCTTCTTGAATGATTAAAAAAATACTGGCGGGCACATGTACCAGAAAATGCACAGAGACTCACTCACTAACAACAAAATAACAGAAAATTAATGTCTTTTCTTTCAACACAGGAAAACAACAGGTGATAAAAGCAGTGGTACTGAGAGAACACATTACGTCAATGGCCAATTCCTGGACGACGAACAGCGTGCACGGACCAATCAGGAGGTCCCTGACAGGAACCGCCCTATCCCAACTCCACAATGTGACTCCTCAGACGTGTACCTGGAACCAGGAGTACCTATGGATGATCATGAATATACGTATATAGATAATCGTTATAATGCTCTTTCCAGTGATGATTCAAATTACGTAAACCAACCAACAAGCCACCGTTATGTCAATGCATCGGAAACTTGTGTTGGTCGAGATTCCGTAGTGTATGAAGACGTTGTTCCCAGGCGGAACAGGGAAGAGAGGAGTGGACAGTACATAAATGTTGGCTACAGTCACAATGAAGACGGGACTTATGTGAATATGTAACAACCGTATCTTGAAAGGCTACAACAAATAGCATGTATATATGTACATCGTCAACATGTGCTGAGAAATAACAAATTATGATATCTTGTATCTTCGTATCTACCATACATTAATGTCTGGTAGTTTCTTTCACATTTTTCTGACATTCTATATAATTGATTGTAATTATAAAATGGCTCATAATGGTACCATAACCTCACACGGAGTAAGATGTTTTAATATCAGTGATTGATTCAATTACATTTTGTTTTTTCTGAACTGAGAAGGAAAGAATAAACGTTTCATTTCGAACCCTTACTTTAGTGTAACGTCCTCTTTTCGCCTCATGCTCTAACATTAAATCGTGGTGAACAGATCTATCCAGTTGATAATTATACCAATTACATTGATATATTTGCCGTACTTCATCTCATGTAGTTAAAACCATTGCTATAGTAAAGTCTTGCTCTCGCAAAAGCCGCCGAATACAACTACTGCGCATGTGGCTCCTAACGTAGCACAACCGTGTCGGATGGAGTCAACTATACCAAGTCCTGTATTTGTTTGTGACGTAACGTTTGATAAAGAAACCTAAAAGTTTCGGTGAGGTGGCTTGGCGTGAATTCAATGTGCATGAATCAGTGAATTTGATAAAATTTTAAATGTAATGCATTTAAGTTCCCGGGGATTTACTTTCTTGGTAGCGGGAAAATGGAGTGTTCGCAGTGGTTTTAGGTTCGCGGTAGCGCCATAGCTGCAGTCTCATGACAAGTTGGCAAACACACGTACCGTCACGCTACGTTCGTGAGCTACTGTATGCTTACTCATTATTGATATTAACCAAACATATCTTTTAAAGTTCAACAGTAGGTTCACATCTCTAACGGTTTTTAAGCACCTTACAAACAAGCCCCCACATTCCAAACCACACGCGCTTATTCGGTGAATCTCCCCTCTCCTTTTCACACAAAACAAAGCGCCAAGTAACCAGACACAGTTTACCTTTGACCGCGCACGGCGCATGACCTCAGCCATAATGAGGAAGTGAATGTTTCTTTCCGAGTGTGCAGTAAAAAATTCCAGAGGTAGTTGAATACTTAAGAACGCCCGTAGATCCTTGTGTCATGGAGACGTTGGTTTTAGTTTTAGTAGTTCTGTCTGCAGGATTATCGGCAGCTGATCCTCCGGAGGGTCTCTACACTGCAGAAGGTAATAATTCTAATAGTTTTTATGAGTAGGTATGACGTAATACTCTGATCAGACGAAAAGAATGACAGAGACAGGCATGGCAGTAGGAAAATTTTCAGTCTTTAATATTCATAGCAATAATGCGCTGGCTAGATTACCTAATTGTTTTTACAAAAAAAAGGTGTTTTGAACGTTGTTTGTTCTGACCGTCGATAAACGTCAACATATCAGGATGTATTGTTGGTATTCAAGGATCATGACCAAATTCATTCGGACTTCCAGCTCTATATGTAGCTTTCATGTAGCTCTTATCCGTGTTGCTCTTATCCACAGAGATGGAGACGCAATTATGTGAAAACGTACGTTTGATAAGTTATGCAATGTCTCCTATGACCTTACATCGCAACTTAATAATGGCATTATATCATTTTACACAGGCGTGGAATATGTTGGCTGTTTTCCACACGGCCAACAACACCACGAACGAGTGCTCGGAGTTCAAATTGTCGCCTGTAGTTCAAGCAATCCCGTCCATTGTACAGTCCCCGTAACCTGCATTGATTTGTGCCAAGATGCAAATTCGAGCTTCATCTACATTGGTCTCAAATACCCGGGAGAGTGCTTCTGTGACTCGGTGTTACGTGGAGTGAATGAAACAAATTCTGTCGACGGTAAATATTGCGATGGGTGGTGCAACAAGGACAATCAACTTGCTTGTGGTCATACAGATCACATGCTCGTCTATCAATGTAAGTCCCCAAACACATTTAAATTCCCGTACATCATATTAGTACGCAACTTCCGGAGATTCCGAACACGATACATTACGCTCGCCAACGCATATCGGTACAGAAATGTCGAAGTACATAACGTCTCTGTCTATATAGTACACGAATGATTTTGATAATAATCGACATTGTTTGATCGTGCATAACTAGCCCTGTAACGATACTTGTTCTTGCCTACAGTTTCCACCGCTACCCACCAGACGACAACGCATTTTGGAATGCGTAAGTTTCTTTCTTATTCACTTGTAGGCAAAACTTTGGAGAAAAAAATTCGTAAATTCTGTGTACGTGATTCATTGTCGCGTTTAATGTTAAGTTATTGCTTATTTTGTCTATATAGTACACGAGTGATTTTAATAATAATTGACATTGTTTGATCGTGCATCTTTGTACATAACTAGCCCTGTAACGATACTTGTTCTTGCCTACAGTTTCCACCGCTACCCACCAGACGACAACGCATTTTGGAATGCGTAAGTTTCTTTCCTATTCACTTGAAGGCAAAACTTTGGAGATGAAAAACTCGTAAAATTCTATGTACGTGGTTCATTGTCGCGTTCAATATACTTCAAGTTATTGCCTACACCATAATTATAACAGTTTTACAACATCGCAGTAATGGATTCTTATTTGCATATCGGTGTACTGACTGCCTCGTTAGTGGCAAAAGTGAAAGACGTCATTAGACTATGTTCAGCAGTGACTAGGTATAATAACTTAAAAGATTGACAATCTCGCTCGTACAGGCACTACAAATACTGTGGGTTACAGGACTAAAGACGAAAGCACCACAACTGACATGACCACTAAAAGGCCGCAAAATAACACGGGTATGTGATACCGATCAGTCAAACTGTACCTTAAAATTAATTGATCTTTATCTTATCAAAATATCTAACGCTAATGCGCTCAATGACATGTCACAAGGTTGTGCATACTTGTTACATAACGTTACATCTCATTATGGTCGAACTATGCTAATCTAAATCAATGTTGACTTTAATTTTTCAAAAGCAATTATTGCTGGAGCGGCCGCTGGTGGTGCTGCCGTGTTGATTGCCGGGTCTGTGGTTGGTGTTTGCCTTTGGCGAAAGTGAGTTCTATACAAATTTCCGATTTTTAACCAGATATGTACTTTTTTGTGTTTTGATGTAGTTTTAAGCATCTTTCACGGCTATGTTATTAGCTTACGTATCACCATACCGGCAGGCTCTACTTAATGGTCCGTGTATCACAGCGTAACCATGAAAAAGTATTCTCCTGTCCTGATACTATTTGCTTTTCTTCTCAGAAAATCTGGGATGAGACGTGGTGACAAACCGAGTTCTTCCCACGCATTACAAGATGTGACTGATCGCCACACTTCTCAACCAGACTCCTTCAGTAACCCTGCCGTTCCACCGAACCCTTCCAACATTGACGCCTTGTACGCCAAACCTGACAAGAAAAGGAAACAGAAGAAGATGTCCAGTCCAGATGACCCTTCGTACCAGGACGTGATCCCCACGGGCGCTCAGCACCAGTACGCCACGGTTAACGATGACCTCCCTCCCAACTCATCGGTTCAACAGGACTCAAACCCGTATGACTCTATTCAGAGTGATCCTCAGTATGCCGTTGTACACAAAGGTCCAAAATACAGGCCCAATGTGGATGTAAATCCGATATACATGGGCGGGGAGACAGGTGTTTCACCGGATCAAGAAATATCAGGCATGACAGAAATGGTTGATAATGTCATCTATGAATAGATTAATTTCGTCAAGAAATAACTGTTTGCATTGACGTGATTGTGGAAATGTGTACGTCTGTCTTGTATCAAGATCAGTGTTTAAATTCACCTGTTCAAATCGGATACTGATTTAGCTTGCTACTGAGTTTTGACTACATGTATCGGTCAGCTTAAAAAGATTTGAAAAGCTACGGTTCTTATCGATTGTCACAGCATGCAGCAATATGATTACATAACATTATTACGTAATTATATGTGAAAACAAGTTTTGGAGAGTAGATATCTCAATCTGGGATAGCCAGACAAATGTGATTATCACTTGTGAATCAATTTTATACATGTAAACATTTGTAGACTGTATTTAGCATTGATTGAAAACACATGGGAAAAACCATTTGTATACTGTTTTACAATATACTGTAATCCATTGATTCAGAAGTATGTATGAAAAGCGTATGAAAAGCTTAATGTTCATATTTAAGGTCAACGCTTTCTCTTGTGCATCAGCATGATTACACTCAAGACAAACCGTGAATAAACTTGGTGTCGAATTATTTCATGGCTACATCGAATTCGGAAACCATTAGCGACTTCTATAGTCACTCAAACGCGTGTCCAGATATACATGTCATCAACATCATACAACTGTCCTCCTTTATGGGGCGGAGACTTGGGCCCTAACAAAGTCACTATCACAAAAACTGGACGCTTTCGACACCCAGTGCCTCAGAAGGATAGAAGGCATACGTTGGCGTGACTTCATCTCCAACGAATCTATCCGCCTTACAACAAAACAGGTGCCACTCAGTGCCAGAATCGCCAAACAACGGCTGACTTTCTTAGGACATGTGGCCCGAGCAACCCCCACACAAGAGGGGTCCCCAGATCCGACTGGATTGTCCACGTCCAGTGTATAACAACGTGGCGAGAACTGTCTGAACTGTCTGTAGCCGCTACGCATCAACATATTATGCATGCGAACGATTGATTGAACATCATACATGTAACAGCCAATTAAAACGTGAATGAAAGACCGTGCATTGGACCTTTCGTCCACACAGGCAAAGTCAAACAGATAGCTTCGAACAAAAAGCTATACATGACAGGGACAGTATATAACAAACGTACCGGGCCCTGTAGCATAGACAATGAGTTCTTTACCTTGTCAATGCTTGTTGAACTGTGTCAAAATACGACCTCTGGCCCCACTAGGTCACCAACTTTCTGCAGTACTTAATGTGCCAAGTATTACATGTAAGACCTGTGTTGAAAATGGACGCAATGCTGTTGTATTACATATCCAGTGTTCATCGGCTATCAATTCGTGTCCGGTCAGCCAGATCTAGACCCCTTGAGTTCAGAGTTCATCGTTTCCCCTCTCCCAGGTGGTTGACCTTTAGCATGTTTATCGACAAGTATGCAGCAAGGACGTTATATAACGTCCTTATATCCAGCAATGAGGAAGTCCTCACTCTTGATGCAGTTATACAGACCTGGGTCTAAACATGAACGTCAGCGTTAGAGGATCCGCAAGGAATGGGCTGCTTTTTAGTCTCTGCATACATGTTGTCACCAAATGCCTTGCGGACTCTTGTGGTGAGTGTACTGATTTAGTACAGATTGTTCAGTAGCGTACATTGTGTATATTGTGTATAGCAAATTACACAAATTATTTGTCATGTGCCATGTATATATGGACATGGCACATGTTAATAAAATGAAGATTTAAGGTTGATAGTCGTATTCCATCTATCTATACCATTGATAGGCTTAAAAATAGTACGACTTGGTTACAGAAATTGGAATTGCCCCAAATGTTAGAGCCAAGAACCTTTAATCAATCATGCATTCTTGTCGCAAATTAGCGTTGCTACATTATGCAAATGCAGCTTTTAGTCTACGTGGATAACGATATAAATAGAATTAGAAAAGATACAATAGATGTACACGTATGATGAAAACAGGTCGATTAGACAAGACTATTATCAATGTAAATGTACGGATGAAAACTAAATGTACGGTTGAAAACTCTGGGCAAATTAGAATCCTAACATTATGGTTCTCTCGTATTTGTTTATCTTAGCGATCACATGTAGCTCGGATGGTGACCGTTACTGTGACCCTTTGGACAGACAAAGCTTTCTAACCTGCACTGGTACCGGGCCACCTTATACCCAACCATGCCCTAACAGTCTGGTGTGCGTACAAGTTAGCGAAACGGTGATAATGTGTGGTTATGATACAGGAACAGCAGGTACGTCGTTCCCGTTATACCACCAGTTGCAGCCCTGAGTTTATCTCTTGTATTGCCGCAGTGTTCATAAACCATCGGTATCTTCTTAGCATTATCTATCAGACAATGGGTCAACAACCAAAACAGACGAAAACCAATCCCATCTTGGAACATAAACGTATACATTTTTTATATTGTCAATCTGAAAAATGGCATCATTGTACTATAGTTACAACAAACACAGATGAGGTTCTATGATAATCAGGGCAATATTTGCTGTGAATGGTTTGCTGAAGAATGAAGCAATGCCATTTAATATAGCTTATATTATATACAACAAGGCTTTTCAGATACTATTTGAGAATGACATTATTTAGGTATCATTCCCATGCACTCTAGAATCGACATCTGTGTCATGGACGCCAATGTCTTCAGCCTTCGGGTCCAAATCTACACAGATCAGTATTACAACTGGATCCCATAATCAAACAGAAGGAGAAGCGTCATTACAATTCGATACTGGTAGGTACATGTATATGCACCTTTAAACTAACAGTGGTTAGTACATATTTCACAGCAACTTGCGTTACCAGAGGGCTAATGACCCGCCCCGAGGTGCATATGGTTTCATAAGGTCTGGTCATTTGCAAAAATTACCGAATACATATATAAGGTGGTTATAGCAAATGACAATAATAGCCTTATAACAAAATGTACCCCGAGAAATAGGTGGGTCATCATAGTCAATACGAAAAGGGGCCTTCTAAATGGTAGACGTCTCCTGGCTATGAATATATGTTATGATTGAACATGTTACCCTAAGATAGCTGTGCAACTTAATGCAATTATATTGTGTAATTAGACAATCTGATATCAACAATGCCTTTGATCGACTATGTACCAATGTAATAGATTTCCACAAACCAAAATTTGATACATGTGCTGAGATATGTGAACAATCTGGTTTCAAAAGCTACGTATGTAAAATGAAGTTTAATCACGAGGGGAGAAAGTATGGGTGGTATCACCAAGAGTCAGTTTTCCTGTTTGTTCTTGCTATTGCATCAAACTGTTTAACATGAAAAATAAAGTTGCCTACGAGATTTATATTCAATCAACAGTAGCAAATCATTCTTTGGAATCAGAAGTAAAATTTAGCGTCTCTGTCATTAATGAGATTATTTTTATGCTGGAAGTTGTTCATTTTAATCTATAATTTTTAGTAGTGATTATCGCGGCTACAACAGCAGGGGCGACCTTTCTACTTGTCCTGGCTGTAACAATCACCTTTGTTATCATCAGACGGAGGTATGATGTTATTTTTAATATCACAGATATCTTTGACAGCAAACATGGTCATTTATTTCTATCACATACGATTCTTACGTATGTGATAGAGGGTGTATTTATCTCGTCAATTTTTGTCCGTATTTCTGTCGTATTCTGGTGTGGAACAAACCCCTGACCTTTGTTCGTCTGTTTCAAAGGTCCAAGGCCAGAGAAAAACAAGAGGCATCAGTCCGTTTTTCCGTTATGGACGGTCATCTTCATCCCACTATGGGAGGAACAGCCAACCAACCGTTTTCGGGAAACACCAACGTCGACGAACTATATGCCAAGCCTGACAAGAAGAAGATAAAACGTGAACACCCACAACAACACAAGCTGAATCCCGATGATCCATCCTACCAGGACGTCATACCCACAGGAGCCCAGCATCAGCACGCCACTGTTCAAGACGAACCCCAAGCCTACACCGCGGTCCGTGACGAACACAACCTGTACGACTCTATCCAGGATGACCAGCAATACGCCACTGTGCAGAAGGGACGCAAACACGACCCTAATGTGGCAACAAACCCTTTGTACGGTAATGGTAGTGTTGACAACACAGCATATGATCCGGGCCCATTATCAAATGGCAAGGATAGAGCTCCTAGTGTGTGTGAGATGGTTGATAATGTCATCTATGAATAATTGCCTCGGCTAAGTTCTTGGAGAGCCGAATTACAAAGACGCAATTCCATTACTCATAAATGAAAACATGCAAACGTACAAAAGTGAGTCTTAGGAACATGCCATGTCTTGCCATACTGCTCTAGGTTTTTGTATAATGTCACGAATCATTTTGCTATCCACATGGCTTAATCTGACAAGTTGAAAATGTACGTAAATACGTAAGACATGAGCCACGTGCTTAAGCCGTGTAGATAATTTTAAGGAATCTTGTAATTTCTTCAAAGTCCACTCATGCAATGTACTACACAGTTAAGTGACACAGTAAAATATATCTTACTGTATTTTCTATAGATATCTACCCTTTTGTGTTATGATAATCGGATAATGTACAAAAAGAACAAAATTTTGTTTTCGGGATATCACTGCTCATTTTCTATTCCGCATCATTCTCACAGTATATGTCAATTAAGAAATTCAATTAAGTTAACCGAATCAGTAAAAAGACAGGAAATACAATACGGAAGATAAATGGCATATGGTTTCATTATCCATCTACTTTGTTAAATCATACTGAAATATTGAGTCCCTCGTAGAGCCCTACATTAGCTTTGCATATCTTGATACCTGCAATTAATGTGTTGCGTATCGATACATTAGTTTTACTGTCGTAACTACAGAAGATTTACAATTAAAGTTGATTCATATGGTGCCATGGCATACTTTGCGTTCAGTGTTATTTATTATTCCCTTTGTTTACACAATCCAGACATCTGGAAGTGCCACTTGATTGATGAAGTCATGAGTTCCGTATTGACATTTTGTCTAATTTCTTCCATATACGGCCGCACGCACAAGACGCACCTCCAACGCATCTGAATCGTTTTGTGAAAGTTTCAAGCATGCAGGCACACGAAAATATACTGTAAATGCAGAAACTTTCGCGGTGGTTTAATGTTCGCGGTTTTCGCGGTGGCCGCTTCACCGCGAACTTAAAACCACCACGAACATTTTTCCGTGGTAGTAAGAGACTATATACTACGGTGCATGGTGCTACTTATTTACTTACTTAGTACATAGCGTACTTACAGCGCAGACGCAGCGCACCATGGACGAACGTATAACTAATGCCCACATAGGTCACGAGTTAGTACCGTTCGTTCTGCGATCGGGTTGCGTATACTACGCGTACAGATAGCGTGATCGACGCACACTCCAGATTTGTTATACATACGAAGGTACATCTGAGTTCAGACAGAACAGATCTCCTCAAGATGCAGATCCAGGCCAGAACCGACGACACCCCATGATTGCTGTCATCCAACGCCAGCATGACATCATGAATCTACAACTCCATCTCCTTCGTCCAAGAGAGAGAGAAAGAAGAAGACAAGCACGCCAAAGGACCATCTTGGTCCGACCATGGATAGAGAGAAGAGAAGAGCTTGAAATATATCATAAATTGATGGCGGAGCTGCGAAATGAAGACCCGACGGCCGACAGGATGAAGAGCTGGACCAGGTAGATGATATGCAACATACTATTGTACTTGGGGCAAGGAGAGATGGTCACAATTTGCAGGACACCATCAATGTGACAGGTCCCAACAGAGCCTCCAGGGAAAGGAAGATGCAGAAGAACCTGCTCAAGTACTGGGTCAACTCTGAAGCAGGCTCTCTTCCATGGCAGGATGGATGATCTAGTCTGTTTGACACGTGTCATTTTGTGGTAACAGATATTTTGACTTTATTTGCTGATAATACTGCTTTTTTTTGTGTAGAACCACATGATATAAATGTGCAAAATAGAGACACATTACTTTGAAAGAGGGCGTAACGTTTCATAATTGTTTATTTTACTTGTTTGATAAACATCTTGAATAGGTTTTGTGGTGTGGATGTTATTTTTACTGTAGTTAAAATTTTACATGCAAAGCATTACATACGTATACGTTTGGGTATTTGACTTACATACCAAGATGATATAGGGAACCATTTCAGGACAAAGTGAAAACAAACGCGCACAATCTTGACAGTGTATAAAATCTTTAACGATGGTCCATATTACTGTAAAAGTGCAGTGTCACTGCTTCGCAAACAGATTTTAAAAATCTCCACTGTTTGCTCATCAATGTTCTATTAGCACTGCTCGTAATCAAAAGTATACTAAAGCCTCCTTTACAATTCAAGAATTTAGCTCGGCCGAGTTGTTGGCGAGCTCCAAATGGACATTTTCTGTCGGAGTATGACCGGCGTTTTGGCGATTATGCGGGCCTCGACCTATTTTTAGAAGCTCGGCGTCCGGATGAATTGTAGAGCTGGCCGGCATTAGCACATTACAGGTTTACAACTCAGTACCAGTAAAACTTGAACCCTTTGGGGTAGATGTGCGTTGAACCATGTCAAAACATGCAAGTTGACCTCTGACCGCACCACACTATGCCCCTGAACAGGAAGTAGCTGTCCATACGTGACACAAGTACTACTAGTACTGTTACAATACTTTCTGTCTCGGTAATCACGCGTTAACTGTATAAACATGTTCAAAGTGTTCATTACTGTGCTGGTGATTTCCCACACACCAAGGACCGTGTCAGATTGCACTAACAGTTACTTTGTCCCTGGTATGTAGCAGAGCGTTTTGCGGTTTTACTTTACCTAGGCCTATCGATAAAAGCAGTTTCAAATACTTCCTATTGTTGTAATGCTCGTAGATATATCATAAGAAACATTCAACTTTTCTTAGGATTAGATACGCATTTCTATCGCATTTGAAACGTGTGTATAAAATAATGTTATTACATGTACAGATCCAGAGTTCGTCGGCTGCTTTCAAAACTCTTCGAGTGAAGCAGACCCTTATCTATCACATGAAATACCGACAACAGTGTACACGGCCACTGACTGTGTATCCTGCTGTGCGACGGAAAACCAGAACTTCAATTTTGCTGGAGTAGTAACAAATCCGGATTTTGTCCCCCGAATCAACTGTACATGTGGACAGAGGAATGAGCAATACTATGATTCCATCAGCGAGCAAGGTGGCTGTTTGGATTGTCCCGGGAATAGTAACCAGTCGTGCGGCCACTGGGCACGAGTATCCGTGTACAGAGGTAAGATAAGAAAGTCAACGACTTTCTCTCTTCCCCTCTCTCTCTCACTCACTCTTTTCTGTCTTACTCCCTCCGACATTTCCCCTCCTTACACCCTCTCTTTTTACGAAGAATTCATCATGCGTGAGGAAGAAATGTCACGACTACTCTTAGACACCATGTTGTCACTGTGATAAAGTTACAGTTTGATAAATCAGCTTATATAAACTATATTATAAGGTCAAATAAAGGTCAACGATATAAAAGGAGCATTGTTTCTGTGAGCAATGTTATTTGTAGCATCATTTTCATCATTCTGTCATATCTTAGTCCCACTGTTCAACTTGACAACAACGCAATCAACTCAAGTATCCAGCTGTAAGTATTGACAAGTGGAAACACGTCTTTGTGGGTGTGTGTGTGTGTGTGTGTGTGTGTGTGTGTGTGTGTGTGTGTGTGTGTGTGTGTGTGTGTGTGTGTGTGTGTGTGTGTGTGTGTGTGTGTTTCCGTATAATTGTCTTAGGAAGATAGAGTTCAATATCGAATTTGGGCCTCTGGTTTTCCTTGTTACGGTAGCAAATCTTTTGGGTATCTTTTGACCTGTACATGGCATGCTATGGTTTTGTTGTCGATGTGGGTATGGGATTCTGGGATGAGTTCACAGGAAAATCATTGAAAGTAGGAAGGAATGAATAGAACACATTTACTGAGAGTTGCTTTTGATTTGCTACCCTTTAATGAATTCGTCAGTTGAGACAACACGCTTGACGACAAGAACGTCGGAATCTTCAACATCATTGACAACAAACAACATGGGCACTTTGGGCGAAAACACAGGTAAAGATGTTTCAGTCAGTCAAACAATCAATCAGATAAATTAACCAACAAACTACCCAATAGATTGATCGATCAATGAATCAACTGATCAAACAATCTCACCCATCCATCTATGAATTTAATTTCCTACAAATACAGTTCAAACCTTTGATCATGGTGACATGTAATTGTACTAGTTTTTTATGAATTTCTTACAGATGTCTTTTCTTTGTACTTAACGGTCTTATAACAAATCTTGCCAAACAGCCCTCATCGCTGGTTCAGCAGGAGGAGGAGCTGCTGTTCTACTGACCATCTGCGGTGTTATTGCTTTCTGTATAGTCCGCAAAAGGTGAGGGCAGTACATCATACCCATGAAGCAGACATTCTATAATTTCTTGATGGCGAAACATACGTATTCTGCTCCGGAGCAGAAATCATTACAAATCATATCATTTATCCTTTTTTCTTCATTTTCAGGTCATCAGCTCCCAAGAAAAACACTTCTCACTCTGCAGCAATCAATTTGCACGAAGTTGGAGCTGGTACAGGTGACGTGAGGAATTCGTCACGTCAGCCAAACGATGCAAACGTAGACGCTCTGTACGCAAAGCCTGACAAGAAAAGAAGGAACCAACCAAAGCAACCAAAGTATACCGCCGACCCTGACGACCCTTCCTACCAGGACGTCATGCCGACAGGAGCCCATCATCAGTACGCCACTGTTCAGGACGAACGCCACCCCTACACCGCGGTCCGTGACGAGCCCAACCTGTACGACTCTATCCAGGATGACCAGCAATACGCCACTGTCCAAAAGGGACGCAAACTCGATCCTAATGCTGAAACAGACCCTCTGTACGGTAAGGGTAGTGTTGACAACACAACATATGATCCAGGTTCACTGTCAAATGACAAGGATAGGGTTCCTAGTGTGTGTGAGATGGTCGATAACGTCATCTATGGATGATTTCTTTGGCTTGAGTTCTTGTGGTGCCAAATAACAAGTCATTCAAAAGTGGAAATGTACAAAAGTGAGCATTCCTAGACATGGCGTAGATCCACCTTGCCACACTACTACATGTTGTTGTATCGTGGCACAAATTATTGTTGACTTTCTTAGTGCTGATTCTGATTCTCAATTTTAAGTCATGAGCCTTGTAGATGGATAAGGAAACTTGTAATTTCTTACAAATGTACTCAATGTAGAATATTAACACTATATTGTATAGATGTCTTATATTTTGCATTTCGATACTTGGCATAAGAACTACCGAAGATAGAAATAACTGTAAACTATACAAACAATTTGGTTATTTGGGCTATAACTCATGTTACTGATCATTTCCTGCTCTGGTAAAGTCAATCTTGACAATAAACTCGATCTTGACAATAGCTAGTACAATCCATATTGATACTGAATATTGATACTAGATATTGAGTCCGTTTTATTGTACAACCCTGTACAAACTTTACAGATCATGTGATTTATCCATAAAATAGTTCTGTCGCAAGTACAGAATATCTACAATTAAAGTTAACTCAGAGTCTGAAATGGGCAAACTTTGAGTTAAGTATGATTTATCCCCTTGTTTACAACATCCAGCCACAGGGAAGTGCCACCTGATTGACCTTTCAGTGCGACATTTGTTCACCAAACAGATCAAAACCAGACGTAAACACTTCTGTGGTAATCATTGACGAGACTCGCCTAGCTCATGACAAAGTTCAACATGTACGCTGGGTGCCTTCGGAACTGTTAAACTACATCCGGGTCAAGGTTACGATACATGCAATGGCGGACTTTGACTTCAACAAGGAGTATCATTATTATGATTATCATGATACGTTGCGAGTGATTTTCTGCTAGCCTAAAATCGCGCCCCTAGCGGCCGGCCCTATTATTGCCGCCGCCCTCGGGAGGGGTCATTAACCCCAGCCAGCAAGAGATTGTGTAAACACAGGCTAATTTTCTGCAGTATCGTACTTTTCTAGAGCAATAATTAGTCAGTAGAAACGGACACGGGTCAGGAAATGATGAACTTCATTGTCTTATACCCCATCAGTAAACTTTTAAACTATGCATTTTTTTTTAAATTTCGACATAATATTCTGTTTTCATGTTCTTAGCCTGTACATTCAGATTATTGAAGTCTTATTTTCAATAAATCAAACAGTTTCAATATACTACGGTCTGCAAATTTGCAATAATAGCGTGGTATGTTGAAGATGTTTATTAATTGTTACAAGTAACATGACAAAACAGGAAAAAACAGCAAGCCGAACGTCTGTATGAACTGAGACTCACTCTGAGAAACTGAACAGTGACCAAAATTTCATTTGCTTACAGCCTTGATTTTATAATTTGAATATTATGTAAAAAGTATGACTTGAAAGACAACAAAACACACAAAACGCTTAAAATTCGTTCTTTATTTCTATAATTCGTTGAGTGATTTGTGAAACCTTTGTTTGCCATTAAAAGGTGCTGACATTTGACAGTTTTGTCGCGCTGAGGTCGCCAGAGACATTCCACTGAAGCAGCTTTTTCTGGGGTCTCGGCGGCCTCATGGCGCTTTGGTAGATTTTAGGTCAAAGCAAGAGCGCCGTCAAGTGGAAATGGGGTCTAACTAAAATGGAGTATTCCTCATCGTTCCCTTAGATTCCCCCGCGACCTTGACAATGAAGTACAGTTCATGTACTCTTAGTTGCTTAAGTTACAGAAGAATTTAAGTAAATACCGTGCCAACAATTCTTCTGTGCTCATTTATACAAGTCAAATGTGTCACATGGACAAACACAACTTGACTTGTGAAGTGTACAATGCATATTTGAGGTAGACTGTGCAGGAAAAGAACGCGTATTAAAATCTTGCAACTCTATCCCATCACAAAATGTTTTGTAGCCCATATTGAAAGGTAGACAATAGCTGCCATTATACATTGTTCCTACGATATTCATTCCGACGTTTCAGCTGTCAAACGTTTACAACACTAAGTAAAACTCTCAGGTGGAGTGGCCGCTATATCAATAAAATAGTAAATGCATAATTTCTTTCGCGATGGTTATAGCCCCCAACAAGGGCAAAGTGCAAACAAAAACCAAGAGTAGCCGATCAGCAAGGGAGACTGCGCCATATTGGAAACAAAGCGAGTTGTGTCCGGTTTTCCGTGGCATAAGCTGCGAAGCATGGCGTGGTTGTAACTCAACCAATTCAAAGATGAGTTTTCTGAAGATCGCACTGGTTCTCTGTGTAGTGATAGAACAGCTGGACAGCACCCTTGCTCAAACAAACGGTAGGTCCTTTTTTAGGGAAGTTGTTCGTATCCGTCTGTATTTATTAGTTTCCGTGTCGTCAGAATATCAAATATCTTCATGACGGCATACGGAACACAGCCTATCAGTTTGATTTGATATATTATGCGTGTAATATTGTTCCGTTTCCACGAGACAAGACTATGCTGTGTTACAATGTCTCGTTATAGCCTTTTAAGATATATTCACTTCCATAGTGCGGTCGTCATGTTGACCACTTACATATATCTTGTGCCCAGTAAATGATGGTAGTTTTAGACTCTAAAGAATGTGTCGTGCGGATTTTGGAAATTGAGTGTGCTACAGAAGCTGCTATGTACTAGACAGCTAGCGATAGGAGACATTGTGCATGAACAAAAGAAAAATTTTAGTCCCAGCGTTGCCATGAAAAGAGCACAGTCTACTTGTTGCTTATTTAGTTTGATAAAGAGGAGACCATCATCTAGGAACGACAAGGAAATCTGTATTTCTTATCAGGTCTACTTATTCATTACGTTAACAACAGAACTGGACAATATTTCAGTCCTCCTCATGAATATTTTTCCTAATTGTAACAAAAACATACATATAGCGGAAGGTTACTGAGAAAACGATGCCATATCTTGACATTCAAAGCTTTTGAAATTCGTCTAAGCAAACTATACACTTATTTCCCTATCAGAGTGCGTCGGTCCTCCTCCACCGTACAATAACAGCACGTTTGAACGGTGTGTAGCGAACCAGGCGACAGGTGGCTGTAACTGCACTGACCCAGCTGAGACTTGTAGTTTCGGCGACCAACTGTACTACACATGTAACCATGGCACTGGGTTGGACTTTATCATAGTCTGCAACTACAAGGATGCGCTTGGAAACTTCCTTGGATTTATCAGCTTGCAAGATTCGAGAGATGAATTTGAAGCCTGCACGGGTAAGATTGTGCTCTTGAATTTTCATTGTCAAGGAAGAAAATGGGAATGCAATTGCTAATGTGTAGGTTAAAGACCGACCCAAAATGTAGTTTGCTAATACAAAATCATGTTTTAAGACAATAAAAAGACGAATTAAATCAAACTACATTGCGCAGTAGATGTTGCAGTTAGCAAAATTATGCCTTTTGTTTGAATTTGTCTGTTGTAATAAAATCATTCTACGAGCAGTCTTTTCAACTGGTCCATAGGCACTGACTTTTGTAGAAGTCACTACAGTAACAAAAAAATCAACTTATAACAGAAACATTTTATACATATTAGTCTGTGACCAGACCCTCTGGTCGACAGACTTTTAGTTTTGTCACGTTTACGCGCGTTCGCAGCTGTATCTGTATGTTCCCGTTGTCTGAATTCTATGTGGTTTGGCAGGTCCTTTGTACTGAGGTTGACGATGATGCACGTGAACTTTTTTTTGCGGCAAGTGGTTTTATTATGGATTTTATAAAAATAACACCCCTACAATTTGTTCGTCTTGCGGTGTTTTGGTCCAGATCCTCTGTATGTGGGTCCATTGGAATTTGTCAAGCAGATGCGTGGTGTTACCTGATCGTAAAAGTTATTCGCGTTCGCATCGGTATCTGCATGTTCCCGTTGTCGCATACGTACGTTGTTTGGCAGGTCATCTGCACTGAAGTTGACGATGATGCACGTTGTTTTTTTTTTTTTGTTTTGTTTTTGCGGCAGTTGGTTTTATTAGGGACGCAATAAAAATAACACCCCTACAAAATGTTCATCTTTCGGTGTATTAGTCCAGATCCCCTGTATATGGGTCATGCTGTAATTGAGATATTGCAAGCAGACGCGTGATGTTCTCTGGTCGTCAATGTAACGCACGTTCGCATCTATATCTGCATGTTCCCGTTGTCGCATACGTTTGTGGTTTGGCAGGTTCTCTACATATAGTTGGACGATGATGCAAGGTGTTTTATTTTTTCGGCAGCTGTTTTTATTATGTATGTAATAATTTCAGAAATCACCCCTGCAAATTGTACGTTTCACAGTGGATTGGCCCATGTCTGCATATGGTGCCCGTTGAGGTAATTGGGTATAGTTAAGCAGATGCGCGATATGTGCAAGAATTTTACGCGCGTTTGCTTTCTACCTCTTATTCAACAAGTTTATCCGTACTACTTTATGTACCAGCATCATGGACCCCGGGATTCACCCATTAACACTGTGTCATGATACCTTATGGCTTCACACTAGTTAAAAACTTATCGCACAGTTCATCATCAACAGCTGTGTGTTATCGTATGTGGGACATGGGAACCGACATCTAATGTTCCACTAATGACCCTGTCAATCAAATACCTCCTGTCGCCGTTTGCAATGAAGCGTGTAAGAATTCTCGTCCCAAATGAAGTTTAGCCATCTTATATTCCCGGACTTCGACTAAGAAACATCAAGGTCCTATTCCGTGCTTCATACTTATTACGTCCATAACAGAAACATGTTAATACTTGGTGCGTTTGTCAGTCTGCCTGTCGGTCTTGTAGGTGTGTCTGTGTGTGAATGTGCCTGTGTATTAGAGTAGACCATCCGGTAACTTATCGTCACCATATCTTTTTGACTTTGGCCACATGTTATCTCACAATCCATACCTGTTTAGTAAGATTCACATGACACAGAAATATTAGGCAACTTTAGATACAACGATATATCTAACACCATGAAAAGAATCATATAGGATATAAGCACAACGTCACACACCAAAGAAGACAAAACAACCAACATATACCAGACCGACGTCACAGACTATGTTACCTACGGTCACTTGTTTCTTAATTTATTCTTAATCTATAGATATCCATATATATATACGCCATATAGATGTTTTGTAAGTAGTTGTTATAGTCCTTACAAAAGTCACTGTACTTGTTGTGTCAGTAAAGATTTCCATCTTTTTAACAATTCATAAGGCTCCCCGGCCCCGGTGCAGTCAACGCCGCCACCACTACCAATTTTTCCACCCTCTAACTGCTCCAAGTTTAATGTCGCAACTTGGCCACCGGAAGGTAGACCTATTTTGTTTTGTTTTTTGTTAAGAGGTCTAGATTATATTTGATACTCTTGTAGAGTGATAAATACAGAGTATAGGAAATAGAGTGCATTGAAAACAGAATTTAGACAAGGTACACCCTTTCATTAGTGAAAGGTAGGAAACTATATCATTTGAATGATTCTGGGAGGCGATAATCCTCACTGTGTACAAGTAGGTAAATATATCCACGATTGTTTATACCGTACAACCAATAGTGTGAATGACATGCTAGACCCTTTATGTTAATGTATCCATACCTATAGGGTCGCCTTAAACCCGTCTGCCTACCATTGTCTTCCGAGACAGACGAATGCCGGCAACAACAACAACCTATAGATATCCATATATGTGTGTTTAGTTGTACTGTAAGTAGTGTTATACATGTAAACCTTACGAAAGTCGCTGTACTTTTGTCGTGTCAATAAAGGTTGTTGTATTGTTTGAAAAAGCACAATCTTCCACAATGCAAGACAAAATGAGTTTTTCCTCCAGGCTGCATCAGGCTTGTTGGAAATGAGACGACGCCTAACGAGACTACAGGTGTACTCCAGGTGTACTTCAACACTACCTGGAGGACCGTGTGCTACACGGGTATCTGGACTCAGCCCACCATAGTCGACATCGCATGTAGGATGCTCGGGTTTAACAGCCACGGGTCTCCGGCAGTGCAATTGGCAACACGTAAGTCATGTTATCACGTGTCTTGAAGAAACATTTTTCGAAACAATCGCGTTTTATTCTACCATGTGTGTACTCATAGTAGCATCAAAGATACAAACAAAACTATCTAACATGGTACATGAAATTGTTGCTGTTGTTGTTGAATATCACAATTCTTTATTCACGACCAATGATTTAACAGCTAACGTTCGGCGACCACCTGTCCCCTTCTTCAGGGCATGAGGGTTAACTTTAATTTGCACTACAGCTAGGTCTCACTGCCAACAATGTGGTTACAAACATGATATATTTTTCACATACTGCAAAGAAACAAAGATGGATGATTCGTTTCCAGCCTTGAAGTTATGTCACATATACATAGATATGTTGTAATTAGTTGTTGTTATTGTTGTTTATCTAGATCAACTCCCATCGGGCGTCTCAAACGACGCATGGACCGTCAACATAGAACACACCTGTTCTGGCACGGTGACCAGCCTGTGGGACTGTGACAAGACTTATTCAGAACCCTGCTGGCTAACATACGCCGTGGGTGGAAGTGGAGAATGCCCTAGTCTTCTTGAAATCTCGTGCGAAGGCAGGGGCTTGTTTCTTATCTTTCTCAATGGCCCTCACCTTGTCATTTCTACTTATGGTGCAAACACCTATGTCCTTCATTGTGTCATTTCTTACTTTATTTTGATATGTTTTAATGTTATTACCGTGCAAGGCTGTTCACATTTAACTCATTCTTGGGTTATTGGTAATGAAACAAGATAGTCGATGTGTCAAATACATTTGTATGGGCGTATAGCCAACCTCACGGTCAACATCTTTACTATTTGTCTGATCATAAGCGTTTGAATAAACAGCACAGCACTTGCACAGCAACAAATACCTTGTATTAGAATATTGGAGATCATTTTTGACAATCAATTTTTGTTGTTGTCATATTGACATGTATATCAAGTTTCCCTTTATTGTGAAAAATATGATAATATACATTTTAAAGAAACTTACGAGAATGGAATCTATCAACAGCATGACAAGGTCAGATATCGCATGTACGTGAAGGAAGGATTTAATGTTGTTCTATTGTCAATGTACAGTAAACACGACGTTCCCTGACCTGATGTCCTGTCAGCCGCCTACGACAACCATTTCCAACCCAACCACGTCTGGTCCTGATGTCACTACACACACGGAAGGTAGGTTCACCTACAGATAGTTTGAAGATGGAGAGACAGGGTTAATTCGGTTGCTCACATTAACCATCAAGCTGTAGAATGTTTGAGATTTTTATTACAATATTTGAAAACAAAAACGAGAATAATCTTCAGGGGGTTAGCAAACACAAAATTGAAATATTTCATGGCCATATTATATAGTCACAACGTAACATGTTGTAATATGTAATGCATGAGATAACGCATTGCCGTAATGATAATTGCACTTACAGATAGCCTCACAACTCCGGGACACGAGACTTCACCTGCAGAGCTTTCTACAGGTAAGTTATGCCTGAATACGTTCACGGTAACAGCTGAATCGGTAAATATTAATCTGACTATTCTTCTTGTGGCAATTGTGACTAGTTGTAACAACATGCTTATAAAAGCCTGATGCCTTAATAGTGAAGTATTTTAATCAGTTTCATTGGAGTTCTAGTGCGTCTTGGATTCTCAGCAGAATGTTTTGTGAGTTTGAATCACTCCTTATGTAAATCGCAATGTTTAGATTTGCAATAATGAATTATGAAAAATTGTTTTCGACTTCAGGTGTAATCGTTGGCATTGCTGTTCTCGGGGCGATTGCGGTTGTAGCGGTAGTGGTGGCAGCTGGTTGTTCTTGTTACAAAAGGTATGTTGTTCATAAACATTCTTCAAAAGAGGTATTCCTCTGTAGAATGACGTTAAGGTTTTTATTTCACTGACTTATAAACAGCTATAGTGCAACGGTAATGACACCTCATGTGGTTGACTTTTGATATTATGTTGACTTCATATAGGTACAAAAAGGATAAACAATCAAGGGACAGCAATCCCACTAAAGATGAACAAGAAATGAGCGAATCTAGGGAAGGCTCAGATGAGACACAGCGCAGTCAAAAGATCCATGGAACGTTAGAAACGGAAGCAAACCAAACTCTAACAGGCATAGACAGTAACCAGGCCAGCAAGGTTGTGAAAGAGCAATCTGTGAACCCTGAAAAAGAGCCAACAAACTTCGACGGCGACTCATCTACCAGCGACCATTCAGCAAGTGTGACAGACCAACAGGACATAGCGCTCCCTGGCGAGACGATGCCATACTACTCATAGAGGGCCATTCAATGAGAGTAGTTACAACGCTACCCTTTATTCTGTAGACTCTGTATAGACAAACTCAAAGCTACTCTAGAATAGGTTTGGCGACATTGCTGCATGGGTACCGCGCTACGTAGGTAAATAGGCCACAGTAAAGAATGACCGAAGGTACAACATCTTGTATATAAGATGAGTTGTAAGGAGCCACAGAAATTCTGGGACAGGAACTATCGATATGCCAACAGTCTGCTCATGATAACAGAAACAGTCACCACGACCCGTCAGTCTATAGACTCTGCAGAAAAAAATCGTAGACAAATTCAAGCAACATGGATGGATTCAACAGATGCAGGCCACATACGGGTACACAGCGTACAACGTTAACTAAATTGGCAACATTTCATATATGTCAATAAAGAGATGAATATGTAAATGTACTTGAATAGTGAGTTCGTTTTGCAGTCGTGTCATACTTTGAATTACTTCTGCATATCCTGATATCTGTGCAAACTTTGCAGACCATGCATGTGATGTATCAATAGAATAGTATAACTGTCGTAAGTACAGAAGATTTATCATAAAAATAGTTGTATTTAGTCTGCGAGTCATGGTGCTTTATTATCCCCCTGTTTTTTGCAATCCAGACTTTGGGAAGTGCCACCTGATTGACGACCTTTCAGTGAGACATTTGTTCAGCAAACAGACATGTACTTACAAGCAGAAGTAAACACTTAAGCGGTAATCATTGACAAGATTCACCTAGTTCGGAAGTTTTAAACTACATCCGGATCAGAGATACGACACATGAAATGACGGACTTGGTAACTTTTCTATAGCTCAACACGCTTATCTTAGTGTCGTCATCAGAAACAAACTGGAAGGACAAAAGAGCATTAAAACAAATACAGACAAGCCAAGAATTGTAACAAAAGTAATGTTAAGTAAACCACATTAACAAAATCAAGGATAAGAAAAAAAATACATTTCTAAAAAGATGGATTATGAACAGATACGCCAGACCAAGCTGGCAGGACAGAAATTTAGTTATTCAAAACTTTTTGTTTGTTTTATGAATGATAGTACATACTGAAGAAGTTTGGCGTCAGTTGAATGCTGAACATCGAAGCATCAAGTGGCATTATCAGGAAGATTACCCAGATTTATGGCGAATTTTACCAGCTTATGTGGAAAGCCGAGGAGGTTGCTACAGTATTGAGTGTAGTTGGGGCAGTACAAAACTTCAACAAGTATATTTATTATCATATTATTTAGTATCATTATTATCATTATCAATCAATATAATTGCTCGTTGTGAGAGATTTTCTGTGGTATTCGTACTTTTCTTAAACAATCATTAATGTGCAGACACGGAACGTGAATGAGATTAAGTTATCATTACATGTTTGGCTACAAGTCAGGAAATGATGAATTTCGTTGTCTTATACCTGATTAGCGAAGACATTAATGCAAGGGGAATTGTAAGTGGGAACCTTCCAAGTATTTTCCCATTTTTGCATCGTGAGATGTTATTCACAATCACAATCATCAAAATGCACTGGAAAACTGTAAAGTAAATGATGTAATCAAGATAGATTTCCTTGACAATGAGTGAAAGCGGTGTTACCGAGTATTCTCCATCGTTTCCGTCTCCCGCGACCTTGACAGTGAACAGGGCATCGCCATGTACTCTTAGTTGCTTAAGTTACTAAAGTACTTCGAAAGAAGAGTAAATACCGAGTCATCCATTTTTGTGGGCTCATTTATACATGTCAAATGCATGAACAATGGTAGACAGTCACAACTAGACATGCGAAGTGGAATGTAAATATTTCAAGTAAACTGTACAGGAAAAGAACGCGTATTAAAACCCAACCCCTATTACAGAGTGTTTTGTAGTCAAATTCAAAGATGCAAAATAGGTGTCACTGTGCATTGTTTCTATGATATTCATTTCGACGTTTCAGTCAAATCTTTACAACACCAAATTAAGAGCTGATGTCTGTAAAAACCAAGCAAAATAAAAAAAAGTTGGCCAAACTTAAAAAATTGATTTTCCTCAAATTTTGTGTGGTGGTAGGGCCTTGGCCCTAACTTACAAAAATGGCAAAGTTTTGGATGTGTGGTCACTGGTCGCCATGGCAACGGCCATTTTTCAAAATGGCGGATTTTCACCAAGGGAAGGGAAGATCTTGTCCAAAATAGACCATCTTTGGACTCCTGTAACCCCCACAAATTAACAGTTATTCTATTGATTCCCGCATATGTTATTACCCATATTCTAATAAAAGAAATGATATAAAGGTATACTCCAAATGTTTTTTTGTGAAGTGTTGCAGATGTTTAAAGATGGCATGTTTTCGTAAATTTCCAAAATTGCCCAAAAGCCCTTTTTTGGCCATTTTTAGCAACCATTAGCTCATTTACAGGCAAATCGATTTCCTTGATTTTTGGCACAGTTATAGGTTGTATCTTTGTATACATCATATGTAAAAAAAAGTTTGGGCCTCCTTACGAACGGACCGTGGTGACCCCGAGAATAAACTAATATTTGCATTATATACAGATGGCAGGCACTGAACTATATGTGGAAAAAACATGCATAGCTTGACTATTGATGTAACATGAACTTTTCTATCATCATTTCATACAGCAAGTAGCATACCTGTCACTTATAAAATCATTTCCCTTAACAGTTGATAACTTGTTGCCATGACAACGACCATTTATTCAAACTGGCGATATTTTCACCTACTTGAAAATGCTACGCATGTAGTTCCGCCCACAATAGACTATTCAAACTTGCAACTCCAACTGATACAAAACAAAGTGAATACTACTACAATTTTACAATGATCATAATGAAAATAATCCGAGCCATATCTAGTATAATCGTAAACAATACAAGTATTGTTGATTATGAGAAAATGTAATTTGCAATTGTGGTTACAGACGTATGATACAATGATACAATTTTGCAGTACTAATTACAATTGTGAATAATGCTACCTGCTGATGAGTGTTTTATGTGCGTTCTACTCTACAGCTGCAAGTCTCGACAAGCTGTTCTAATTTTGTTATGTATGGTGCTTTTCGCCGAAGAGTGATATGTTGAGTGTCTAAACCAAAACTGTCACAGATCATCTGTAATAAAGGCAATCCAAGTGAGGCCAACTTATGCTTGGCAAAGAGATCACAGAGGTTGTATGTGTCAAAAAGTATTGGATGCGTCAGACCAAGTTCTCTAATAACAGTGGCGAAGAGGGACTCTTGTGCAACGTGCATCTCATGTGTCAAGTCCTCCTCATACAGCTCCTCTTCCCCCTCTTCCTGAACTTTCTCAGGAATTCCTTGGCATTTTCTCCTGGCAGCAAGTCTTGAAAAGAAACTGGACACCTGTGTTGATGTCAGGAACTCAGAGGATGTAAACATCCGTCTGCCCTTACTATCTTTTGCTCTTCTCATGTCTTTGGCCACTTGAGTTGGGTCGCACTTTCTACCTGTTGCTTGGCCAATGTCAAACTTATCTTCCAGGTACTTCCGCTGTTTTTCACTAAACCTGGCGCCCATCCTTTTGGTGCCTTTCAATGCCCAACCCATTGGTAGAGCAGCCAATGCTGCTTCATGGGTAACAGCAGTTTCATCCTCTGAGTGAATCAACTGTGGCACTGAAGAAATCCCTGCATCTACCTTTTCTGCGTAACCTAAGATGGCCTCATCCATCAAGGTTTCCCTTTCAATCATTCTGACGTGTGGACCAATGTCAAGGTGCTTTTGTAAGGATGAAAAACGCTGATATGATTTTATGCATCCCTCTTCAGGACAGCAGAAAAGCTTCACTCGTGGTTGTTTGGCACTTTCAGAAGCACCAGGGGAGTCTTCTTCTGTGCTCGATTCAGGAGACGACTCGTCTGACTCATCTGACTTGAGGACCTGGGCAGAACTGTGCACGTGGGCTTGCCTGAAGTCGTCAGTATGTCTTTCTAGCACATTCAAAGAAGGAACAACGGGTGTCCCTTTGAATTTTGACCACGGAAAGAACTTTCCTGGGCCAATATTGTAGGCTTGCCACACCTGTACACCACTTGTAGTGAGTTGAAAGTTGTGTAGGAGACTGATGCCATCAAATTTGACACTGGCTTTGGCTTTTGGCAAGTTTGACACAGTTATGTCTGCAGCAACAGATGTTGCAGACATGGCTTGCATCATTTCAGATGCAGTTGTCAGGTCATGTCCTTCATTCATATATATTCTCATGTTAGACTTGACTGTTGTCGCCTTCCTGTCGCAAGGTCCTTTCCCCCCTTGCGGATCTGAAAAATCAACCCTTTCGATTGAGATTCCAGTTTGTGTAAGCAGGTGAGCAGCAGCAATTGTGTTACCACAATGGTAACACCCGGCATTATCCTGCCGCAGGTATACTTTGTTGATCTCTGGATGTTGGTGCTTCAATGTCATAAGGACATCTGACAAGATTGCGGATACCGCGCATGTATCTTGGTTACAAGAGTCAAAAATGTGAACAAAAGTCTTAGTTTCGAACATGCCATTGCAGTAACGCTGTGCCACAGCAATGTGCCAGGATATTCCGCGCTTACCGAACCAATCCATTTGGCTCTCTCGATATTTCTGAGGAATGAACTTCATCGCCCAGTCCTGGGTTATTAGAACCTTTTGTTCATTAAGCTCTGCAATCACATCAAGCCTCGCTTCATCTTGATTTACTGTCCTGAGTTGATGTGCTTTCCATGATTGAATGGCTTCTGTTGCTTTGTTCACAACAAACTCTACCTCATCCTTGTCTTCATCACTTGTGAATTGGCATGTTGCTACTGCATCATTAATGGCAGAAATGACTACTTTGTAATCTTCACATGGTCCACACAACTTGTCATGGTCATGATTGCATGATCCTTGAAACGCTTCATCAGTATCATCACTCAACGCGTACACACGACAGTGGTCTGGTACAGGGGACTCTCCAGACACATGCACCTGAGCAACAAGAATATTATTATAGAATTAACATTTACAATGCAGCAAACTGGTTTCATGCATATAAGGAAACAAGCATATAGATCTGAATATTATCTGTTTCTTCTTCTGTGATACATGTAAATCATGATCAATGATATCAAGGAAATTGTGCTGCTCTCATGTTCTGTTCTGATCATCGTTATTATCTACATTCATCATAGGACCTGTCCCTTTGGTTGACTAGTGAAGTCTCAAATATTGAAAATGATCCAGTCTATGAAAGTGCTGTACAATGATGTAACCTACTAGTTTGATAGTAAGTCATTACAATTCCAAGCCATTGCTTTGCTTACTCAACATCAAGGCAATCTGATCTGCATTGAAACTGATTACAGCAGAAGATGTTAAATTGCACACCCCATTTGCCAGCATATTATCCAGGTGATGCATCAAAACAAAGTTATAATTATCCAGCTGGACCAAACTACAACAGGATTTGGGATTCCATGTAATCAACAGAAGTGTGCAGTAATCCGTTGTGCAATTAACTGGCCTTTACTGAATCTGCTACAAAAAATGTTCATACAACCTAAATATTCCAGACAGATGTGCATCACCTTGTAATCTCCCTTCAGGTAGCGTTTTGATGCTCTGAGTCTTTCTTTCTGTTCTTTGCCCCAACTTGATGACATGCCACTATCAACGAGTGTGTCGACCACATTCTCCAGTTCTTCAAATGCCCTAACTCCTTCAGACGTGAAATAGTCTAAGCCCTGTAGAGACTTTCTGGTAGAGGCTGCACATGTGCTTAGTATCCTACTAAGGCTTCGCTCTCCCATGGGGACAAATCCGCTTTCCATGCAGTACTGGTTGTACTGGGCAATGATTCTTGACGGTATCATCAATCGGATCACATTTGGCATCTTTATTTCTTGTCCATTGCTCATCTTCAGTGTCCTCTCTCCAAAAGGCATGTCTTGCAAGATGTGTGGACTAGTAATGAAGGAAAGAAAATGGTCCAATTTAGCTGGGTCAACCTTCATTCGTCTGCTGATAGTTGTAGGGACAGGTGTTCCTCTACCATGAAGAATTTGGTGATGCCTGGCAAGCATGTATCTGAAACGTGTAAGGCCAGGAATGAACATTTGCAACTGTTTCAGCTGCACTTTGTCTGCCATTATAGACAAGATTTGTCTTCTTACAGCCCAGCTGTCAGCATGGTTGTAGCATTCTGTCATTGCCTGAAGTAGGTCACCATCAACTGTTCCCTCCTCTGCATGTGCACCAACTGCTTTGTCTATTGCTCCAGAATCTCGCAAGTCCTTCCACAGACTGCCTGAATCCCTTGGTGCAATGGTGTTCAAGACTGCTACTACAGACTCCTTTGCCTTTTGTACGTGTCTTCTTTTGCTGCGATCAGAACTCTCCGACCATGATTTTTTCAAAGATCGAACAGGGCTGACATCACGACTTTGAAGAAACGTGTTGAGAAGAGGGAGGCTTTCTTTGTTGCTAGGAGCATTGTTTTCAGAATCTTGTGATTGTGAACTCTCATGTGAGCTTTCAGGTATGTAAACACTAAGCCTGGCAAAACTTTGTGACAACGTCTCCTCTACTAATGAACTCTCAGCCTCAGGCACAACATCAACACGGTGGGGTGCACGAGCTTGACGTCTTGGTCTTGTCGGTTGGTCATCCTAGGAAATGAATTATTTGAGCATTATAGTAAATTATAGTTGGTAAAGATCGTTGACAATTGCATTTCGATACCAACAATTCTATACCATAAAATTTGTGCAAGCCATACAACATCAATAATTTTCAACCTTATTAGATACCCTTTGATAAAAATATATTTTACCTTCAAGTTGGAATCAGTCTCTGCACGTTCTTTATTTCCCTTCACAGCAAACAAGCTTCCACACCGCCTGCAGATAGCTGCAATTATAATATAATATCCATTAACATAATAAACTATTGTGAACATAAATAACCCAGATAACCAAGAACTTGCGAAGGTATGATAACCTTTCCACAATGGAATAAAATGACAGATGGAAAGACGTGATAGCCAGCCCAGGTAGGCAAGCCAGTTAGACAGGGAAGCCTTTTCCGTAAACCCCCAAATTATCAACCTTAAACAAACAAACCCTCATTTCATATACTTGACACAGATGAACTTTCAAGTTATGACATTCCATGTACTGTTTAATAAAGTAATATCAAGGACATAGAAAACAAAATGAGAATACATGTATATTGTAAGTTAATATAATTTGTAAAGAGGAACTTTATACGTACAATTTCCAACCTGAATCAGCATTCCGGTCGATTGAAATACCGTTCTTGAGGCTTCTTTTCCCATTCCTCGGTCCCTCTTTCGCTGAGAAGATTTGTGGCCAGACATAACCTCAGGAACAGTGCAGTACTTACTACCGTAAACCCAGCGTAGGCCAAGTTTTCTCCTGTGCTTCACGCATATCGTCATGTTGACAAGTTCGTCTTGTTCAGGCCTGTTGAACGTACCTGATCGCGCAAGGATCAAATCAGCTTCATCTGCAAGTCCATCGTGTGGCATGTCCAGATAATGCAAATGTCCCGAGATGTCTTTGGTACAAAGATGGAGGGGATATAGAATGTGGACACCACTGTCAGGGTCAGGCCCGCAGGCCGAATTGGTGATACCAGAAAAAGAACAACCTTCCATTTTTGCATTCAGTTGTGTTCTGTACGAACCAGTCTATTAACACAGTGGGGACGGAATGTTATTCAAACCTTGTTATATATGCGCTCTCTTTAAAAAATAAGATAGTTCAGGTGCATGGACTATTGCTATAACGTTAGAACTGTTACACGTAGAATTTATTTCTCTGTAAGTCTTTTATTCTCTTCTGATGCTATCAAGTAAAATACCGCCCCTCAGCCTACAAATGAAATTCCGTCTGACCTTTCTCCGACCTCAATGTTGCAACATCAATCTGACCTGAATGTTGTAAGGTCACATCAACCCAGCTGCTAAACATTAGGTACTGGTGGGCTTGTGGTTATCTGAGTAGTTGTCTTGCTCTAGCTTAAGTAATCAGGTATTCGCTTACCATCAACGTAGGCTTACAATGTATGATGTTGAGAAGTCATTTCCAACCAACTAAAGTAAAATCATGGATTGGAAACACGCTAACGCAAACTTTCGATTCAAGCATTGTTTAGTACAGTTTATCACTGTGAAGACTGGGAAAGAATCAGTAGAAGAATATTATGTGATAGACGAATGTAACAGGTGCAGCTCATCTAACTATAATAGGTATGATATGTGAACATCTACCATCAAGTTCAAAACTGGCTGTTACCATGGTAACTGGTTTAAACAAATCAAAGTCCCGAACGACCCTACTTTTATAAGTGATAGGTATGTTTCTGTGCTACATAAAATAAAACTGAGATTCATTTCTGATAAGCTATGTCTGTTTTTTCCAGGAACAATTCTATGGTTACGATTTTCATAAAATGGAAAAATTGGTTTACTCTCGGGGTCACCACGGTCCGTTCGTAAGGAGGCCCAAACTTTTTTTTTACATATGATGTATACAAAGGTACAAACTATAACTGTGCCAAAAATCAAGGAAATCGATTTGCCTGTAAATGAGCAAATGGCCACTAAAAATGGTCAAAAAAGGGCTTTCTGTCCATTTTCGAAATTTACGAAAACACACCATCTTTAAACATCTGCTGCACCTCACTACAAAAACA
The DNA here is from genome assembly GCA_019207045.1 of Branchiostoma floridae x Branchiostoma belcheri. NCBI lineage: Eukaryota > Metazoa > Chordata > Leptocardii > Amphioxiformes > Branchiostomatidae > Branchiostoma > Branchiostoma floridae x Branchiostoma belcheri. The sequence continues at coordinate 22,834,336 of CM033025.1, read as the reverse complement.
TTTCGAGCATAACTTTATATCATTTCTTTTATTAGAATATGGGTAATAACATATGCGGGAATCAATAGAATATCTGTTAATTTGTGAGGATTACAGGAGTCCAAAGATGGTCTATTTTGGACAAGATCTTCCCTTCCCTTGGTGAAAATCCGCCATTTTGAAAAATGGCCGTTACCATGGCAACCGGTGACCGCAGATCTAAAACTTTGTTATTTTTGTAAGTTTGGACCAAGGCCCTACCACCACACAAAATTTGAGGAAAATCGATTTTTTTGAGTTTGGCCACCCTATGCTTGGTTTTTACAGACAGAGCCTCTTAAACTCTTGAGCGGAGTGGCTATCGTGTCAACAAAATAACAAATACGAGTGGCGTTCAAGAAGTAATCCACCTGACCCATTTCCCAAAGGAGGAGATTAATGGAACTTGGTGCAGTTATTAGTCTTTCTCTTCATAGGAATCACCCAGAGTTATGCATTTCTACCATCGTTTGATGTAGCTCTGTACACCGTTTTTGTAGGACGCCCCAGGTTGGTCCTGCAACAGATGCCTCATCAATGGCAGAAGAGGGACGACCAGGTCTGGGAGCTGTTTCCACAGACTTCCGGCCATGTTTGAATTCACAATGCCAGCGTTTTACAAGGTCATATGATGGGGAATCATCACCATAAGTTTCTTTTATTTCATCAAAAGTCTCATTTGGTATGCGTCCTTTCAAATACAAAAACCGGATCACTGCGCGACACTCAACTGGCTCCATTTCACACCTGGTCCATTTCACACCTGACTCAGTTCAAACACCTTTAAATCAAAAACCAAAATTAGTTCAGAGCTGTTTTTTGCAACATAACCCATAGAGATATGAATCATTACATATGCAAAATTTCATTTACATCAGACGACTGGAAGTGGGTCAGGTGGATTACTTCTTGAACGCCCCTCGTACATAATTTCTTCCGCCAATCTGTGACTCTTTAAAAGCACGTAAGACACGCACCTCCTTTAAAGAGTCACTGATTGACTAACATTCAATTGACTTACTCATATGTAACTAATGAACCCCGTCAACGATATATTCTTCCACGATGGCTTTACTATAGGCCCACATGTAAGGGCAAAGAGTATTTTGTAAGGGCAAACAATTCAAGGGTCGTTGATCAGCACGGGAAACGCCATATTGGAAACGCAGTGAGTGGTGTCCGGTTTTCCGTTGCATGAGCTGCGAAGCATGTCGTCATGTCGTCGTAGTTGTGACTTTAACTAAACATGAGGTTTCTGAAGATCACGCTGTTTCTCTGTGCGGTGATAGGACCGCTGGAAAGAGCCTTTGCTGTAACCAACGGTAGGTCCTTTTTTAGAGGAAGTTGTTCATATTCACGTTTATTTAGTGGAATTGTTAGTTTCCGTCTCGCCTGGATAGCAAATATTTTCTTCGGACCACATCCATTTCTACATCTGTACATAAAGTTAACAACCAATAAATCTGTCTTGTGGTATATGTATGTAATAGTAATCCATTTCCACGAGAGATAAAAATGCCAATGTTGTGATGCAGTATCCCACTATAGGCCTTTTAAAATACCCAACCCAACTATGGGCACTTTTGTAGCACAGTCGTCATGCCGTTCCTTAACGTACAGTAAATGAAGGAAGTGCTGTGCAGCCTATGTGAATCGAGAGTTCGACGGAAGCTGTTGCATTGACAATAGACAAGGAAGAGTTTGTCTGAAACAACTCTCGTTATAGATCTGATATTGCTAGATCGATGGGGTGAGGACCCATTTTCACTAGACGACGATCTACTTCGCTCTCACTGTGACTTGAATGTGTTCAACCTTCAGTCATACATGATGTGTGACTGAAAGGAAAGCGAAGCACACAAAGCGTATAAAGATTCGTTAAGCGATTCCTCAAATTATTGGTCTCAAAGAGAGCGTCGCGAGAGCGCCGTCCAAGTGGAAACAGCACGCGACCTCTAGTCCATTTTATTTAGCTCGTACTTATAAACCATCCTCCTAACGCCCGGTCCCCAACGGCACTACCTTATGGGGCCCTGCTATCCCATGCCCTATTAGTGGGTATTATGATTGTCGCCACAAACAAGCTGTCGACCAATCAGAGAATAGGCCTTTCTTGGGCTTGTTGTTGTCGCAAGCTGTCTCGCAAAGGCCGCTGGGAAGCTATCAGCCAATCATGTTACGTATTACCATGACTTTGTTTGCTCACCATGCCAACGCCCGATCCCCAACGCTGACTGCCCATATAAGGGCAAGCTCATTAATATTCATAAGCAAGGCACCCCTAATAACCGAATACTGTGGCTGAGTTGTCAGGGGTGATATCAATTAGGCTTTGCCGTGATTGTCAACCCTGAGTGTGAGGGTGTTATAAACATGCATAAGATGTTCAGAAAACATTTTTATGACTCACCTCAGGAAATGTTACAAATACAGCACATATACAATGAAGTCATATTTAAAGATTCTTACTGAAATTCTTTCCTTTGCAGACTGTGTCGGCCCTCCTCCATCATACAACAATAGTATGTATCAAGACTGTGTACCGAATCAGCCGACAGGCGGTTGTAAGTGCAATGACACGGGTAAGACCTGTAGCCATGGTGACCAACTGAACTACAAATGTGACCATGGCATAGACTTAGACTTCATCATCACCTGCGGCCGTAAAGATTGGGACGCAAACCTTGGATTCATCAGCTTGCCAGATTCGAGAGACGAATTTGAATCCTGCACGGGTAAGATTGTGCTCTTGAATTCTCATTGTCTCAAGGATGCAGATGAAATGCAAAATAGCTTAAGTTTGCTTATGTAGGTTGAAGACCGGCCCAAAATGTGGTTTACAAAAACAAAATCACGTTTACAAAATCATGTTTCAAGCGTAATGCATTGTGCAGTAGATGCTGCTATTAGCAACGCATTTTGTTTAAATGTGTCCGTTGTAAGCCATTCTCTGAGCAGTCTTCTGAACTGGTTCATCGGCCCTGGAATATAATACACTCTGACTTTTGTTAAAGTGCTTCTACAGTTACCAAAATATCCCAATATAGCAGAGAACATTTATACATATCTCTTTTAACTATCCATAAGGCTCCCCGGCCCCGGTGCAGTCAACGCTACCACCACGAACAACATTTCCTCCCTCTAACTGCTCCAAGTTCAATGTCGCAACATGGCCGCCGGAAGGTATACGACAAGATAAATTTACATTTTCAAAAGATAGTCTCCTACCTTTAACTAATGTATGAAAGTACCTTTTCGGAATTCTCTTTTTTTTTCAAATGTGTTAATGAATTGTTAAATCGGATACTTTCTATTTCCGATACACTCTATTCTTCACTCTTGTTGTGTATCAAGTATAATCCAGATCACTTAAGCTTAGCATAAAAAGTACACTTTTCCGCAATGCAACACGAGATGTGTTTTTCATTCAGGCTGTATCAGGCTTGTTGGAAATGAGACGATGCCCCACGAGACGACAGGTATACTACAGGTGTACTTCAACACTACCTGGGGAAGCGTATGCTACACGAGTACCTGGAACCAGCCCACCATAGTCGACATCGCATGTAGGATGCTCGGGTTTAAGAGCCACGGGTCCCCGGCAGTGCAAGTGCCAAGATGTAAGCCATGTTATCACATGTCTTGAAAAAGCATTTTTCGAAACAATCGCGTTTTATTCTGCCATTAGCGCTCATAGTAGTAAAATGTTTGAAAACTATCTAACATAATAGATTGAATTGTTGCTGCTGCTGCTGCTGTTGTTGTTGTTGTTGTTGCTGTTGTTGTTGTTGTTGTTGTTGTTGTTGAATAACACAATTCTTTATTCACGATGATTTAGTGATCATTTCTCACCTTCAGGGCATAAGGGTTTACTTTGCACTGCAGCTAGGTCTCACTACTAACAATGCGGTCACAAAGTTAACGTAAATATTTTCACATACTTTTTATATACTGGTAAGACACAATGATGGGATGATTGGGTTCCAAACTTAAGCTATGTCACATACATAGATATGTTGTTGCTTTAGTAGCTGACCAGTTGTCGCTGTTATTGTTTATCTAGATCAACTTCCACCGAACGTATCAGACGACGCATGGGCGGTCAACATACAGCACAACTGTCTTGATACTGTGAACACTCTGTGGGACTGTGCCAGAACAGAAGCCTGCTGGCTAACATACGCCGTGGGTGGAAGTGCAGAATGCCCTAGTCTTCTTAAAATCTCGTGCGAAGGCAGGGGCTTGTTTCTTATCCTTCTTAATGGTTCTCACCTTTTGGGGTGATTTGGAAATATGACCAATAATTGTTCAAAATGGTCATCATGGTGGAAAACGTCTATACCCATCACTGTACAGTTTCTTACTTACTTGAAACGATTAATGTTTACTGATATCATCATGCAAGGCTTTTTAATATGTTGGTAATGAAACAAAATGGTTGATCAACCTCAAAGCCAACATCTAACGTTCTGTATGATCATAAACGTCCAAATGAACCGTAGTCTTCTTCAGCAACTAGGGCCTAGTATTAGAATTATTGGAGGCAATGTTTGATAATCATTTTTGTTGTCATATCTACACGTCATGTAACGTTATGTCAAGTTACCATTTCTTGTGAAAGATATGATAATCTTCTTGACGTTTTTGATAGTGTTGAGAATGCATTCATCAGCAGCATGGAAATGTCACATATCACCGAGCGTACATGTACGTGAAGAAATGCTTTAATGTTGTTCTATTGTCAATGTACAGTAAACACGACGTTCCCTGACCTGATGTCCTGCCAGCCGCCCACAACAACCATTCCGAACCCAACCACGTCTGGACCTGGCGTCGCTACAGAAGGTAGGTTTACATGAATATATTTCAAAGATGGAGACACAGGGGTAAGGCGTACTCTCACTGCACTTGCGTCACGCTTGTGTCACTGCGGGGTTCGAAAGATACTCAACGAATTTCAGTGATAAAGAACAAATTTTCTAACTTTTTTGTGTATTTTGTCGTCTTCTAAGTAATACTTTAACAGTGAATAGAAAATACCAAAACAGTGACGCAGTGAAAGAACCCCGCAGTGACGCAAGCTTGACACAAGTGCGGTGGGAGCGCACCTTTAGGTCGGTTGCTGACCTTAACCATGAGCCTATTGTAGAATTTGGGGGTAAGGTTTCAATTACAATATGTATATAATGTTTAAAATATATTCGGCAATAATCTCTAGAGGATTTGCAAACACAACATAATATGTCAACTACGCCCCCTTAAAAATAGTCACCAGGTAACATGTTGTGATATGTAATGATTGTCGTTTTCCGTAAATTGTACTTTCAGATAGCCTCACGGACAAAAATCCTACAGCTTCACCTGGGTTTTCTACAGGTAAATCAGACAAATGTATTCACGGTATCAAGTACAGTTTTCAAGTAACAGCTGAACCAGCATACTCGTATTTGTATAGTTGTTTTCGCGTGGCATCTGTGACTAGCTGTAACGGCATGCAAATAAAGGTCTGACGTTTGACATTGAAGAACTTTGATCAGTCCTTGTTTCATTGAAATTCTGGTGTTTCTTGGATTATCAGAAGTGCATTTTGTGTGTATAATGTAAATCACTTCTTACACAGATCACGTTGTTTGCGCTGTCAACTTTATCTTCTTGAATTGTTGAATTCGGATACAGGTGGAATCGTTGCTATCGTTGTCGGGGCGATTGCGGGTGTCGTCCTGCTAGCACTTGTAGCTAGCAAGCTTTGTTGCAAAAGGTATGTTGATCATAAACATACGTCAAGAGAGATAGTCCATTGTTGAAGAATACTTAACTATGGTTTTAAATTTGTATTTCACACATAATTGGCTAACACGTTTAGACAGCTATTTACAACGTTTCTGTAAATAGGAGGGAAAATAACTACACGTCTTTCGTGGTTGACTATTGATATTTGTTGACTAATACAGAAACAACCGTAACAACCGTCGAAGGGGAAACGCTGCAGCTCATAATTCACAAAGGCGGGCACAACCACCACCTGTCCGAGAAACAAATGAACAATCAAGTGACAACAACCCCACTTCAGGTGAACCGGCACAGCTGCAGGAAATGAGACAAGTGGGAGAGGCTTCCGATGAGAGACTCAGCATTGAAGTGAAGGATGGAACGTCAGGAACGGCAGCAAACCAAACGTCAACAGATCCAGGTTGTAGCCAGCCTACCGGCGAACCATCAGCATCAGAACCATCAGCTCAAACGGACAGCCCCAAACGTCCTGGCAGCGCTATGACACCAATCGACTCATAGTAGTTGAAATCTTTACCCAAACGCTTCATTCAGACATTCTATGGACTGTGCAGACAAAATCTGAGCATAGATGGATTCAACAGAAGTAGGCGGAAACAACATTCAGACCACAGAAGAGACCAGACACAGACACTGACCATCATCCAACAGTAACTAAATCAATCAAATATGGACAAACGTTAACAGTAAAATGGCAGAACATCATATGACGATGAACAGAAGAGATAGTAGTTTGTGTGCACCAATTACATTTAGCATCTGTCATGCGCTCAGAATATATCGTATGCAAATCTTTAAATCATATCCATACTTGAGTAACTGGTTTTGGCGTCTTTTTTAGCAATGTTTTATATTGAAAATACAATAACAAAGCAGTGCTGGTTTACCTATCTGTTGAGGTCACAGTCCACACATGGTTGGACTGCAACCTACACCCACACTGCAAGTATGAACATTTGAAGCAAACCAAACATTTCATTATTTGAATGTATAACCGTCTTACGGTGTAATACAAAAGCTTCATAGGCACGCGGCGCGGAAGCAGCTTCACTACGCTGAACGACATGTCACACAGAACTTTTACACATGTCGCTGAAAGCTACTCGTAAAGGCCCCCTCTCACTTGACGTGCGGCACGCTTGCGGCATTGCTGCGTTCGGAAGATGCTCAACGAATTTCAGAGATAAAGAACGAATTTTCTTACTTGTTGTGTATTTTTTGGTCTTCTGTGTCACACTTTTACGTATTGCGCAATATCTGAATTATAACAAATCGGAGAAAATAACAAAACAGTACCGCAGTGAACGAACGCAGCAATGCCGCAAGCGTGCCGCACGTCAAGTGAGAGGGGGCCTTAAGTGTTCTTTAACGCTATCCAGCAAAGATGCCCCAACTTTTCTACGGATTCCGTTTCTAACATGCTTATAACATAGCAAGTGTGGTTTACATACAAGTGTTACATTGATATAATGCTCTATTTTACCTTTTAGTGAACTTTAATGTGCAACAAAATACGAAATATTTGTGTCAGTTCTCATCTTTGTATACTTTGTGTCAGCGAAGTTGCGACCACCGGCATGTCGTCCTAGGTCCATGATAGCACATTACTGTATTCGTACGTACATACTTGATCGCATATATCGTGATGGACTGTGGCCAAGTTCTTGCTGCGTCGTTAGTATATCTAATAATAGTTTAATCTCAAAGCAGATCTTCAGAGACAAAATCGTGACGGTTTCTGACTGGACGCGAGTCAGGCCTAGATCTGACCGCTATACCCCTTATGGCCGTATGTCAGCAAAAAGGAACAAAATAGAAGGTCTCAATCGTCCCAACCAACCTCTGCTTGGAGAGCATATTGGAGGTGTCCGCAGATATATCTGAATGGCCTAGCAGTCAGATCTTGGGGTCCAGAAACGGGTACGAAAGTCTGCTTGGAGATTAATTTGTAACAGCCCACGATCCTTGTCAATCAAGTTATTTTGTGTTGAAAGGGTGTACGTGTGTGTCAGCAGAAAGTGGTGCGTGTTCGTATATTAACTAGACAAGTCAATAATAGCCGCTGTCAGGACGCGGGTTCAACTGAAGGGCAGCGGGAGAAATGGGGCACAAAGTATTGATGGCGAATAGAAAAGTACAGATTCAGCAGTATGCAGCGCTGTTTTGCGAGTACGTGGAAACTGTGTGCCCCGAACGTTTCCAGTGCTCCCCCAAAATAGGGAGGGTGTAAACGGAGCGTTGGAAGTTGTGTTGAAAACCTTCGATACATTTCTGTACTTTTTCAGATGAAATCTTGCCAGTTTGACGTCCTTGAGTATGATAGACTTATGCCACAACACAAAGACTTTTCTTTACACGTCAATATTTGTCAAGCCATGAGGAAGTAAAACCCCGGCTTTAGTGGTAAGACAAATGGTTTACTAGCCAAACATTTGCTCTTTATCTGAGGCATTGCGCAATCAGTTAACAGGTACGTTACAAGGTACGATGTCGGTTAACGTGGTTACCACTAACGTAGAAAACAATTCAGCAACATTTTTTCAAGCGGTGTTGTTGGATTGGCAGCCATCTTGGTGGGTCGTCCAGAGAGATGAAAGTGTATTAGTCGTCAATCTTACAGTTGCTTCTAATTCAAGAAAGATCCATATGTTTATAATGACTTCAAGTTGATTTCATTTGCTACTCCTGTTGTCGCTAAAAGTGATTAAATAAATTCGTCTGGAGTTTAACTGCCCTACATGTAGAATAGAGGTCAGCCACAAATCAAAGAACGCTGTAGGCATCCTGGAGGACAAACCAAATTAGACATCAAATATTCATCAACTTTCGACGACTGTCACTAGTTTTGATTGTTTTTCTTGGCTTTCTTATTTCAGAAAAGAGAACAGCGATGTTTTCACCGTCACTCTTATTCTCAACAATACGAACGTTAACTTTGCAGACATGGTATTTGAGCACCTTAGCAATGCAAAGTCCTGACAACAATAAAGCGAATATACATAGCATGTTTGCTATTTAGTCATTCCCAGCTCATACAGTGAAAGCCCGTACAGAATAAAGAAACCGCCATCCTTCAATGTAACCAGGCAAGCAACAAAGCCACAAACAGGCCCAGCAAACGACTAAATGTTGTCGGCTTTGTAAGAATTAGAGAGTGTATGACTTCCATATTCTGAACAAGGGACAAGGATGATGTTTCTGAACACCGCATTGTTTGTCTGCGTGGTGGTGGGTCAGTTAGAAAGCACTGTTGCTGTAAACAACGGTAGGTTTGTCTTTTCAAAGAAGTTTGTGTGGTTGACATGTTTGACAAACGTTTGGTACTTTTTTAACGATGGCAATGTGTCACGTTTTAAAGGCTCTCACCATACATAGCTGACCATAGCCGCCTGACCCTCTCCAGAACATAGTTGTAAGTTAGTCGTGAGGAAGTTATTTGCGTCGGGGAAGTAGTATCATTCTTAGATATGATAATAGGAGCAAACTGAAGCTAGAATAGGATGGATTCTAGGCTACTTTTAATCCAGTGCCAACCTTGGGATTAGGGAATGGTTTGGGACAAAGTCACGAGAAGGTCCTATGTGACAGGCTTTACGCAAGCAAGGGATAACTCTTTGGAAACGGTACAAAACCATATCCAGTTGCTTGAGTAACTGCTTTTATCATGACCTGAATGTCTAACCTTCATCGACGGAACTGTTTGTATAGCTAGTGACATCTAGCAATACTACGTCACAACATTCGTTGTATGTGGATGACCTTAGTTGTAATTGTACACTATTTTGCCGGTTTTCCCTTTTAGAGTGCACCGGTCCTCCCCCTCAGTACAACAACAGCGCGTTCGATCACTGCACCGAGCAGAGGCCAGGCGGGTGTAACTGCACAGCGGCGAACCAGACGTGCTTGTTTGGTGACCGGCTATTTTACAACTGTAGCCATGACACAGAGTTGGACTTTCTTATCGTCTGCAACTATAAAGACGCCCAGGGTAACCGCTACGGATGGGTTGTGGACAATGTTACAGAGAAGTTTGAAAACTGCACAGGTACGATTCCACTTCTGTGTCAATCTTGTCAATCTTCATTCTTTCTTAGAGTTATTTTTTCCTTATTTTAATATTATGAGTTTACTTGTATTTACAAAGGTAACAAGAACACACATTTGCCAATTCTTCTCAGTTTTGGTTACATTAAGTTAATTCTTTAAACATAAGAAAACAGAATATCTGAAAATCTCTGTATATAGCCCCCTTCGGTAAAGGTGGTGTCTCACTGCACTTGCGTCGCACTTGCACTCAGTATGTTCACTGCGTCACTGTTGTGTTACTTTCTTCGATTTTTAGTTATAATTTAGATATTGCGTTATACGTCAAAGTATGACTTAGAAGAAAACAAAACACACAAGATGTAATAGAATTCATTCTATATCTCTGAAATTCGTTGAGTATCTTTCGAACCCACAGTGACGCAAGTGCAGTGAGATAATACCTTAACTAAAGATCATTGTAAACTTCTAATCGATATCAATCCCACAAACTCGGCTATGGATTAACAGTCTTGTCTGAAAATCTGATATCGATTTTATTGATAAATTTTCAAGGTTCCGAGGCGCCAGTGCAAGAAACAACAAAGCCACGACCAACAGCATCTCCTTTTTTAGGCAAGTTAATGCGCTAATCTACATGCGTTAAGCGTTCTTTGAATTTGTCGTCGTCACTTTCATTGTATATCTCTGTTTTGAATAATATTTTAGATGACATATAGAGAATAGCAAGTGTAATAAGGCGTAGGTAAAAGGTGGGAAAGGTTTCGCCTTCCAATACCGTGCCCCTTGGGCCATAAAAAGTCTACCAATACCTTCTATCTGTTCCTTGTATGTGATGCTAATAAAACAAGCTACTGAATTTGGGTGCAGTGCCGCAATATCCTTGCCTGTCTGAAAGCAAATAAAACATGGCGTTAACATGAACGAATAGCAAAACGAGATTACACAATGTGCCCCCCCCCCCCCCCCCTCCAGGTTGTATCAGGCTTGTTGAAAGTCAGACAACGCCAAACGAGACATCAGGCATACTCCAGATGTACAATGATACCTGGGGTAGCGTGTGTTACACAGCTGCATGGAATAGACCCACTCTGGCCAACATTACATGCAAGATGCTTGGATTTAGCAGTTCATTTGGCCTTGGGCAAATGCAATTGCCAATACGTAAGTATTTATAAAAGATGTTAGAGTATAAAAGACCTGTTTCTTGCAGATCACTTCAGTGTCACTGACGAAGGATAGTGGATTCTATCCGAAACGTCTGACCGTTTCAAAACCATATCCAGTTGCTTGAGTAACTAATTGTTGGTGTATCGTATTACCTGAATGTCTAACTTACATCGACGTAAGTATTTATATATTTATATGTACTTTTACACATTTTTCTGAATTGACTATTGTACAAACATAACTTCATCTCAATTACACTACGTTTCTGTTGTCCATTTTACAAAACGTTAGATCAGAAACCGCAGACAATTTCCACCGATGCATGGGAGGTAAACATAGATTACTGTTCCGAAGAAGACCAGACACTGTGGGACTGTGACCTGGCGGAAAATAGTTCTGACTGGCTAACATTCGTCGAGTTCGGAAGTGATAGGTGTCCCAGTCTGCTGAAGATCTCGTGCAAAGGCATGTGTTGATTTAGTGTCGCCAATTCTTTCCTACTTTCCTCGTCGCCATTTTTCCTACTTCCCTGCAGTACAGAATCTCTCGCATTTCATTCTGAATGGTTAGCAATACATCAATTACGTACACTGTAGCCACATATTCATCTATGTTTATAAAGAAGTAGACAACGTCATTGAATTGTCAAACGTATTTACCCAATATGTGTACAGTGTACATATTATGGCATCTCGGCATTTTGACTGTTATCCAGACCAAGGGATCCAAATAAAAAGAATAAACAGGAATAACGATGGATTCAACGGTGTCACAATTCCACCATATTAATTGTGAGCACAACTGCAACAACGCTAACTATTTGATGATTTTCAAATACCTACGGGGGTCTACGTTGCCCCTACGACGAAGTTACTCATCACTTAGTAAAGCTCACAATGTATACACTGAGTAAAGTTCAGTTGTTAATGTTGTTGTGCTGTTGGTATACAGGAAACACGACCCTGTCAAACCTGACCTACTGCCCGCCGACCACAACAACACCGACTACAACGTCTGGACCTACAGGTAGGTTTGAAAGACTTCTCCGTTCACCTACGTCAAAACGTAGAAATTTAAAAACGAAAAAAAAATATTGGAATGTAAAAGTTTCAGGTCCGCGTAGTCTCATTGGTTGAATAGCCAATTACCATTCTCTTATTGCTTTAAATTGATCACTGTGATGGACAGTCAGAATCGGTCTGTTGCATGCAGTGATATTACAGTTAAATATAAACCGATATATCATTTCTAAAGCATGTTAAGGAGGCTTTTCATTACAAGGTCTGTAAATATTCTGTCCAATTGGTTATTTCTTTCACGAAAACAAGATAGTTCAAGAAAAAGGTTTTTTAAGTCGCTGTGTGACATCTTGTTCCATAAAATCTGTAACGTTTATTTCATGTTTTTCGAATCCAACACAGCGGCCTCTGGGAACGAACCTCCGGCTAATACAGGATTGTCTACAGGTAAATGAGACGTGTTGAATTTGATAAAGAATTTATCTGTGATGACGTCATAATGTTCTCAATAGATTTCGATTGCTGCAAAACTCATTCTTTAAGAGGTAAATGATGATTTGTATCCTCAGACTTCATCTATGTCTAACAAACTGGCAAATCGCTTTTCACAGGTGCAGTTATTGCCATTGTCGCGGTTGTAGTTCTACTTCTACTGATATTGGTCTGTTGCTGTGCTTGCAATGGGTAAGTTGTTTATGTACATGCGTACAGCACTCTTATTCTTTTTGCTCATAACTGTACATGATTCTAAAAATCTTTAATTGTTTGCAAGGTTGGTCATGACATGTATGTTTTGAAAATGCTTGCTTCATGACTACAGGACATTGTCCATATATACATGTCAGAGTAAATATTGTAATCAGACATAATTTCCGATTCTGTTGGTAGTACAGAGATCGCGATTGGGGTCTGGAGATTTTTAAAAGTTTGTCTTAATCAAAACTTTCAATGTAATCAAAACTTTCAACGATTCATGTCACTTTGGGTCAAAATAATGGCTTGGAAGTGTGGATTTATAAATCGGGAGACCGCCCTAACACATTTCTAGTATCCTAAACCGTTTTGCTAGATTATAAGCTCTACCATAATGTAGTACTAGTACATTGTGTAAAAGCATGATACTGATTATTTCTATTTCTGGCAGATCTGGGCGGAACAAAAGAAAACAACGAAAGGTGAAGCCAACTTCTGAAAATAGACGAGCTGCAGGAATAACAGGAAGTCACCTAAGGGAACCTCCATCAATAGACAACAATTTCACAGCCGTCGAGGAACCTCTTCACGACATTGCTAGGTTATCGCAACCTTCCGATGACAGAGACCACAATCAACTGACAATTGATGAGCGCGCCGTAACTACAGTACAACCAACCGAAACAGAAACGGCAACAGAGACAGAGCCAAGACCGTCTGTGGAGGTACCTCCCAGAGCAAACACAGGTCCAATAAAGGATACGTCAGAAAACAGTCCAGCTACTGACGACAACCTACTGGCACAGACAGAGACACAGGAAGCGACTGACATTAACGAGCCAGAAGAAGAAGACTTGAAGACAAAGGCAACAGAAGACACAGGAGAAGGAGACATGGATCAATCTGCAAAGGAGACGACAAGGACTGATGTTGATCAAAATAAAGTAAAAGAGCATTGTGATATGGAAGCTCCAAATACAGCGGTTGTTTCAACAGAGGCTTCTGTAGAAACAGAGAACGATCCGGTCATAGAGGAACTTCCGGAAGGGCCATCAAGCCCTACAGGAAAATGTAGCATCCTCTCTTCAGACGCACATCGCGCGGCATGGACGGAGGCTACAGACGGGCCAGCAGAGACAGACAACACTCAGCCTACAGCAGAACAAACAGCAGCAGGGGAGAGCCAAACAGGGAGGCCTGGGGGAAGAGTATCCTCTATTACTGACCCGATAATCCCGTCAGGACCATTAGGGTCGCCATTTCATAATCAGGATAATGAAGGACTAACCGAAGACAAACTGGATGGAGCAGGACAAGCCGCACGAGAGCAGGATGATCTGACAGAGGAAGATCTGTAGAAATTATAAAAAGTTGGTAGAGTGTGTATTTTTGAATTTGTCACGTTGTAAACTATTGCTAACTTAGATTCAATTATTGTACAGTCAAACCTGTATTAGGGGCCACCTCTACAGAGGGGCCACCTGTCCATAGTGGCCACTTTTTGTCAGTCCCTTGGGTATTTTATCTACAAGTTGCCACCTCTATACAGAGGCCACCTGTCTATAGTGGCCAAATTTGTCCGGTCCCTTGAGTGGCCGCTATAGACAGGTTTGACTGTACTTGACTGTCTTTTGTTTTGTTGAATTTTTTGTTGTGCATGTATGTTGTAAGTTTTATGTATTTTTTCGTTTGTTTGTTTGTTTAACCTCTCATTCTGGTACATGGTAAACGATTAGAAACATATTTTAACTCAGGAGTTCGATCTTCATTACAAGGTTGGACGAGAGCCGAGTCGTGCTCTATGATAAGCTATACATGGGAGTCAAAATGAGGGCTTGAAAGACGTACACACGACAACATCATTATGACTAGGGCACAGTCGCACGGTATGTTTACAATTGCACTAGTAAGTCAATGGCATCTACCTGGCCTTGCGACGTTAAAAGATTGTCATGGATTCTTATGATCGATAGCTCTTTCAGAGCCTTGCTGAACATCCTACAGCAACAAAATTGCTATGAATTAATGAATGAATAAATTACACCACGACGTTTTTCCAACACAGTGTCATCTATGACCTCTGGGAACGAACCTCCAGCCAATACAGGATTGTCTAGAGGTAAACAAGACGTGTTGAATGTAATAAAGATATCATCTGTGATGACGTCAATGTTTTCAATAGATTTTGATTGCTGCAATACAATAAAAAATTATAATAGCGATGCCTTTATATCGAATCGCTCTTACCCCTGGGTGCATGAGGCAATTCAACTAATGCCAATGCTATGTGCGTGG
Source organism: Branchiostoma floridae x Branchiostoma belcheri (assembly GCA_019207045.1). Lineage (NCBI taxonomy): Eukaryota > Metazoa > Chordata > Leptocardii > Amphioxiformes > Branchiostomatidae > Branchiostoma > Branchiostoma floridae x Branchiostoma belcheri. The sequence continues at coordinate 22,819,307 of CM033025.1, read as the reverse complement.
TCATATGCTGGTTCTCAATCTCTAAGATGTGAATAATGATTTGGATCTTGAGAGTCCATGCCAAACAAACTGTCCAATACCTTTCCGCAGCTGCAGTTATTGTCATCGTTGTTGTCGTTGCAGTTCTACTTCTACTGTTATTGGTCTGTCTGTGTGCTTGTTACGGGTAAATGCTATTCTTTTTGCTCATAAATGTACAAGATTCCAAAATCTTTGTTTACAAACTTGATCATGACAGGCATATTTTGAAAATGGTTACTACATGAGTACAGGGTCCTCTGTCCATGTATACATATGTCAGAGTAGATATTATAATCTGACGTAATCGTCGATTCCGTTGGTAGCTATAGAGTTCCCGATCAAGGTCTATAGCTGGAGATTTAAGAATTTGTCATAAACGGCAGTCAAAACTTTCATCTTCGAATTTTCAAAAGTGAACTTTGCAACTTATCTAAAAAAACATTCTAGATTTATAAATGGGTGATTTTCTGCAGTATTTGAACTTTTCCGGAACAATAACTAATCTGTAGATGCGGACACATGAGATGAAGTTATCAATACAGGTCTGGCTACAAGTCAGACATTGCTGAATTAAGTTGTCTTATATATATATATATATATATATATATATATATATATATATATATATATATATATATATATATACATATAATTCAGCAGTCTCACTAATGTCTTCACCTGATTAGTGAAGACATTAATGCAAGGGGAGTTGTAAGAGGGAACCTTCCCTGCATTTTCCATTGTGAAATGTTGTTCACAATCACAGTCAAAATGCACTTTGGAACTGTAACACAATTGATGTTAAGGTTCCCCATCGCTCCCTCTCCCCGCAACCTTGACAATGAAGTATAGTGCATGTACTCTTAGTTGCTTAAGTTACTACTTAAAAGGAATTGAAGTAATTAACATCGTGTCATCATTCTTCTGAGCTCATAATTATTCATGTCAAATGTGTCAATAATAGACAAACACAACTAGACCTGTGAAGTGTAGAATATAAACTGTATTTGAATTAAATTGTGCAGGAAACGCACTGGTATTGAAATCCTATAACCCTATCCAATCACAAAATGTATTGCAGTCTATATTAAAAGGTAGACAATAGCTGTCATCATGTATTGTTCCTAAGATGTTCATTCCGACGTAGTAAGTCAACTCCTTACGTGGAGTGGCTGTTGTATCAATAAAATGTAACTACTAATACTATAGATGTAATTTCTTCCGCGACGGCTATATATGTCTCAAGGGGCAAAGTGTATATTTCATGCAAACAAAACGCAAGGGTCATTGATTAGCACAGGAGACTGCGCCATATTGGAAACGCAGTTAGTGGTGTCTGGTTTTCAATTGCATGTAAAACTCTTAAGCTGAGTGGCTATTGTATCAATAAAATAGCAAATACATTATTTCTTCCGCCAATCTGTGACTCGTTGAAAACACGTAAGACACATACCTCCTTCAAAGAGTCACTGATTAACCAACATTCCATTCACATACTCATACGTAACTGATGAACCCCGTCAACGATATATTCTTCAACGATGGCTAGAATATAGGCCTGATTGTAAGGGCAAAGTGTATTTTGCAAGGGCAAACAAAATTCAAGGGTCGTTTTGGTTAGTACGCGAGACTGCGCCATATTGAAAACGCAGTGAGAGGCGTCCGGTTTTCCGTTGCATGAGCTGCGAAGCATGTCGTCATCTCATCGTAGTTGTAACTTTCAGTCGAACATGAAGTTTCTGAAGATCGCACTGTTTCTCTGTGTGGTGATAGGACCACTGGAGAGAGCCTTTGCATTAACCAACGGTAGGACGATTTTTTTTAAGTTGTTCATATTTTGCTGACTTTCTAGATTCCATTAGTGTCGCCAGGATTACAAATATCTTCATGACGCCATACGGAACACAACCAACGGACCATAATCTAGGAACAACAACGAAATCTGTATTCTTTCTCAAGTTTATCTTTTCATTACGTAAACAACTGGACAATGTTTCAGTCCTCATGAATATTTAAGTAACTGAAACAACAAAAAAAACAAGCTCGCGTAAGATAACACAGAAAACGATGCGATATCTTGAGATTCAAGGCTTTCTAGATTGCGTCTAAGTAAACCATACACTTATTTCCCTTCCAGAGTGCGTCGGTCCTCCTCCAACGTACAGTAACAGCACGTTTGGCCATTGTGTAACTCAGGCGACAGGCGGCTGTAACTGCACGGCACTGTCTCAAACCTGTAGTTTCGGTGACCAAATGTACTACACATGTAACCATGGCATAGATTTGGACTTTATCATCATCTGCATCTACAAGGATACCTTTGGAAACCTTGGATTTATCAGCTTGCAAGGTTTTAGCGAGAAATTTGAAGCCTGTACGGGTAAGATAGTGGTCTTGTATTCTCAATGTGCCTTAGGTGCATTAATGGGAATATAACGTTAAAAGATACCAGTTTCCAGGTCTCAATAACACCTACCCACATACCACCAAATATCAATACAATCCATCTAGGTGTTCTCTAGTTATGCTGGTCTTCTACACACAAATAACCACACACACACACACACACACACACACACACACACACACACACACACACACACACACACACACACACACACACACACACACACATACAAACGCTACCCAACATATAACCTTCTTGGTGAAGGTAATAGAGTGGGTCTAAGACAGAGCAGAGCAAGTTGGCCCTCACACCTCAAGTCTTTCTCATCTATCGTTACCTGCAAAGTAATGACCACAATGATTTGAATCTTGGTAGACATCATTAAAGGTAGTGCTTCAAAATTCAAGTTCTACGCTTATTTCTGAATGAGGCCGCGAACATATTGATTATCCCTCATATCTGTGTTGACGCTCCGAAAGAATCACGGGTTGTGAAAATATCATTCTTAAATATATTAAAAAGACGACATGATGTCTACTACAATGTACAATAGAAGTTGTAAGCCATTCTCTGAGTAGTCTTCTGTACTCATTTATTACTTACAACATAAAATTATTACCAAACGCTTCTTCAGAGATCTTTTGTACAGAATTATTTGTATATCACGTGAAACTCTAAGGTTCTACGGTACCGGTACAGTCGACACCTCCACCACAGCAAACGTTCCCAGCGAACAAACAAACGATAACCATTCCCAACCCAACCGCGTCTGGTCTTGACCCCTCTGCATATCACACAGAAGGTAGGTTTACCTACAGATATAGAGACATAATTAACTAGTTCGATTACTGTTCGTAATATTTATCTATCAATATTCTTCATTGACCATGAAGCTATCGTATAATTTTTTGTTACAATATGTACATAATGTTTAAAACATGTTCGGCAATTATCTTCAGGGGAAACACACCAAAATATTTCAAATACGCCAGTAAATAGTCACAAGATAACATGTTGTGATATGTAATGCTTGTCGTTTTGTCGTAATGACAATTGCACGGATCCTACGCTGCATGAAGGGGCAATACTCAGTTACTGGACTCTAAATGGGCCATTCATGTCTTCATCTGTGATTAATTGTTACACATTTAGTTGATTATGTGTACATAAAGATGTGGTCTTTTAAAAAATAACACTCTCCTCTGGAGTACAGTGGCTTTGAACCATTCCATAGGCAGATCACATTGTTTATGCTGTCAGCTAATTTATGAATTGTGGAAAAATATTTTCGGATACAGGTGAAATCGTTGCTATTGCTCTCGGGGCGATTGCGGGTGTCGTCCTGCTAGCGCTTATAGCTGCTCGGCTTTGTTGCGGAAGGTATGTTCATCATTAAGAATTAACGTACGTCAAGAGAAATAGACGTCCAGATGTGACGACGCTACGTACCTTACACAATTTTAAGAGTGTCTTGAATGATGAAACCAACCCCTTGAACAGTTTCTTATGTCGCAAGTCACACAGTGGCTATGATCTCCGCCGTGATAGACAATTTATGACTTCACGTTGTCGAACAAAGAGACATGAGATGTCATTTATTCCTAGAGCACGAATTTCTCTATTTCCTAAATATGCTCTAGCGTGAAACTGACTCCAATACAACTGCGTTAATTAAGGGTTAATGGCCCACCCCGAGCTGTATATGGTGTCATTTTATCCCTGTCTACGTGTATATCCCTCATTGTAATTGGTAACTTTCATTTGTATCGGTCCTTCTGATTGGTCAGGTGTTGAACAGAATCAACACCAGTGTTGATTCTGATCAACACCGAGCTGGCCGGAAATTATATGTTACGGCGTCATAACATGGAAAGGGGCCTTCTGATTGGTCCGCGGCGCCTGGCTATATGATAATGTATATTATTATGTGGTGTAAAATTGAGACACATGTATATATGTCATAATCGCCGATGCTGTTGATAAATATAGATCCCGATCGGGGTCTGGAGATTTAAAAAAGACTAAAGGGACTATTTCCATTTCTGGCAGCTCTGGACGGAACAAAAGAAGACGACAAATCTTGCCTTATGACACACGAGGGGCTGAGGGACTTCCAACCACCCCTATAACAGATGTGCACCTTAAAACTGTTGCTACGGTGATGCCTGAAAGCTGGGAAACTACTGGTACAGAGCACTTCCAGCTTCCAGCCATCCCTATAACAGATGTGCACCTTATAAATCTTGCTAAGGTGATGCCTGTAAACTGGAAATCTATTGGCATGGAACACTTCGAGATAACAATACAAGATATTGACAGGATTAGAATAAGTCACCCATATGATCGGGATATGCAGATAGTGGGAATGTTCAGTTTATGGAGAGGGCGAAAAGGAAACGCAGCTAATCTTTGTAACTTGTGTCAAAAGCTGAATGATGCGGGAATTAATTGGAAGGTGTTGTATGAACTGTTCAGTGAGGTGGAAACTAAGACCAAGAGTCCAAGACATTAGTTGATTGAATTAGTTGTGTTAATGGAGTTGTGCCATATTCAGGCCCATCACATTTACAATGGCTAGATGTACAATTATACATGTATTTCATCTGAGTGTATGTAATGCTGAATGGCAATATAGAAAGAAGGTCTTAGAATGCATATGATTTATTGTATAATTCTGTCATTTAAGCAATTTTACTTCTCCCAGTTCAATTAGAATGTTATGATGATTCAATCAGTGTTTCATGAATTGAATTGGCAGAATGTGTCATGCAATGAAGATCATACAATGAAATAGCAAAAAGGCCGGGCAAGGTCAATACAAGCTACTAGTCTTGTTTAGCAAAATGGCCATTGGGAGGTGAAGGTCCAAAGTACTTTCATGTCAAGCCAACATTGATCCGCCGCTGTGTACATGTACCACTGTTATGCAGTCAATCACCAAGTACATAGTGAGTTACTGCTTTGCTAGGTTAAATGTTTATGACGACGAGGAAATGTGGTGGGAGTAAAAATGCTGTCACAGCTAAAAGTTTTTGATCCAATATTTTTGTATCCACATTTTGACTTTGTAAAAGCTTCGTCTGCAGTCTTCTTTACAGTCCTGACGAAAGCGTCATTTCATCTTAAGATTCGTTTAAAAATTTCAAAGGTTTAACGTCTAATTTGTCACCGTTTATTCACCAACAGTACATGTAAGTATTTGAGCGTTTATGTAAAGGATCTGATTACAGCCGTAAGGATGTTGCATTTCGCTACTTTGCCGCTGTGGGGCGCTGTGATACCATAGCAAACGACATACCAATTGTACTGACATCTCGGAGTACAGGCACAAGAACCAAACTTAAATGGTCTATAATGCAAGAAAATGACACTGTTTTTCTCGGCCTAAAAGCCGGTTGACCTTTTCATTGTTATTGAACATTTCTTTATTATTTTTATTTGCCCCTAACTAACAACTTAAGAATGCCAGTGGTTGAAGCGGCCCTTATTTAGTCTTGAGTGTGTAATGTCTATTGCTGACTAGAAGGTTATCATATATGATCATAAACTATGGAGCACTGAACTTTGCCTGTTAAAGTATAACAAGCTTACAGTTAACGGGATTATAATTAATTAGCATCGGTTCTAAATGTATTTGATGTTGCAAAGTTCACACATCCTCAAGCGTGATTAAAACACATAAATTACCTACCTAAATATCATACGTAGCGTCGTGTGTGGCGTCATTGGAAAGGCACTTTGCATACTCGAAGTTTTATGACGGTGTAGTGACACCCACCGAGCTTCTTCGGCTAATTTGTCAATAGTGTTTCAAGAACAAACACGGATTTGGCGTGCCAATGTCCACGTTTACGTTGTGTTTACGCGATTGCCTACTTAAAATGCATTACTGGCGTACAAACAGCGCTCTGTGTTTTGTCGACGTACCATTGTTAGTAGAGTCTGTCTTGAAGATGGCTACGTCTTCGATCGTGAAACTTTTGTTCGTGATCACAATCATCTTCAACTGCCGGGCACATCCCAGCCTTTCACGGGGACGCCATGGGAGCTTCAAGTACAGAGGTATTTGCTGTAAAAAAGTTGAAGAGTAATTCTGCGTAGGTACATTCTGATCATTAATCATGCTTAAAGCTCTCTTTTGAGTCACTAAATAAAGTTCAAAAGTAAACATCCTTTTATTACTGAAAAGCTATTTTGGATACATTTTGGATGTCATTTTACAGCTGTTTTTGATTCAATTACAACAGTGAGATGTTCACAAAACTTAACTTGTATCCGTATTCAGACTAATTCAAAAATATATTTTGTTTTATTTGATGGGAAGTAGGCCAGAATTCTATACTTGTCAACACCAAATAAGTAACTGGTTTATCGATCTAGTACAGTGGAAATGATATTCGGAAGTAGCATTATAGGTCTGTTATTCACTTGTATTGTTTCAGCATCTTCGGCAGTCTGTAAATTCCCCCTTGGTATAGAGAATGGCAATATTTTAGACTATCAAATGTCAACTTATTACGAAAATCCTGGATATGAATCGTGGAGAGGTCGTCTCAATGGCCCAGGAGCATGGTGGCAGCCAGGCCACGTTCTGGTGAAATATCTTCAGGTCAGTATGTCTTTAATTATAGCTATTATCAAGGCCAAAGTGCGATGATTGAATATACGACAAAATTCACAAGGCGTAAAAAAATTCGATTATTGATACAATTCGTTGAGTGATCTGTCAAAGTTTAGCTCGCAGAGAGAGCGCTGCGAGAGCACCGTTATATATAGCGGAAAGGCGCGGTGAGGTTTCCCTCAGGGAGCCTCTGTAATGATGGATACAGTTTGGCATACGTTTTACGATAAGGAAATGCTCTTTGTCTTCTTTACAATTGGTGTCCGCAATACAACACGCAATGTGTTTTATATGTCACTTGGACTGCTTCTTATCTTCCCACAGATAAATTTTGCCACCGATAGAAACGTGAGCGGCATTCAAACACAAGGTTTTGAAGATGGATGGGTGGAAACGTTCCAAGTAGAAGCTGCCTATATTGATTCTAATTCACTAACATGGACTTTGTAACGGTAATTGTGATATACCTCTTTTTTTGCGTTCACATCATACTATTTTCGGGTTTGCGAATGTCACTTAATGGAAATCGTAGACCTATCCCATTGGGGGATGCGTGAAGTACGGCAGGCTGTGCCAGCGATATATATTTTTTTTCATAACTTGTGTTGTCTTTTCACTTTGAAGTATTAGCTGTCATTATCATCTCCCACAGGACTTTGCTGGAAACTCGGACAACAACACAAACGTACAGAACGAATTCAACCCGGTTATCAAGACGCGGTACATCTGAGTCGTTCCCAAGACGCACCATGTAGCCGCCAAGATGAGGATAGAGTTCCTGGGATGTGATGGTTAGTTGCCATTCGATTTTCTTCATCATGTCTGTTCAACAAAAGTATCCTCTAAGTCTAATCCGTGTAAGAACGGCGGGACATGTGTGGACGGACTGCACTCCTACTCCTGTAACTGTACTGACGGATTCAGTGGAGACACATGCAAAGGTACAGCTTCATTTCTTACTGGATATAAACCAGATAAAGAAATTCGACAGTACATTAACGTAGAAAACACACACTAAGAGGAAGAACTATACATGATATTAACCATTGTTGGTCTTCGGCCCATCGAGTCAGGGGGTACTGGGATTAATTTCAATCAAACATGAAAGAGTAATAAACGCTTTGTTGAAGGGAGTCTCCATCATAGCACCTCTCAATTCTCCTCTCTACCGTTCAGAAAAGGTAACTACAGTTGAAATATCTACAACTGCATCGGTTCCACGCACAACACCTATAACAACCTCCCAGGCGACTAAGCTGCCTACAACTGACGTAACTGCACCCCAAGTGATTACCAAGACAACGACTAAAGCATCTACCGCCATGTTGTCCGCTACGTGGACTGATATTCTTACAACTCAGGACCTCCTAACACCCACATTTGGTACGATTACTTCGTCAAATGCAAGCGCCACTACTTTCATTATATATTGTACAATATACTAGACAAACAATACATTAAGAATATGTTGAGCATTGAAAATAAAAACGATTAATTCGCTAAATCACACATTAGAAGTGTGCTCTCATCGATAAAAACTCAAACGTTCTCTACTAGATCTAACATAGTTAATGATAGAATTTTCAAAATGGAATTCCTCCAAAAAATAGGTCTTTCACACAGTTCTCACTTCACAATATGTGCAATTTGGACAGAGAACCCCTTTACTCAGTAACTAATAAAATTAAATACTTTATGGTAATTTCAGTAATTTCAACATTATTTGAATAAATAATCAGACATTAAAAAGAGCAGACATTTAAAAAGATCTAAACATCTAAAGATGCAACTTTGGATTTAATTTTTTGTTGCACTGCATTTTGCGACAGCTGCAGATCAAGACGTCCCTACGGCTTTCGGAAATGAGTCTCCAGCTGGCTCTGGATTGTCGGAAGGTAAACCAGATTTTACCACTGTGGCAGTAAAGCTTTTGATTCGAACAAGTATCAACTGGCACCACTTCTCTTTGTTGCTAAATACGTTTTTAGTCACCATTTCTCTAGACGGCGACCGCGTCGCGACCTTACTGAGACTTGAATTGGTTTGGGTAACCCTTGACTTCATAATTAGAATATCACGCAAAAGGTTATGACTGCAAAGACAAGAAATCAGACGACAGTCGTTTTTTTTTTCTAATCTATGGAATTCATTGGAATTCTGTCAAACCACGAAAATCTATCAAATTCCGTCAAACCACGAAATTCTATGGAATCCTGTAAAACCACGAAAATCTATGGAATTCTGTCATATCACGAAAATCTACGGAATTCTGTCAAATTATTCAAATTCTCTCAGTCGCCGCGAGGTCGCTATGAGTTCACCGCCCTATTTAGATAGGGATGTTAGTGAGTGTGATCTACTGGACTTCAGTATGTTTTCTGTCCTCCAGGCGACCCCATTGCTATTGTGATCATTTGTGTTGTGGTGTGTGCTGTGGCAATAGTAGTTGTTGCTGCGATTCTTATCGACCGCAAGAATCCACAGATATGCATGGGAAAGGTACTGTCAATGTGTTTTTTACAATCATTATAATGCTCCTGAAAAACTGACTTTATATCACAGTGATTCAATGACGTTGTCTGATTTATAACTTGTGACCCTTTCTCCAACCATTCTTTCCATCAACCCCTATAACCCAGCCCTCTTAACCTACGCACTATACCCTACGTGGCAGATATTGAGACTGAGAAGAAATTATAAATTTAGATCGACACCGGGTACACATCAGTACTTTCATTTCAGACAATATTGTTGATCAAAACAAAATCTTAGTTATCATTTATGGAGAAACATGAAATACACAGTTGCTTGAAACGTTTCTTATAAATTTGTTTATTGACTCGTGTTATTCCCTGTGAACAGATTGGGATTTATTAACAATCCAGACCATGGACAGGAGGAACATCCGGGCAACTGGCACTGATAAAGCACCCTTTACCTGCATTCGTGTTGGTGGGACATGTTCCATGTAAAGTTTGTTCATAATCATATGTCATGGCTATTGGCAGGATGTTCCTTGTTATTGACATGGTGTTCCTGTCAATAGTGCAAAAAGTCTCATTGAATGTTACAAAAGACAGTGGGTATCGCCCGGCTTATCGTCCATTCTTTTATCATAAGACATTAGGTTATTCTTGCCCAGAAATGCAAAGACCTTAGGTTTAGGACTAGTGTTGACAGGATTTTCATGGCTTTATTCAATTTAATAGATTCAAAAATTCGTACAGGCACATCATGACAATAGTCCAAAATTGCTTTTATTGACAGATACCAACAAATATTATTGGCAGCGACATGCTTGTAGTGGTAATATCTCTTTGGCATGAACATCCTGTAAATAGCCCCCTTTCCACTTGACGGCGCTCTCACGGCGCTCTCGCTGCGATGGAAAAATGGCCAGAGCGCGATGAGAGCGCCGCGACGCCAGAAAAACTGCTCAAGTGGAATCTCTCCGGCGACCCCAGCGCGCTCTCACCGCGACGAAAAACTCAAATGTCAGCATCTTTTTATGAGCTAGCAAAGGTTCGAAAGATTAATCAAAGAATTTCAGAGATAAAGAACAAATATTTTGACGCATAGTGTATTTTGGTATCTTTGAAGTCATCTTTTTACGTCTTACATAACATTCAAAGTATAAAATAAAGGCTGTGAACAAATCCGTCACTGTACAGTCACTCAGACTGAAATATACACGTTTGTCTTGCTGCTTTTTTCTTAAATTTGTCATGTAGCTTGTTCACCATAAATTTCTTTATCATGTCACGTTATAAGTGTAAACCATACAACACCTGAAACTTGAAAATAGGACTTCAATAATCTAAATGTGCAGATGAAGAACAAGAAAACCTAATGTCATCATGTTGAAATTTAAAAAATAAGTTGAGCAAGGATAAACCTTTGTTTCTTTAAACCTTGGTTATTCCACCTCGGTTTGTTTTATTGTACATTTTGGACATTTCTCCAGGTTCTGTCTGTGTCCAATATACTTCTTCACAAACCGCAGTTGAGAGCGCAGAGAGAGCGCGGTGAGAGCGCCGTCCTGGCTTAATTGGTATCATAAACCACCGTGGAGACCTATTGCGCTCGCCGCGCTTGCTGTGCGCTCCGTTGGCGCTCACGGCGCTCGCTGCGCGCTCCCTTGGCGCTCTCTCTACGTTCATTGTTGGATTGCCGTCCATGGCGCTCTCACAGCGACTGTTTTGAGCAGGTTCAAAACAGTCGCGGAGGTGATGGCGACCATGGCGACCATGGCGCTCCCACCGCGCTCTATGTGCGCTCCCATGGCGACCTTGGCGATCCCACCGCGCTCTCACCGCGCTCTACCATATTTGAGGTCGCAGAGAGAGCGCCGCGAGAGCGCCGTCCTAGTGGAAAGGGGGTATAAGAAAGCCATAGCTAAGATTTGATTTGAGTAGAGTAGTCTCAAGTTGTATTCTTTCGGTGTATTTTTCTGACAATATTTCTGTTCTTCTGGCAAGAATTGGATGTGTTCGGTTATCAAAGTTTTACACCAACTTTTTATCCATCCTGAGAGCAACGTTTACAATCTTAATTAAAACTATTTATACGGCATTTATGAAACACTGAGTAACCACGCGAAAAATCAAATGATGTCAAAAAAAATAATACCGTTGATGCAGTATATTGTTAGACGTCTTGGTAGTATGCCGCAGCATTGCGTTTCATTTTTTTTTTTAGTTTCGTATTTCTTGCTTGTTTTTTTTTTCTTCTGTGAGCTTATAGTCCACAATAAAATAAACTCCCAATAAAAAGAGATAAGCATATTGTGTTAATCTTGTTTGTGTACGTGTTTCTGTATGTACATGTGTGTTTGTAGGGTCCGTGAAAAGTGTCTTGGATTAGGCCAACCATGACATCATTGGAAAGGTCTATTGGTAGGAAGTTGTTTGCTGAAAGCCGTGTCCATATCTGGTGTTTTGATGGTGAGATATGAGTGTTAAAAGTTTAAGCCCCTCTAACCACAACTAACCACAACCCCTACCTGTATGAGTGTGTATGAGTGTCTAATGTTAAACTGAATATTGAAACAGGCAGGTACTACAATATAGCCCCTGACCAAAAGTTCTGTCCATTCTGCCACAGCATATTGAAAATGAATTTCACTTTATAATGGAATGTTATAGATACGCTAGTTTACGTTATTGTTATTTTAACTAGGTTGTTTTAACAAAAAAGCTTTATCCTATACCTATATTTTGTACTTTGTGTGATAGTCGTTGCCATACATTGTACCATGTACAATTGTCGTACTCCTCACGCTATAGAGCCTAAAGTCCCTCAGTCAAAAACAACAGTTTCTTGATCTTGATCTTGATTGTGTACTGGACAACGCCCTCAGTTGGGGCAAAGCGTCCAGGGGGAGTGCTGCGCCTTAATGTCCCCTGAGGCGTCGGAGAACTGCCTCCTTGAACTTTGGAGCGTCTGTGATCTCCGTGACCTCGTATGGTAGAGAGTTCCAATCTCTCACGGTTTGTGGGAAGAAGGAATGTTTGTAGCAGTCTTTGTGAAAAGGTAGAGCCTTGTAAGAATTTGGGTTTGAGTGTCGCGATTGGCGCGGTACAGGCTTTAGATGAGTTTGAACATCACAGATTGATTATTTGCCCAAGCATGTGTATGTCCTGTATTAAACCAGACTCAATCTCAAAACAGGTACACTGTATACTCATAGTAAACATTACGTCGTGTGACGGCAAATGTGTGGAACTGCATACAGTGGCACACTGACCTGGCTACGTACGCGTGTCGGGTCAAACCTGGGTCAGTGAGCAGGTGAAGGTCCAAAGTACCCCTGGAGGTCTATGCCACTAATACCCTTGCAATGACGCAGTAACCATGTGTTTTCAGAGATTGTTTCAAGCTTAAGTGTTTGTATGGCAATTCGAAGATGGGAGAAGGGGGGCGGGGCAAACCGCTTGACTATTAAAGGTCCCGTCTCCACCAGACGGCAATCGCTGAGCTACCTTACAGCCCCCAAAAATTAGATTTTTGTGTGACTCTTGATTTCATCATCGGAATATGTGGTAAGACGCCAAAATTATGATTCAAAAGATGACAAGACACAAAGAACATAACAATCATCCTTCATCGAAGAATTTTGTTTAGTAATACGTCAAATTCTGGTCACCCAGTAGTCACAGCGCGGTTGCAGTCTTTAGTGAAAAAGGGTGTAAGTCAAAACTGGTCCTTCTTTCTTCGGAAATGAAATTGGACAAATGTATAATAGTTTGCGGTAGAAATCGATATTCTCAAACTATCTATTGACAACCGTAATTACAAGATAGAGTGTACCTCTAATCCGACCACGCAATGACGCACGAGCCGTTTAATTACCGAACTAAATTTTTGGTGTTGCATTGCTTTGTCTTGTCGCTATGCGGCGTTGTGATCTTAGTCAAGTCACTAGTGTTTAGCAATAGCACTGTACACTAGCATCCAGGTGTGCACACGGACATGTATATATGTGTTTGAGACTTGCTTCATTTGTCTATAGGTGTGTAAGAAATTGCAGACGAACAAAAGAAATTGCCGTCTCTAAATCATCGAGATTGCACACAGAGCGCAAAAGATAGAGAAGGATGGAGGAATCTTGTGCTGGAAGCGACCATGGTCCTGACCCTCTAGTACAATACTCTGGTACATTGTCTAGAGGCATTCATTCTACTGTCGCTTATACGTATTTTGTTCCTACTCTCCAAGCAGAGGTTAGGATTCGGCTGTTTTTCAACGTTTTTTTTTTTTATTCGTTTTCATCGGGCTTTCTATTTTGTATTTTATCTAGCTGTGTCAAAACCTAACATAGGCCGGACACAGCAAGATAAAATGCAAAATAGAAAGCCCGATAAATACGACTAAAAATAACGTTAAAAATACAGCCGGAGCCTAACCTCTGCTTGGAGAGTATTTTCTTCCACCATAAGGCCACGTTGACTTGATTATATGGATGACATCCGCGCTCGCACCAATTTTCGGCCATTTCCAAAAAAAAAAGTTTTCGACCACACAATAAATTGTGCAAAGCAGCTGTAAAATAAGCACAAATATTCCGTAGATTGAAAAAAAGTATCAGAAAACAGATAACTAATGCCATAGAATGCCAAAATGAATCTAAAGTCAAAGAATAAGATGTGAAAGGACAGAAAGAAAAAAATCTATTTTGGTTGGGGGAGGTACCAGTACAGAAATTTCCAGGTCCGGACATGAACCTGTACCTGATTGTCTGTGGAAACTTGAGAACTGGCAATACTCAAAACAATGGTAATTGGTCAATTTTGCTACAAAGGAATCTGTTTGGTGGATTATTGGACTCCCACTGCATTTTAAAATGCCATCTCCATGTAATAAAGGCTAACTGTCTCCGTACCTTTGACTGTAGAAACTTTGTGCAGTTGACTATAAACTCTACTTGACTTCGCTCTTGTTGTCTTCTTGCCCCCCCCCCCCCCCCCCGGTTAGACCCAAGATGGCTGCTGACATAGTGTGTCCATTTTGCAATTGGCGAAACCTGTTCCTCTGTTGTTGTTTTTCAGGTCTGTTTTTTTTTCGGATTGGTCTAAGAAGAAAAAATGTTTTGCACCCGTATGATGTACTGGTCCCTACACCTAACTGTTGGTATACCATACTATGTGTGTTTAGTCCTACGTTCAATTTTCCTGGCCACTTTGATTTCATACTGAAGTCAACTTTTTTTTGGGCCAAACTTTTTTTTTATTCGCTCGCTCGCATCATTTTTGGAGTTCCCGGAGGATGTCATCCATATAATCAAATCAACATGGCCTAAGATGAACACAACAATATGGAAAAGCCCAACAGACATCATTAGTGTACCCAAAACCTGTTTCAAAGCTTTATAAAGGTCCAATGCTCAATACAAAGACATTAAATTATTTGGCTCAAAGCTTAAAGACGCAATGTTCATTGGCTTTCTGCTGCTTTTTGATAGTTAACAAATAAAAAGCCTCTTACACGTACTAAATCTATCTAATATTGCAAAGTACACACGTCCCAAAAACGTAATTAAAACATTTCATCAACCCGTGGATGTAAGGACATGTAGGAAGGTGAGACTAGCCGTAAACGTTGGCAACGGCTCGTCTGAGCAGTAAACACGCTGACCCTTCTATTGATTATTCCATCAAGGTTATCTAGGGTCGTGATGAAGCGAATAACATAGCCGACCTGTTGACTGTATACTGGACAGATGTGGGGGCTAGTGCGGAGGCTCACAAGGGGAATATGGAGTACGTTATTAACCTAATCTAGTGATGGTGACCGCTCCGACTGTCCAGCTTCATGCATGGTGTTGCTGCCATCTATCCACCAAGATCAACTTCGTGCTGATATCTAGACATAGACAAAATACCCAAATCAATAGTATTGTAGATGTAGGTGTCACCAGAAACCCCTGGATATACTGCTGTCTGATGATAACTTAAAAGACCAAACGGGCTCACAAATAGTCATGTGATCTGTGTTACAACAGCGCATTACCGCGAAGATGGCTACGTTCGGGATCGCGAAACTTTTGTTAGTTATCACAACTGTCTTCGTACATGTACTTCCCAACCTTTCAAGGGATGTTCCTGAAATCATCAAATACAGAGGTACGTACGTTAAGTGCTGTAAAATGGTGTTAAACTTGGATAGCCTCATAGATTTACCTTTCGAAATCACGGTCTTAAGAATCGTGCATACAATTTAGTTATGTCAAGACAACCTGACAGACAAATTTGATAGTGCTGTATCGTGAAAAATCACAAAAGGCGCCAATTCACCGTATGTAATCCGCTCTTAGATATACGTAAGCATAATCTTCAGTTATGTAAGCAATTGCACTGATTGACATGGAACCAAACATTCAGGGCTCGGCAAAATTCAACTCTACGATTGACGGACAGAGTTATCTTCGGCACAGGTATATACGATACGCAAACGGCAACATAAGGTCGTATACATATACGGATTTTTTATGTACTATTGTTTCAGCATCTTCATCCGTCTGCAACTTCCCACTTGGAATTGAGAACGGCAACATTGTAGACCACCAAATGTCCACCTTCTTCGTAAAGCCTGGATATGAACCATGGAAAGGACGTCTAAACGGCGATGGAGCTTGGTGGGTTGAAAACGGCACGCTGGTGAAATCTCTGCAGGTCAGTATGTCTTGGTTATCAACATAAAACATGTTTTTCTTCCAATATTGAAATCTAAAGTCTTTCAATAGGCAGTCCCTTCTTAGATATGGAATAAACCATTCATGTCCATTAATATTCTTCATGTTCTTTAATTTCCTGACGTATATTGTCCGTAAAAGAACTAGCTTTGTGTATCATTGTGCAATAATTATAAAAACTAGTTCTTGTCTTCCAACAGATAAATTTTGCCACCGATAGAAACGTGACCGGCATTCAAACACAAGGTTTTGAAGATGGGTGGGTGGAAACATTCCAAGTAGAAACCGCTGCTACTAGTTCTCCACCATATACATGGACAGCTCCATTTGTAACGGTATGTGTGAGATACATCTCTCTATCTTTCACTCATAACATGCCTCGTCCTGAAGTCGGGGTTGATTTACGCTACGTTTATTCCTTGTTATGACAATCGTAGGTCATGCCATGTGGGTAATAAATGCAGTGCATGCATTTTCCTTCAAGCATACGGACAATTCGTATTGCAGACGATAAACTTCATTTCAGTCATACAACAAAGGCGATATTCTAACTAATTTCTAATTGTCTCCAGGACTTCACAGGAAACACAGACAACAACACAGTCGTACAAAATAACTTCAACCCAGTTATTACAACTCGGTACATCCAAGTCGTCGTCAAGACATACCATGTAGCCGCCAAGATGAGGATTGAGTTCCTGGGATGTGATGGTAAGTTTTTGTCAGCTGCAGCCGTCTGTCTTTTTCCTGTCACATCCATATCGTGTTAATGATGTATACAACATCTCAGATTGGCCTCCTCTTCCATTTGGTGAAAATGATAGAGTAATACAGGTGGAAGTAGACCTGAGTGTTAAATAAACAGTACGGTCGTAGACCATCATCCTGCCCTCTGATCCTGACCGACATATTGTGTCTCTCCTCTAAGATACCGACGACTGCCAGTCCAACCCCTGTAAGAACGGCGGTACATGTGTGGACGGGCTGGACTCCTACTCCTGTAACTGTATTTACGGATTCAGTGGAGACACATGCGAGGGTACATTTTTTTCTCTTAGCAAGTTATGGAACATTTAAGGTTATATTAAATAAAACATATCATGTGATGGGCAGTAAACGTAGGAAACATATCCGTAGAGAGGGAAAATTCATATCAATTATTTTGTAGTTGTACACTTTTAGTTTTACACTCACACAAAGATACGTGAATCAAATTTTGGTTAAAGGAATATTTGCGGTTCGGAAAGAGTAAACGCTTTGTTTGAAAATGGGCACCATCAGTCCCCTAAATCCAATTCTCCTATCTACCTCTTTAGAAAAGGCAACTACAGTAGAATTACCTACAACTGTACCAGTTCCTACCACGACACCCATCACAACAGCCTCCCAGTCAACTACAACTGGCGTATCTACACCCCACGTTCCCACTTCAACAACGACCCAAGTATCTACCATAGTGTTGTCAACTACTGAGTCAACCGATCTTCCTACAACTGATGGCCTTTCCACATCTACACTAGTCACTACGGCCAAAGCGACCACCATGGGCATACAAACAACTGTACATGTGACAGCAAACACCGTAACATCACACGATATGGCCACATCTCTAGTTACCGAGGATGTCTCGACCCACCACACAACTGTCCATGGTACTGACAATCATCACACAGTACCAGTGGATTCAGGGACAATCGGCACAACCCTAGAGTCCACGTCAAAGATCACCGTGGAAGATTCAACAGCAGATACCACTGAGTCATCGAACCAGACAGTCAGTCAACCAGCTGCTTCCGGCGCACTGATTGGTAAGAAAGACGTTTACTGTGCATGTGTCAAGTACATTATGTCATAAGGTAACGGACATGAGGAAAATTTGGAAACCTTCACTATAGGGTCGTCCCTAGGATAGGACGTTATTAGTAAATGTGTTGGGGAAGGGCCACATCCCACGTACGTTATTAAAGAAGCCACCACCACACCTTTCAGCGAAAAGTAGGGGCATTCCCCGGTATGCGATGGCGCAAACCTTCCAGTTGGTTACGCTACAAAAGTCTTCAGCATGTTGAAGCTGGCAACCTCAAAAGAAAGAAGAAGAAGAACTAGCAAAATTAATGAGAATGTGTTATCCAGGTGCCATCGTTGGCGGGGTCTGTGCTGGAGTCGTCGTCATGACATCACTTGTGGCAACAGCCGTGCTACTCCACAAACGGTAAGAGAAGTGTCAACACTTTTCGATGTACGTTCAACGTGACGGGGTTGCAATTTCAATTTTTGAAATCAACTTTTCATGAAATTAGGATGAAATGTCTGTGTAATATCTAAAGAAAATCTGGGGTAGGGGAAATGTCATGTAGTCTGTGAATTGGATGGCTGCAACTGTACGATCCAAAAGGTTAAGATGGAGTTCTGGCTCATCAGCAATGTAAATGTACATACCACATATCCAAACCACAGAAAAATAAGAAATGTTTTTTTCTGTGATTTAGGAGGAACATTAGAACTTCAAAGTATTTTTCAATCATTTTCCAATCGTGTTTGTTTCAACATATAATCATCCTCTTTGCCTTGTTGAAATAAAGAATACACGACCATTTTATCTGTGAAACAAGTAGATGTTGTCCTCGGGATTGCTTTATTTAAACCATTCCTGAATAGGTGAGGTCAAAAGTTCTAAATGTAACTGCAAAACAAATAAACCACCATGGTGTGAAAAAGTTGTCCCTTGGACAGCACGAAGTTACACCCTCAAAATGCTGTACATATCTCTTACTGATCTTTTGTGGTCCACTTCAGATAGCGCCCTTATCAAAGGTTTCCAATATTTCTCTATGAGTGACCCGCAGTTGGTCCAAACACGAGGCTTAAGGTATTTACACGTTACTCGGCGTGTTTGATACACCTAGGTAGCGTCAGTGCGCCTCTGTCATCTCTGATGTGTCCAAAAAAACCCTGCAACTTTTATCTGGGGACCTTTGACGTCGAGATCTAGAAACGGCCCCATAGGGTCCAGAATTAATTGATTAACACAGCTGTCAAAGAGTTTGATAATGGTGTAAGGGTTTGATAATGGTGTGTTGATTAAGTAAGGGACATGAATATATCAAACTGTTAACATTGTCACATATGGTTTATCGATAAAATCACAGTGTTTAAGATAAGAAGAAGATTACATGAAAAAGCAATCATCTAAAAAAACTATATACACCGTTGATACATTCCCAACATAGTAACATGTTATGATCCCTTTTCAGCTAAAGATATTAGATAGTTCAATCTTTATATGTCGGTATGGCGGCCTTGAAAAGGCGTCTTCTACCAGGAAACACCTGTTCCGCCATACCTCCCATTGTAATTTGGAGAATTTCAATAAATATATCAACCAAGGGAGGCAAACTGTGCGTCATGTAACCACTACCCCCGCAAAGAGTTTATAGATACATCTGTCAGTCATCACAGTTGCCGTTATCTTCTTTTTCCACAGAAAGAAACTCAAGAGGCAGGTGCTTCCAACTGACGACATCCGCTTGGTGTGAGAAAGTCCAGTTCAACAGAACCACCACGAAGTTACAGAGTTTGCAGTGACACGCGTTGTTTTACTTAGACAGTAGATGTGTGCACATAAAAAACATTGCGTTTGAAGCTCTTTTCGTGAAGATTGAAACATTATCATAGTTGATTACAGACATTTTCTGTGGGTTGCCCATACCAGCATTATCTGCTTTTCAATTCAAATTCTATCCTTTTTATTTTCAATCTTACCCTCCATGTTATTGACCTATAGGGACTAATAACTATATCTAGCAAGCTTTTGACAAAGGAAGGTCAAGGTCAGAAGACTTGTAAACTCCCTTGATTATCAAGAGATAGAATATCAATCATACATATGTACCTAATCTTGTCATCAACATTAAGAGTCTATGCATACATAGATTTCTGTTTTTTGGTTATGAGACAAGATTACAACATGCTTTAACACACTAGAAATACCATTCCTGGTTGGAGGTCATTAAATAACAATGTGCTGTACTTTGATACGCTTGATAACTGTAAGCATGATCCTACAATGTTTGCTCAATCAATCATTATCTAACGTTAAGTTTGTATAAGTAGGTTTATATAAAAGCTGATAAGGCTTAAGCCCACAATTTCAAAATTCGAGTGCATGTTCCCTCTCTTCAGGCGTGTCCCGCTATTTTCTATTTCTTGGCCTTTTATGTTCTGATGTGAGCATTTGTTTGGGTAAAGTATTTATCTGGTAATGCAAATATTGTCAGTTTAAATTTCCCGCTACTATGTGTGTTTCAATAAATGAATGGTATGCTCTTATGTGTGCAAAGTTACGCGTTTCACTGCAGGAAAGGAGTGCCTTTATAAGTTATGGTATTCGTGATGAATTGGTATATATCACTGAGTCCACCATGTGGAATTGATCTGAATTGCAGTGTAGATTCGCACTGATAACACGACACATCAGAAGACAGTGTGTCTCTGATAGGGTTTTCGAAGGTTCAAACCACAGAGTACCTAAGTAAAGAAAACACACCTCGATTATCCAAAGCAGGCAGTAAATGACTCTTAATTGTTGATATAATATGACAAGAAGACCATATAAATGGTTAGTCAGCTGTAAGCTGGTCAGGTATTACACTGACAGACTACTGTGAACCCACATGTGGATGCTCGTTGGATACCTTCACCCACTATATCAAACTTTGCTCATTCTGATCGTATCGAGGACAGGTGAACTCAAGAATGACCTTTGGTTTCCAGTCGCCCGTTTTTGCCGTGCTGCTTTCCGTGGCTGTATGGTTGGGAGCAGTTCAACCATCCACGGGCCAATCACAAGGTAGGCATTGCTCATTTCGATGACAAATTTGGTATTGTTTTAGCGTGTCATGATACATTATCTTTATGCGTGCGAAAGTAGAACTGATCAAAGACTAAAGGTGATTGGTGACTGGAAAAACGTCTATACAGTCATATAATGTTATATACATCAATGTCGTACATAGTTCATCTAGAGTGCAGTTGAGTGTGGTTCGGGGATTGAAACTTAACTTACTAATACCCCTTTTCACTAGGACGAAGCTCTTCCTGAAAATTTGACAGTTCGCACAACGAATTGTATAGAAAAAAACGGATCTTTGTGCGCTTTGTGTTTTTGTTGTCTTTTTAGTCATACTTTTACATTTTGTATGATATGGCCAGTATGAAATCGGAGGATACGGAGACATCCGTTTTAGGTCACAGTTATTGTTTTGTTTTTCTTTGAACTTTTAAAGTTTGTCATGGAATCACGTTTGTTTCAATATTGCCGAGAAGGACATTCATTTTAGCCGGTTTTTGGTAAGCAAACTGTCCTATGTATACCCCCACTTCATGACGTACAGTTTGTCGACCAATTAGATAAAGATTACTTCTAAAAAGGAACTTTGTATGTCAACGTAACTTTCAATGTATAGTGTCTCTGTCAATCGATCGCAGTTCTGAAAGTTACGGTCGCTCTTTAAATCCATAGGTTACAATATGGAAACGTTAAAAAAACTTTCTATCGTTGTAGACAACAGAAGTGGTTAGGAATTATCATTACTGTTAATTTCAAGTGAAATAACACCGAATGCATATGTAGGCAAACACATTCTCTCCAAGGTCTCCATTTCTAAATTCCAAGCAGGAAAATCACTACATTGTTGTTTGCCGTGCAACTGATAAAGTGCGTGTAGGGTGCATGCCTTACAAAGAATGAGACTGATTTGAGAAGGATTGAAGTTCAGCAAAACACTGGTCACGATAAGATAAGACACTCATACCATGAACTACATTCTGCCAATCTCTGCACGTAGTTCATGGTATGAGTGAAAAGGAAGATAAAAGGAAACTTTCTAATAACGCTTGGTTCTAAATACAAAGCCATGATCGCAACAGCTATAATCACATGTTTATCATTTCACCACAGTCCATTACTAGTCGCTCAAATAAAACACACGGTTGCCAGTAAATTTAAGATCTACAAAGTAGATTTGAATGTAGTTTTGAATGGCAACCTCTAAGGATGTACGGTATTCCTTAGAGGTTGCCATTCAAAACTACAGACCCATTTGGTCTGAAAGGGATGGAGGAGATCTAGCAATAGTCAACTCCAGAAGATGAAAGGCGGTGCCGTGTTGTTGTTGTTTTTTTGTGTGATGTTGACTTGTAAAACAAATAGATTTGGCAAAGTAACGTGTGAAGGCGGAAGGACGAAAAGGCCAGTTCCCCACAATGGAGATAAGGACAACGACTTCAGCATTGCGACCTTGCTTTTGTATGTGTATCAATAGTTAAAACTCTGTTTTTCATGACGGCTTACAATAAACACAAAGGTCATACCACACACAAAGGTCAGATTCACATCAACAAAATAGGAAGGCACTGCCAAATATTAGCGAATTCTGAAGGAAACTGATAGCTCGTTGGTTACGCTTCTATCGTTTTAAACCCTTCATAAACGCATGTCCCATTCTGAGCCAGAGCACCGAGCAACATGTACAATGATGCCGTCCTCACAACAGATTAGGTAAGCTGTGTCAATCTGAGTGACCTTGATTTGTGTCAACAGAAATTTTGTTGCTCTGATCAAGGTCTTTCGCTATAGTCGGTGTCACAATTACCAATGTTCAGTTTGAAATCGTTTGAGTTTTGATTTAGTTGGAAGACAATTCAACAATTCTTACATGTTTTGCCGACTAAACGCTGATACAACAACCTCTGTTACATTCAGAACCTGCCCATGACTTTGTTCCCCAGGCCAAGGCGCCGGGATAAAAGTAGCCTCAAATCCCTCATATTCTAGCTCCACTTTGCTCCCCGATCATATCCAAGTAGAATATTACTTTCTCGACTGTACACTCATACGCTTGGTATGCAGATGACGTGTTACCACATAAATGCCAAAGATACATAATTGTAGATACAAGTATAGTAATATGTAATGGAAAGTCGTACAGCGTGATAAAATGTCTTACAAAGTTTGACCCTTGAACCCTAGGCGCCATTGTAGGTATTGTTCTCGGGATCCTCTGCTTCCTGTCACTGAAGGCTGTACTAGTCTATTACTTGAAAAGGAGGTGAGAATACATACCTTATAGATAAGCCTCTCATTATTACCCTATTACTTTTCATTGAAACAGGTCAGCATGATAATGTTCATCATAATTTCTACGTACAACATTGCGCACTAGATTTTTATATATAGTTGCTTGGATGAAACACTTGAAAGCTCAAAATAAACAAAGATTTGTAGTAACTTAAGGTGGTAGACTTCACGGCTCAATTGTTTTTCCAGATTGATGCCTAGATCACAAATCCAGCCAGACATGTCACCCGAAGCAGCTGGCGAAGAACGCACTCAATAGAAGTCCGTGCAAATAACGACAACATAAGAATCAGTCGGGGAAACGTCAACCCATCATGGCGGAGAACTGTACACGGCTGGCTTATAGCTCTACCAAACTGAGATAGGGTTATACAAATTGTTGAATGGCATAAACATGTCTATCAGTGATAACCGTTGAGTGTAGGCTCTTTTACATAACCATAGTGAAGTACACATTTCAATTTCTAACCCTAAACCGACTACATGGGGTACGTCATCTATATGTACCATATCAACATGTTTCTTAGAGAAAAGAAATATTCTACGAATTTATATATAACAGATAGCGCATTTGTGATTAAGCTTTCAAACTACAAGCGGAACTGGACTTGCACGACCCCATACCTTCGCCAAATGATTTCAACCTTTCCAACTGATGCATTTTACTTGTGTTTGTCATATATTTTATATCGAGTTGAGAATCTGGAAAGGGAGGCATCCATTTCACATGGGGTTAAGGATCTGGAAAGGGACCCATCCATTTCACATGGGGTTAAAGATTCTTGAAAGAAATCCTATGGTAGTGGAAAACAACCATTCACATGTGGTTAGACTCCAGAGCTACATGACGTTGATGGTTCTGGGAGGTAAGGCCTGGTTGAGGGTGTGAGAAGAGAGAACCAAGCCATTTTGTTTTAATTCTGCTGTAAAACAAACACGTGCACTACACAATCATCCGATTTCAGCATATTTGTTTAATCGCAAAATAGAGAAATGCAAAGTGTATAATACATAAACCGCATAATAAATGAAGATACTCTAGCATAAAAAGTGAACATCTAACTCATTTAGGTTAACTACTACCCTCACTCTAGGACATAGTGGATAAAAAAGCTAAAATCAGTAAATATTGACATTGTCAGTACATGGTATAGAGGTAGCGTGGAGCCTTTGTACTTAAAGAATCATAGAATTGTTTCAGTCTAAGGCTAAGGCATTTGAGCTGATTATTAGTGTCCGTCAAAAATGTGTATTTTGTGGGGTTAGGCTGTTAGTGTATATGTGTCTTGTGTTAGTGTCAGCGCCAGCCTTAGCCTCAGTTACTAGGGAAATTTCCAAACAACTGATTTAAAGGGCTACAACCTCTACACAATAAACGGACAATGTTGACATTTACTGAATTCCAACATGTAGACCACTTTTCTGCGACAATAAAAAAAAAGTGAAACACAAAAAACAATCTAGCGTCAGCCACCTCTGTACTGGAATGACATTAAACAAATACACTCAGAAACACAGGCTGCTAACAAAAAGCGTCTAAACAACATTACATCTCCAATCCTCTTTCCAAAAAAAAGACAAGACCGATGTACCTTCACTCAGAAATATGGGGAAAACTTTACCTAACCCCTAACGTAAGTAAGCTAAACACATATCTAACATCGTGATATACATTATAACTGTAAAATTGTACACTTTGCATTCTGTTTGTATTGATTCGGTTTCTGTGACTGCGTCGATACCAAGAAGTCTAGCATTATCTAAACGACTAAAATACTAATATCAAAAAAGGCTTTTCAACAACCTGCCTTCCTTTCTGGCCTGTGCCGTTTTCTTGGTTCGGGACCCAAGATAACAACACGAGGCAGATTATGTAATGGTCTAGGTCCCCGACAACCACTGACCATGACATAAAACAGAAATGACCACAAATGGTGAACCAGGGAAAACCCTGTTTATAAAGAACAAAATTAACAGTAAATGACTAATTACAATCCCGGCCATCTACACAGTCACAAAAACAAAATCAGCCACACACCAAGCTTGTACACCACAGAAACCCTGAGGGCAAAAGGAGCCTCCATTTACAAAATGCCTTAACGCCCTACTGGCTACATCACTTAGATCGTAGGGCGCACACACGAGCACCGATCTTTCTGGACGTCACCGTGGAGATAGTGTCGGACAATATCTCACCAGGATAAGTCTCACCATGAACATTGCAGCTGCAGTTGATTAGGAATTCATGGCATCAATGCGGTCCTGGAAGCTGCTGAGAGATGTCTCCTTCCCAACTTATTGTGACTGCAAGAAAGTGAATTACAATCAATGATGACGAACTAGACTTCCATCGTTTTGCTACTAGCTTTCTAATCAAAATATTTTTGGAAGCCTTATGCCCTGCAAGGAGTAGAGATTGTGACAAATTATGCAGAGTTAATAGTTAAAAGTTAATAGACTACTGTAATGTACGTATCGCTAAAGTGTAACGCGAAATGGTCAAATTATTGCTTACTGCTTATCTTAACCAGGTCAAAGTTGGTAGAGACGGTTCAACAACAGTGACAGTGGCCTGAATTTTTGAAAAATTTGTAGGCAGGGTCAGGTTGGAACGAGTTGTAGAGGATGCACTCACCTATCAACAGTCTCATGGTCTGCTTCCTCCCTCCCACACAGGTGCATAAGAAGAGCTGGGCCGGAAGGTGTGCACACATCATCTAACTCACAGCTTAACTGTTCAACCAGTCCTAATGTTGAAAAGAAAAAGAAAACACTATCAAGCATTGTTCAAAATTGTTCATCAACCATTGAAACTAAGCTTACATTCGCCAAGTTACAAGGACATCAGTCATTAACAAAGATTGCTATGCTACAAACTGCATTCAGACAATATTGTACAACACAAACATATAGGAAAGACTGCCCACCTCCTTGGTGATGCACTTGGTGTTGTCACGAAGCACGATATTGTCAGTGACGGTGATTCTTTACACCTCCATTACCAGCTCCTCACCTCTCTTATGGCGTCTAGACATTTCTAACATAGGTGAAAGAAACAGACATGCATCATTTGTCTCAACACCGCTGCAACAAACACACAAGGCTCAATACCTGTCCAATGGCAAACGAAAATGGGGTGTATAATTAGGACATCTCGAATGCTACTTCAATTGCTACTACGCCAGTCTAGACAGAAAGCCTAAGCAATATACAATGCTACTAATATGGCAAATGCTATAAGCAGACAGTCTGACTTCACGCAGCACAGTACAATACCTTCTCAAATGTCTTGTTTGTAGAGCCGACTTACATGGAAGTTATGGAATGTAATCTCCAGACGTTGCTGAAATCCAGCCACGAGGAGGCACCAAGACGCCTTCCGCCAGGACCACTGTCTCCCCAGATGTTGTGAAGCGCCTTCAGTGACGGTAACGTCCAGACATTGCTGTGATATCAGTAAAAGAAACAGACATGCATCAACTGCCTGACTACCGCTGTAACAAACAAAAGGTTCAGCGTCTGCCCACTGGCAACTGGAAACACAAGATACAGTACAATACCTTGTTTGGGAATGTTGGGGAACACTCATTGGCTTGGTGATGCACCGGATGCTGTCACGAATCACTTTCATTAGCTGTGACGCTTTACACCTCCATTCCCAGCCAGCACCTTTCCTCGCTTCCCAACTAGACATTTCTAACAAATCGGTAGTAGAAACAGACGTATGTATAAGCTGACATAACACAGCCGCGATAAACACAAACGGCTCAATGCCTGAATGGCTAGTACCTAGAAACTTCACACCCAAAATACTAATACACACTACTGTCTATGACCAATTTTTTTTTACCTGAGCTAAGCCATATTACACATGCATGAATTGATATACGTACTTCACTCCATTCAGAGCCAGATAGGCAAATAAGAAAAAACAAAGACTACTGAACTTTTTACTGAAATTTTAAGGTACAAAAAATCAAATTGATTTACGGTGTAAACTTAAACTTGACATAAATGAAAAAAGTTATTAATTGACAAAGACTATTGTCCTATAGTTAAAAGCTGTGTGTTGTCACACAATACAGTACGATACCTTGTCATAGAAGACTGCCAAGCCCGTTCGCTCACGTTCGGCACCTTCCTTCGCCAGTCCTCGCCTCCCTTTCCGCGTCCAGACATTTATTCTACGTTCCGATGATCCTCGGGAGAAAAGACGAGACAAAAATTAAACCTTACCCAGAAATATGGGAAGACTATACCTAACAATATACATAAAGAAATCCCAGCTACGTGTATTGGCATGACAGGAAGTTCACTTGTTTTGTCATTGTAATTTCAGTTCTAGTTTTAACATAGAAATAACGTTAGAAATCATTATCTCTCTTGTTTGTTGGCAGGGTGTTGAGTGTGCTTTGGTGAAATCCTAAGTAATGCTGCTTTTGGCATAATGCTGCCTTTGTTTTGCTTGAATTTTCGAGAGCAATGGCTACTTCTGCACTCATTGCTTCAGTCTGCTTCTGTGACATACAAGCCCGATGCATAGCTGATTCAGTTTCTGTGACTATGTCGACGCCGAGATGGCAAGTTTTATCTAAACGACTAAACTATTGATATTAAATAGGCTCTTCAGCCACCTGTCTTCCTTTCTGGCCTGTGCTGTTCTCTTGGTTCGGGACCCAAGAAAACAACACGAGGCAGATTATGTTATGGTCTAGGTCCCCGACAACCACTGACCATGACATAAAACAGAAATGACAACAGATGGTTAACCAGGGAAAACCCTGTTTATAAAGAACAGAATTTGAAATAATTGACCGAATACCATTCCGGCCTTCGACATAATCACAGAAACCAAACCAGCCACACACCAGGCCTGTACACCACAGAAACGGACTGTAGCCTTGAATGCAAAAGGAGCCCCCATTTACAAAATGTCCTAATGTAAATCCCTCCCGACAACATCGCTCGGAATGTCAGCAGAACACACTCAAGCACCTTACCTACAACCAAGAGTTCAATTAACGAAACATCATAACTAATTTACTTCCTATCATGCCGATGAAAAGTAAGTCCCAGCCCATCTCTGCTATATGTTTCCATTTTACACCCCATAAGACACAAGAGTACTTAACTTAGTTTCAGGTTCCTTGGCAGGGCGTAAACCCGAGCACCGATTTTTCTGGACGTCACCTTGATGGCACCAATAGGGTCCTGGAAGCAACAAAGCGAAGTTTCAATTAGTTAAAGACAGGATTCTTGCTTTTCTGTAAGGCCGCAC
This sequence comes from Branchiostoma floridae x Branchiostoma belcheri, assembly GCA_019207045.1. Lineage (NCBI taxonomy): Eukaryota > Metazoa > Chordata > Leptocardii > Amphioxiformes > Branchiostomatidae > Branchiostoma > Branchiostoma floridae x Branchiostoma belcheri. Next base: position 22,790,652 of record CM033025.1, on the reverse strand, counting down.
AAATTATTTCCTTCTTATCATGCCACCGACAAGTTATTCCCAGCCCATCGATCTCGGCGAGATGTTTCTGTTTTACACCCAATACGACACACAGGAACTTATCTTAGTTTTGGGTCCTCTGGCATGGCGTACACACAAGCACCGACCGTTCTGGACGTCACCGTAGAGCTAGCCGTGGAGATGGCATCGGACAACCTCTCATCCAGGATAAGTCCCACCAGGAACATTGCAGCTGCAGTTGATCCGGACTTGATGACACCAATGAGATCCTGTAAGCAAGAAAGTGAAATAACAATTAGTTCAAGACAGACTAACGTCAAGAAATGATTAAGGCAATAGATAAGGCACAGGTATGCCTTGCATGTAAGTGCAGCTTGGTCTGCGTTTTTTGTATCATCCGACGGTCACAAAAGAATTCAACGTTTACGTATACGCTATCGATTTTTGAAATAACATTGGACTGATAATAAGTTATACAAAACGTATAAACACACATAAAAACGCTGTGAAGTACGACCAAACTAACCTGCTATCTAAGGTAGGACGCTGAAAGGACAAAGGACTCCGTCACCGAGCGGCTGTGATGTTGTTCTGTACTGGTAAGCTGCGAGGTATTTAAGCCCGTCAACTCAGACACCTGGCAGACAGATGGCGCGACACTGTCTACGATTGGTCTAGTCTAAAAATACTACATGGTGTCATTGGTCAAAAGAATGCACTTCTTCGATTGGCTATCTGAAATAATGAAATTAATTGCAGCACACGACCAGGACCAATGATGCCTGAGGGATGACTGATTGCTTGACCAATCACTGACCAATAATTATTTTCACCTGTGTTTACATACCATTGTTCGTCTCCCCCAGACCATTTTCATTCAATTCTTTTACAACGTGAGACCGTAACGTTACCCGCTTCTTCTCACGGACTCGCACCGTAACCAGAAATATCTACACACGGCAAGGGCTGCCGAAGGGAGATGCCAACCGTTACCGCTTCGCGACAACACCCCGAGATCCGGAGATGTAGAGAAATATCCGGGGTCATCTACGAGACGACCGCGGCGTTTTATACGGTGAGAATAACGACAGGCTCTGCTTAGCATACGATCGATCGCGATGATGTCACGGTGACGCAGTGGTAGGCAAAAAGCAGGTGTTTGGCAAAATATTGTTTTACATATTAACCAGTAATTTGATCTGCTAATTCAAATATCAATTTTTCATCCAATCTGCTGACGTCCTGGTAGGCACCAGCCGTCAAATACTCCGGATATAAACAACAACAGCGATCGCTCTTAATTCATTGCAGTTCATGAGATTTGTGTAGTTCTAATTGTGTGGTCCACATTACCCACTTACCGTTGGGTATCCGTTGAGCATTTTGTGTTTGTTACAGCGAGGCGAGGCAGCTAATTCGAGCCCGTCTCTTTTCATCTCCAATCGATCGGTATCGGAGGCAAGGGCTGCGAAGGGGGAGGCCAAGGCTCACCGTAGCGCGGGTGCTACACGACACATTCCGGAAGACGTCGGGAGAATCTCCGGGTTCATCTTTGAGGAGATTCGAGGTGTTCAAAACAGCAGGCGGGCGCCTTGGTCTTCCCCAGACATTTGAAAAGGCAATGAAGCTGTACATGTAGTGGTAGCACGCATCATGAAAAAGAATGTCATTGTCAAGCACGGCGGAGCTGGGCATGTACACGTGTGTCTGTGGGCCAGGGTACACCGGGCACAACTGCTTTGTTGGAATAGGAGGAAACAACGGTTTGGGTGTGGGTAAGTACCCCTTTTTACAAGACGGCGATCGCGCTGTGCTGTGCTCTGACTACGACCTAAAACGGATCGGTATAACCTTCTATTTCATACTGGGTACATCATACAATAAAACACACAAAGAGTACTACAATTCGATATTCGTTATGCTATCTGTCAGAGAGAAATTGTGCGGTTAGAGTGCCGTCGTAGTAGAGAGGATATTTGAGAAAAAGTGTAATTCATTATTATCTTTTGTTCAAGTGATTTTTTTTTATATCAGGATAGCAGCTTTTTTGTGTTAAGATAAGAAAATGTATCAACAATTGCTTACACGCTTGGTATACAGATGACATATTGGCACATAAATGCCAAAGATACATAATTGTAGATACAACTATTGTAATATGTAATGGAAAGTCGTACAGTGTGATGAAATGTCTTACAAAGATTGACCCTTTAACCCTATATGTGCCATTGTAAGTATTGTTCTCGGGATCATGTGCTTCCTGTTACTGCTGGCAACACTTTTCTACTGCTTGTAAAGGAGATGAGTACACATACCTTATTAATAAGCCTCTTATCATTACACAGTTACTTTTCATTCAAACAGGTCAGCATGATAAATGTTGCTTCATAATTTTTAGGTACAACATTGTGCATTTGATATATGCAGTTGTCCTGTACCAAACACTTGAAACCTCAAACAAAGATTTGTAGTAACTTGAGGTGGTAGACTTCACAGCTCACTTGTGTTTTCCAGATGGATGCCTAGAACACAAATCCAGATAGAGATAGCATCCGAAGCAGCTGGCGAAGAACACGATCAATAGCAGTCCGTGCAAATAGCCCCAGCCCCAGAATCAGTCGGGGAAACGTCAAATCACCATGGTGGCGAACTGGATATGGCTTGCTCTACCAAACTGAGGGTTATGCAAATTACATGAACATGTCTGTCACGGATTACCATTGACTGTTCTTTTACATACCATATTGTACCAGAGTGATATGTACATTCTAACCTTAAACCAACCATATGGGGTACGTCATCTATATGTACCATATCAACATTTTTCTTCAGAGAAAAAAATTCTACGAATTTGTTTGTATCTATATCTTTAATACTTTTTACCGATATTTGCCCATTGCTGTAGACGTTATCTTGAAATGTTTTGTGTGGCGCTGTGGGGTCCAAACGTAGCATATCGTCTTTCCCAAAGCCGTTAGTAACAATCACGGATCATTTAGCCACGAAAACATAACAATGTAAAATAAATGTAAAACATGTATAAAGATTGTTACATTCTGTAAAGAATAGCAGTAAAGTCAATGTTCTCTAACATCTAAGGTCTCAGTGCTATTTACTTTTCATTTGTTTAGCTAAATATACACACTGGAAGGTTTCTTTGATTTCATTTTCTTGCCCTACAGATTGTGCCTTTTCTGGCTCTTAAGTTTTCCTCCTTTTTCTTTCGTCTTTATGCGTTTCGATGTTTTCTTTTTTCGTTCTTCTTTTCTTTCAATAGCAAATTATCAAACAGTTGTTTGGGACCGGCCATTAAGAATCCTTTTTTTTTCGTTTTGAGGCTTTCTTTTTTGTTTTCAGTTCCAAACTAATTGAATCAGTCTTACTATCGAGATTTGTTATTTTTGCAGAAGGAACAGAAATCTCTTCACGTATGAATCGCTGACTATCGTTGGATTTTCGGAGCTCTGCATTTTGTCGTAACCCAAGTTTTGCGTCCCAAATACCTCTCGATCGTTCGATCGCCACACAGAGCGCCCCGTCCGATTCAAACCTGTCGTGCCAACTGCTTTTTTCCACTCCAAAATGAGTGTAATTCCTCCCGCGATGCCCCCTACATCCTTCAAAATACACCCACGAATTCAGCCGTCTAAAATACTGTACTTCGTTCATAAAACCTAGACCGATGCGTTTGGACGTTTCATTGAACATTTTTTGAGAGTAGTCATAGAGAGCAAAGTCAATACTGCTCCAGTTTCTGAACGACATCTCTTGTTTGTGACGTAGAGTTACATTTGTGTAGCGGTTCGTCTCAAAGTTACTGACAGGCTGGTATAAGATGTCCTGCATGTCCCAACACATGAGTCTCTTGAGCATAACCAACGATTCGTCGAATCGCTCAACGAGTAACACGACTCTTATTGTTTTTGCCAACTCCTTAAAGTGAGCCTTGGTATGCTGATCACCCCATTGCCAACTCGTGTTGAATCCTAAGTCGAACGCCTGGCGGTTTTTGATGGGATGATATGTCTTGAATGAGGTTGAATCGTTGATGGAGTACAGATAAGGATCCTTAAAAAACGCATTGACGGGGTCCTTACTGCTGATGTTGTAGTGTTTATGGAGTCTCCACTGGTGGAAGGAAGACTTCATGTGGCTCACTGGGTGCTGGAGTATGGTGAAATAAACTGTGTCCTCCGGCATCTTCCTACATGAAAAGTAACCAAGTAAAAAAAGAAATTTACTGTAACGGGAACACTAAAGATCCATTTTCATCCAAAAGTATGTTCATATAAGAAGAGCAGACTAGGGATATAAGAATTGCACACCCCATTTGCCAAGAACGTACTTCGTGCAATTATCCAACTGGATCGCAGTATTTTTGGATTTTGGGATTCCGTGCAATTAATACCGTGTGCGGTAATCCGTTGTGCAATTAACTGGCTTCTATTGTATACGAATAGAAGATATTGAGTTTGGTGGTATTTCCAGCAATTTTACCAACAGTTGCATTTTTTTATTAAGTCAAAACTTAACCTATTTATTTCTTCGCTGTATCTCAGATGGTGGGCGATGACATTGTAGTTTCCGTCTTTCACCGGAAGTCCGTCGAAGTCATCGGTGAACGTTAACCAACGGAAGGAGCCACCTGTTAAAAGCACACGAGAGTCATGGAGACCGGCGCCAACAATACTGAATATTGCTGAATCGATCGCGAAGTGTGCAAGAGTGGGATTCTTTTTCGTAAACAAAGATACCAAAGACCATGCACTTATGCATTGCGTTAAAGGCTGACATGTTTTTAAAACCCTGTACTTATAGTGCAGTAAAACAAAAGATAATTCAGACATAGCAAGGGATACTCTAAGTAACATGAAAATGGAAAACGAGAGTTAACCTGATCTTGGTAACATAACGGTGAGATTGTGTCGGTACGCATAGCGAAGCAAGATTCTCTGCACTGTGTTGGAGGCCGTTTCTTGTTGGACCTGAGAAGGAAATGTGAAAATCTTAAATCCTTCCACCACAATTCAAAATCTGCAGGAAATTGAATTAGACAAGATGTTTTATATCTACAAGATATGTTGCTTCTGCCTCACATCTGACATTATTTCTCATATGAATTTCGCTTGACAGTAGCAGCACAAACAGTTGACGATAAAAAAACATAACGCTGGAATAGTAGTCAATAGATTGAATAGACTTTTACCTTGATGAAAACAAAATTTTTCTTAGGAGTGCATGATGTTTCTGCAGTTACCGCCTGGACCGCAGGGAGCGCTTGTATGTGTTGTCTGTCTTGGCGAACTAATATAGGCGGAGCCATGACATCTCTGACAGGCATAGGTTGCAGCCTGTCATTGAGCAGAACAAACTCCGAGATCTCGTCAGGCGTGTAGGAGACGTACAGCATGAAAACAACGCACAGGCAAATGGTGATGGCTGTCGCTAGCTTTAGCGTGTCGACCCTGTTATCTGTTGTCATGATGCGCTTGATTGTGGTCACTGTAATGGGAAGATATACACGGGTATAACGTCTGCGTTTCAGCATGAAATGAATTCATAACCGCTCAGTTCAGATGTAATGTTAGAGGGTAAAATATTAGATTTCCAAGCTCTCTGAACTGAATACGTTTTTGAATTTACCCAACCGAAAATGTTAGCATTTCGTTAAAATCGTGGTCCATTCAGTGTCAAACCATTGGTTCCTTGACGTCAAAAGATAACAAATGAAAACGTTGCTTACTTATAAAACTACGAAAGACTGTAATGATCAGTATTGCCGTCTCGTTCGTCGTTCCTATGTACAGCTATTCACATTCAACACGGTGACCTTCATATTGCTTCTAGCTTACCTGAGTGTCTAACTCTTAACATCAGTGCCCGTGTGCCTTAGGCATGAAAAGCCCAAACGCTATTCATTGTTGTTGTTAGATCACTAATCCAACATGGTGCCCTCCACGACCTCTATGACTATAGTTTACGTGTAGAGACTCAGTGACATTCACTTCAGCAGAAAGAATATAGGCGTAAACAGTTCCCCATAAGTAACTCCTCGACTTGTAATTAGAATGAAAACCTACATTTACATTGAATATGATAACTCATACGGAATATGGCAGTTACCTACCTTTTGTAGGTCAGTTGTCTGTCATTCTCTCAAAATGTCTGACGTTTCATGATGCATGCAATGTAGAATAAATCAGACAGCATGCAATCTAGCCCTTCTGAGACTGGTGTCATCACTATCATAAATCCGCACTGCCCCTATAGCTGCGCCTAACCTTTACACTGTATATGCCTAACCTTCAACAGACGAACAGTGACTAAACAGGTTTTTCCTCCCTCCCCTGAATCCATTTTGGTAACATTTGACATCATAACGCCAGAAATCTATGTTTCACAAAACTGCTACACAAAAATATTCGAATTTATCATACAGTATAAAGCTAAAAGTGTATTTAGAAACATAATGGCATATTGATATTAGGTGTCCTACAATTCACGATTCCCAGGGCCAAAGAGTCTGCCAAGATTGTACAACTGCGTCTCCTAGCGGCAAAGTCATTTACTACATTTCGGGGGAATTCAGTTCTGTATTAGGCTAATGTCATCATGGTCGTCGGTTTGACGACGTCTACTCGCAAGGATTATATCTAATAGTGAGTCTGAAAATCCCATTATCTTATGATACCCCATTGTGGGGTCGCGTAGCACAGTGGTATTGTGTTCGCCTCGTGACCGAGAGGTCGCCGGATCGAATCCGCTTGCTGTGTTGCCGGTCTTGTGCCCTTGGGAAAGGCACTTTACACGACTTTCCTCACTTAACTCAAGTGAAAATGAGTCGTCCCTCGGATAGGACGTTAAATGGAGGTCCCGTGTCTGGGGAGAGCACACCCTGGGCACGTTAAAGAACCCGCCACATGTGCAATGGTGCGGTGTGAGTGGTTCAAAACCTACAGTACCTTGGCCCTTGCGATTTAGCCCCGCCTATTGTAAGCTCCTCGCAATTCAGCCCCTGGCTGCAAAGAGTGAGTAGTCGACCCGCCCAATAAATAACAATAACAATCTCAATATAGTTAACATGGTGGGTTGGCCTTTTTATACAAGTTCTAGGCCTGATCCTTGGGGTGTATTTTGCTCCTCCCTGAGGCCAAAGATGTTAAAAAGTGTTCGCACTTTTTTTTTTTATTCTTTATTGTTCTTCTTCTTTTCTACTTCTCAGCCCCCTTGACGGGGATTAATTGTTTGTACTTGATGTTTTGCAATTTTCACTCTCAAATGTGTATTTGTATTTGTCTTCGTCAACAGGAGGCAACAGACAAGAGAAAGAAACTGGAACTGAAAAAGAGACCCGGCAAGAGCCCTGCTGGTCAACGACGTTTATAAACATTAAATGTAAATTACTTGTCATGTGCCCATGTAATAAACAGGAAACCCGTGCAGCAAGAACAGATTTATCCTGTCTTATTCTCAGAACTTCTGTCTTATTCTCAGAACCTCTGTGTTCTTTTGACAGACTCATCCTGTCTTATTCTCAGAACTTCTGTGTTGACGCCGGTAGGGCCTTCTGTGTGCAGCATATGATGTTTGAGAGAGTTTGACAACTATAGTTCGGTTGTGTGTCAGCTGGGAAAAGTTCCTTCCTGTTTTGTCAGGAAGGTAGCGCCATCAAAACATTTGCCCGTTGATTGACGGCTCGCCTGTCGTTGGCTAGGGTGCTTTGCCTCTACATAAACGATTGTGTCCTGTCAGTGCGCCGTCTGATCAACAGGGTCACAGTCAGTTCTATCTCTTCATTTCACGCGACACTCTGCTCAAGATGGCTGCTTCTGTGATTCTTCTAGCCTGCTGTCTGTCTCTGCATAGCGTCTTCGGCGTTGGTAAGCCATCGTTTTTTATCTTATTTCTTGAGAGTAAAAGAGAAAGTTTTAATCCGCCCTTGTCTCGAAATGATCTATGTAAATAGTGTGTAGTAAATACCGTGTCGTCGTGCTGGTTTTCTTAACTTCAAGATAATAAGAATTAATGTACTTGCGTTTTCTTGTATGAAAATTGAACAGCTGTATCATCAAATGGTTTAGGTCTCTGTGTAATTCCCTCCGTTACCTGCTGGTGTTTTTTGTGAGATAGACATTACTGCAAAGAAATCGAAAGTGGGGTTGGGTTTTTTCACTACGAAGTAACAAGACGGGAAGTTTAGATGAAAAATAGTTTACCTATGAACGATTCTAAAAGACTATCTGTTGTGGAAACAAGTTGAGTGAGTTTGACTTTAAGTTGCACGCGCTGTTGGAAGTTGTTCAAATGCACATAGCTGACAGACAAAAAGCAGGTTTTGTGTCTTCGTCGAAACTTCTATGGCTAAATCTTGCAGAGACAGGCTCCGTTTATGGGGCAAATTCACATGCAATCATCAATCAATCATAGGACACTAATTTGGAAACTAAATTCAAATGCAGTTACAATTGTGATGTAATAGTACGTTACAAGCAACAGCTTGGCCGCTACAATAAGGGAGCATGTAATTGTTACCATTCTTAATTTTTTTCCTTCTTAATGTGACTATGTAGTTCCGTGACAGCATTATACTTGAATGTCTTGTAAGTATAACTCTACTGTAAGACATGAAATATCACATGTCACTCATGATTATGAGACCATGGCAACTTTTTATTGATATAATTCCGTCGAAAATTTTTATTACAAAGCCATTGAAGGAGCTGGTCTCTGCTCGGAGGGTGACTGTTTCTTTTTTTTTTTTTTTGTCTTTTTGTTGAAGGGCACGCAGGGATCTCTCCCGCACGAGACCGTGATCGCGGACTCTCACACATCCGTCGCCCAGGGTTTGCCTGGCCTCGCGGCCTCCCCAGATCCAACCCCCTGTGGAAGAGATTCTGGGACCGATTCCGTCCCAAAGCGACCACGGTCCCGCCAACTACCACGTCCCAACCGACTTCCGCCGCGACCGAGACCACAACGCCACCCCCTGTACCGGTCCACGACAGCACGGTGGTTGGACTCTGCGACACGAAAGAGTTCAGTAACTCTCTTTCATGCAAGCTAGAACGTGACTATCCCGATATTCAGGAAAGTCTTCTCACTAGGTTCGGTGAAGATGTGTTCTTGGAGGCTGATCGGCAGCCAGCGGGAGCAGACGGTGCAGGGACCAAGTCGTGTGGCAAGAGGAGACCGACGATCTTACACGATACGAAAGGGGAAGAACTTGAAGTGGGAATTTCTGACGTTGAGTGTGAAACAATGAAACCTTCAGTAGTGAAACCTGGCTCAGAATTGGTCCCGGTCCAGCCCGGATCCCGTCCTGACCCAGAAACCGCCTTCAACCCGTGCGGATACTCCGCCAACATGGTGTCCCCGATCCACGCTGTCACAGTCAGCGGGGAGACGGTGGAACTTTGGGCGGGAACACAGAGAGGGGCCCTCCAGCAGCAGAAGTTCCGGGAAGTCAAGTGCACCAGTTCGACCCCTAACCACCAGGGCTGTGAGGGTAAGTGTGTGGAGGAGAGCACGTGGCACAGGGCCGTCGTGATCAAGTCGGGCGACCCGCCCAAGGTTGGCTGGGACATGATCGTTGTCAAGGCTAGCTGCAGCTGTCACGTGATCACACCCAGGAGTCTCTTCACGAAGTTTTCCTCGCTGGGCGAATCAAAGGTGCGTGTCGAGACAGAGTTGGATCGTGATGAAACGGAGAAGACAGAGTTGGAAGGCGAAGAAACAGAAGAGATATCTTAAACAATAAAGCTACATGAGAAGGCATTGCCATGGTAAGTTTGAAGAGGTAGAGGGCAGGGTTGCAAACCAGGCATTATGTACCATGATGAAAGAACTTTGGTACTATGTATTGCAGATGAAACGGTACGTATTGTTGAGTAAATGTCACGTATTCTGAGGAAAAGGGCACGCAATAAAAAAGAAACACGCATTAAAAGCAAGCATTCATCAGAATGGGAGAAGAATGTGTGTAGTTCTCATATATTTACAATCTTGTTAAGCCATATGCAATAGATTTACAGTTTGATATGATTAAAAAGCGTTGTTATCCGAGAGTAAAATAAAAAAAATCTAACTAGATTCTGCTTTGCAGTGTATGTTTATTGACAAAACATTATATCATTATATGACATGAAAAATATTACAGCCTGTCTTTTCTGTTGTCAGTTACATTCCTAAGCTTAAGTTCGTAATTCCTTGAAAAACATAGATGTCTGGTACCATGAAATCATGTTGAGCCGTAGCAGTTAGGAAACTACAGTTAATATTTAGCTATCTGTCAGCTGGTAAAGACTTCTTCCCCACGGGCAACTTTAGATCTGAACAATATACAACATAATGTCATATCATATATATATTGAAATACATCAGCTTTAGATCATAAGTAGCTCAATGCATAGCTCCCTTTGCAATGACAAGCATCGGGCTTGAACCATAGTGATGAAGTTAAGATGATGTCTACCTGAGGCAAACATTGTGCGGAGAGGTCGGGGAAAACACGGCAAGCTGGATTATGTAACTTGTCACGCGAGGTTAGTCCAAACTTGGGGTGACGGTCAGAAGCAACAAGCGGCGCGTCGAAAACAGAGACATTAATCATACCGTGACATTTCAATGTAATGTGGAAGTTGTTTTGAAGTGCCCTTAGCATTCTGTCACACTTAACCTTACCGCGGCTGTTAGCAGGATGCAGTAAAACACGTGTGAAGAGGTATAAACAACCTTGGATACACCGACCAGAGGTCAAGAAAGGCCAGAAACTGCTTACATAAGCGCTTTTACTGAGCAGCCGCAGGAAGTCGTACTACTGACTCAACAAGGCTGTAACATCAACATGTCGTCATCTCCAAGCAAATGTTTGGCGAGTTTGAATCGTTATGTTTACCTAGCTGACCCGTTTCTGTATCAAACTGTCCTCCTCTTTTTCTGTGTCAAACTGCCTCGTCTTTCTCCTTCCTATTGAAACCTCCAGCTAGAAGAAAACGTCCCCTACAACATGAAGATTAGATATCTCTAACTTACAAGTAATTCTTAGAAACGTTTTTCGGACTTGTATGTGACTTGGAAAGATAAAAACAGACCATAAAAGAACATGTTTTGCTCTGAAATTAAGACCACTAATATCATATTCCTTTCAAAGCCATTGGTGTTTACAAAGTACATAGCTTTTGAGCAGCAAAGACAATTTTCTTCCTTTACTTACGTTACAATTAGAAGCTGCGAGAGCGGAGCAGCCAAAAATTGACAGATCGCGCAACGAGCAAGTTTTCTTACGCTTTGTATGCTTTGCTGTCTTCTACATCTTTCATCATATTCCAATTATCAAAAAACAATGGTTACAAAATTATCTTGTAGTCGCTGTATGGTTGAGTTGTGAGAATTTGGAAGAAAAGGATTCTTGAAGTATGTTTTCGAATTCAATACTGGATGTCACTTGGTACTAAATTCACATCAACAAGGACTAGAAGTGGGGGAAACTTATTGGTGAACTTCACCGTGAAGACCACATTTGGTGAAGAACTTCCAACTGAGGTCAGTGAAAATATTTACACTACCAAAACCACAACACACCCCCACCTCCGACGTTGGCGTGCGACCTCCAAATCGCCAGTTTGTCCCCAGAACCTGTGGCGTGATCATATATTTTGCCCCTGTCTGACAGGAGATGAAAACCGCTTTCTCTAGCCCACAAATCGTGCCAAAACCACGCAGAACCAAACAAGAATGTTGTCAGTAGTCCAAACAGCTGCCACTGAACTACTGACGGTTAGCAGGGGGTGGCAGCGTGAGGACAGTGCGACGTGTCGCAGCTGTTCGCGACTTCTGCCAAGCTCAGCACGAAGTGCTAACTGGGAGGGAGAGAACTGAGTGAGTTTGTTGTCAACTCGAGGCATTGTTCCTATTCCGAGAGTCATGAAGATCTACAGAGAGGTTATTGCTGTAGTCTTTGTGTCAGTACTTTGCTTCTGTCAAGGTATGTTATCATATCATGTATTCAGATGGAAGTTTGGGAATGGCCATATTACGTGATGTACAAAATATAGGTCAACTCGTGGCATGTCCTCTGTCTATATGTCCCTTTAACCTATGTTCTTAGTGTAGTGTCAAGATGAACCTTTTGTATGAAATGAACATAACCTGTTGCGGGTATACTAACCTGTGGGAAACTTTAAGGGCGAGAAATACCTTATCGCTTATACGACGGCTTTAGATGAGTAAAGGTCGACAGTACACCTTTGATCATATATCTTCTTCTAGTTCACATTGATGTACGTTTTTACATTGGATTTATGCTAGGCGATGTGCACATATGTATTTTCTATATATGCGTTCCCCAGTTATTCGGTGGTTTTGGCTGACTGACTACGAAGTGTTTGTTCCAGGACAAGGGAGAAGCAGACTTTCCTTCCCACGCATGCGCAGCCGCATGCTTCTGCCCGAACCAGGACTGCAGTTATGCCGCCCGTCGCCATGCGCGCTGCAGTGTGAGTATGGACGGGAGACTGACGCCAGGGGCTGTCCCGTTTGTCGCTGTCAGGAAGGTACGCATTTTATCCTAGAATACAGTCTGGTTAGCTGGACAAAAGCAAACAAGGCTGGATTGCGGGGTAGCTAATTTTGATACCTCCAAAGTAAGGTCATTACCAGATAATGTGTGTGCATGCGTGCGAGCGTGTGTGTGTGTGTGTGTGTGTGTGTGTGTGTGTGTGTGCGTGTGTGTGTGTGTGTGTGTGTGTGTGTGTGCGCACGCGCATGTGTGTGTGTGTGTGTGTGTGTGTGTGTAGTCTTACTACCCTTAGAAATACACTTGACAAGTGACAATTTCTTTCATTTTGTGCATTGTTTACAATTACAGCTCCGGATCCCGTAGACAGCAGTGAGGTACCCACCACAAACAACCCGGCAAACCTGGAGCGGACGGACCCTGTACCTCTAACAACAGGTGATCACAAAAACAAATATTTCATAGATGTTCAGCCCATGCCAGTTATCAGAAAAAATCCAGTTACAAAAGACTGCCAGGTCAATGCATAACGTCTGACTTCAAGGTTATCACAAACAATGTCCGTGCTCTTGATACTGTGACGTCAGACTGTAAAAAGAATGTTCTGACTTGGTTCTTCGTGATTTTCACCCACAGTACCTAGCGACTTTGACGAGTTCTGCAGTCAAGAGCACAACAGTAATCTTTCGTCCTGCCTCCTGCAAAATGAGCGACCAGACGACTTTACCTACTACATCACCAGGTAACGTACAGTCCTTTTTAGTGAAACACTGATTTAGAAACTCTTCGTTTAGATGATTAATTAAAAGTTAACCGGAAATGTACTCTCTGCTTTATTCTATTTCCACTGGTAGCTCCGTTTGCTTCCTTAATCCGTTAAACATCGGTCAAACAATTCGGAAAATTTCAATTCTTTTGTTGTTTTGTGTCGATTGGTCGATGAACTTCGTTTTACCTTAGGTTTGGACTGGATGCATTCGGTGTTGACCCAGAGGACTACGCAAACTTGACCGTTCAACAGGGCAACAAGACAAAGTAAGCGTCTGGCACTTTTATATCATGACAGCGTCATGGCAGTGATGCTGGGTGGTGGGATAGTGCCATACAGCATTTTCGGATTGCTACAGTTAGATATTTCTTTTGCACTGTGAAGAAACTACTTCTAAACTAGAGTTCAACGACCACATACCTCCGTCAAATGACTTTAACCATTACAACTGATGTATAATGTGTGTTTGTCATCATGTATGCAAATAAGGTCCTCATTTTTGCATACGGCCGCGCCATACACACACTCACACACACGCGCGCACGCGCGCGCACGCTATAGAAAACATAACTTCTTGGCAAAGGTAATGACATATCTCTTGGGATGTAATGCGGACCAGCATGTACATTAATAGGATGGTACAGCTGTTTCGCAATTCAGTGTCAATCGTCTTCTTGAACTATAATGCACAACGTACTATCATCTCTACAATGATTTTTTGCTCAGGCCCTCCTTCCACCCACTGAGTGGTGTAGAGTCCCTCAACCCGTGCGCAGCGAACGGTAAGTTCGTCAACCCCAGGACAGCTCTAAACAGGAAAAATGAGGAGGTACGTTTTTTTTCATGACTAGGGGGCGTACTTTGCGGCAAATGACCCAGTTAGGGAAACGCTATCTGTGTTTATTTTTTATCCTTACTTCACGAAAGCTTAACAGATTCACCCTCACACTCAGGGTTGACAATCACGGCAAAGCCTATGATATCAACCCTGACAAATCAGCCACAGTATTCGGTTATTAGGGGTGCCTTGCTTATGAATATTAATGAGCTTGCCCTTATATGGGCAGTCAGCCGTTGGGGATCGGGCGTTGGCATGGTGAGCAAACAAAGTCATGGTAATACGTAACATGATTGGCTGATAGCTTCCCAGCGGCCTTTGCGAGACAGCTTGCGACAACAACAAGCCCAAGGAAGGCCTGTTCTCTTTTTGGTTGACAGCTTGTTTGTGGCGACAATCATAATACCCGTAGGTAGGGCCTGGGACAGCAGGGCCCCATAAGGTAGTGCCGTTGGGGACCGGGCGTTAGGAGGATGAACAGATTGTGAAATACTAGTACTCTCTTCTCGCGAAAGTCACGACTGATATGCGTCTATCAAAGGAAGACAAATATATCAACGATACATCTGTCCAGAAAAAAGGTTATTGATAAAAGTCAATGTAGAAATAGTTTCTGACGACCCGTTCATTCTGTAAATGTCGTATTCAGGTTGAGCTGTGGGTGGGGTCGGACAGAAACGGGCGCACCAAGCTACAACTGATACACGAGGTGAGTTGCAGAAGCGCCACCCCAGTCCACCAAGGCTGCGGTACTGCATCGGCTGGCGGATTCTGCACGGAAGAAAAGACTCTCCAGCGGGCTTACATCATCTCCAAGGACACGTTACAGCCCCGCCCAGATTGGATCTATGTCAAAACAAGTTGTAGTTGCCACGTCGAAAGGTTGGGATAGTAGTTTTGTCGGGACTGAAAGGTGAAAACAGGCGTGAGCGCAATCTAACAGATGGGGGGAGAGTACTGTCTGTGAAAGCTGTGTTTGCCTGGAACGAGATGTATCGTCCATGATCAGAAATTTCTGCTACCAACACTGATATATGGACTCAGCATATGAAGTGACGCATGCGCTAACGTCGCCTGTGCAACGGCATTGACGAACGCAGCAAAGAAATGTCTCACTACTTTAATGTACAAAATATCACATGTAACTACTCTTGCGCTTAAATTCTTATCTCATATGATATATTGATACATTACAGACTAAAATTTTGGAAAATAGCCGCATCTTGAAGACGAGTTTAAGACTACCTACAACGGTTGCTGTTGTGGTGTTTGATAACGATAAACCAACACACTGATTGTTACACTTACAAATCCAGTGAGTCACAATATGAAATATATACAGCAATTGATGGTTCATTTCTTTCTTGAGGTTTACCTTTTTTCACGACAATTGTTGGTCAGAGTGTATCCAAGCAAGAGACTTAAACACCTCACAAGCCCCTTGGTTCAATGACGTCTATAGTCCATCTAAGAACATAATGGGTATGGAAATCACCAAAATGGAAATGCCGACGCCTACCGCCATTCTCTGCCAACAATACTTCATTACAAAGATACGTGTAAACGGTAACCACAGAGCAGTGACGATAGCTACAAAAGCGACTAAAACGTCAAGATGGAAGTACTGGTAAAACGGCACGTCGTTCATCGCAGTGCGCAGGTGCGGGAGCCCGCCATGTCTGATGACGTGTTCGATCCACCAAACAGCACGTTCCAGAGGGGGTTGTGGCTGATCATGGAACAGCTTTGCCAGTCGTTCTGCACTTTCTTTGTAACTGTTCAGAGGAAAGAATCAGTTAGTTTAGATGAAATTAAGATTAAAGTCACTTCCTTTGCATGGGGACATGCAACAAACCAATCGAGGAAAACTGACGCTGGAGGTAATAGTATGTTAAAGAATTAAAGCTATCGAAAATATTCTTTATGTAAAGATCTCCCTAAACCACAATGCCCCCTATAGAAGTCTTTTGCCATTTGTTCAAATATCGGTGAACTGCAGTTCAATAAATGATAAGAGTCTTTGTAACAAATCGTGCAAATTTCAATGGACACATGAAAAGACCATAGCGAAGACACAAAGTGGTGAATAACTATCTCATTCCAGACCTGTTCAGTTCGAAGTCCATGTCGAATTCTCGAGCCGGAGAAGTTATGACATCTGGCACACTGCTGTATGGTGGGCGTCTCTGGCTAGAGGAGCATGTACGGGATTCTCCCAGGCACAAGAAGCTGTAAAACATGCGAAAATCACAATCTGGGTGTATGAAACAACTTTCTTTTAAATATTCATAGCGACTCGTTTTCTGTGATCTATTTCAACCCACATGTAAACAACAAGTCTTTCTCTTTATTTTCGTCCTTTCATCATTTCAGTGCAGTCTTCCTGTGTGCTGTCAACCATCACTTCACGCAACGAAGTACTTAATCTTTCCTACTGTCATATAACCTCCTTTTCGCCTTGAAAACGGAAGTATTGTTTTCGGTTTGTATGTTTGTTTGTGATTTTGGAATCTTGATTGTTTGCTTGTTTGTTTGTTTGTTTGTTTGTTTGTTTGTTTATTTGCTAGTCTTGATGTGTGTCATTACTTAGCCACAATTTGAATCTATGCCCAGGTTGACTTGACCTGGGTACAAACTTCAATTGGAGTTTTCATGAGAATGTGCTTTCTCCATTATCCGTTCGCTACGGATATATCTGCTGTATGATATGTACATAACAATAATGAGATAAATCGTTACCTTGAATTTCCGATGACTTCTTGGATAGCCGATACGACATCTTCAGGTGTTATAGCGCGGATGTCTAGGGTCACGGCCATTCCCTTGGAAACCATGACGTCAACGTAAGCCTGGTGTTCAACCGTCAGCGGCAATATGACCATTGGTACGCCGTGGTACACAGCCTCGTGCAGGCCATTCAGGCCACCGTGGTTCATAAACAGGCGCGTCTTGGGGTGCCCTGTACATGAACATAATTTACTAGCGACGTAAGAAACCAAATCTTGTTTTAGGTCCATTTCAATGCAAGTCGTAACCTGTGTCAGAATCGCAACTAGGGTATGATTGGCGATGGTTTCACATATCAGTAGAACCGTATGAAGGTTAGGCATCCAGATTATAAGATACACCAAACAGCAGTTACTCAAGCAACTGGAAACAGTCAGACGTCT
The DNA here is from genome assembly GCA_019207045.1 of Branchiostoma floridae x Branchiostoma belcheri. Lineage (NCBI taxonomy): Eukaryota > Metazoa > Chordata > Leptocardii > Amphioxiformes > Branchiostomatidae > Branchiostoma > Branchiostoma floridae x Branchiostoma belcheri. Next base: position 22,773,361 of record CM033025.1, on the reverse strand, counting down.
CAGCTAACATCCAATACCTCTCTTCAGTGACACATATCTTATTCAAAACATTGACATTACATGGACAGATAATCATGGAAAAGTTTCAAGCAGCGCAGTATCGCACCTAGAAGGTCATTCTGAGGAATCCACTTCATCAGCTTGGTGTTCTTTCCTAAACCGCGGGGCGGCTCTTTCTCGTCGTACCGCCACACCACTCGCTGTGGAAGCTGGGCGAAGGCTGAGGCGAACACTTCTGCCAGTTCAGCCGGCATGCCCTTCACAAAGGTCCCCAGGCCAAAGATGATGACACCGTGGTCTGATCCCTGCATGAAGTCCTCCAACTCCTAAAGTGAGTGAATGTCTCAAACGTTGTTGTTATATATATCATATATATTAGCACGTTCAGCCTTGAGAACTTCAGTCTCAGAGCACAGGGTTACATCACTAACGTTTAAACAAGTGACCGTAGGTAACATAGTCTGTGACGTCGGTCTGGTATATGTTGGTTGTTTTGTCTTCTTTGGTGTGTGACGTTGTGCTTATATCCTATATGATTCTTTTCATGGTGTTAGATATATCGTTGTATCTAAAGTTGCCTAATATTTCTGTGTCATGTGAATCTTACTAAACAGGTATGGATTGTGAGATAACATGTGGCCAAAGTCAAAAAGATATGGTGACGATAAGTTACCGGATGGTCTACTCTAATACACAGGCACATTCACACACAGACACACCTACAAGACCGACAGGCAGACTGACAAACGCACCAAGTATTAACATGTTTCTGTTATGGACGTAATAAGTATGAAGCACGGAATAGGACCTTGATGTTTCTTAGTCGAAGTCCGGGAATATAATATGGCTAAACTTCATTTGGGACGAGAATTCTTACACGCTTCATTGCAAACGGCGACAGGAGGTATTTGATTGACAGGGTCATTAGTGGAACATTAGATGTCGGTTCCCATGTCCCACATACGATAACACACAGCTGTTGATGATGAACTGTGCGATAAGTTTTTAACTAGTGTGAAGCCATAAGGTAGCATGACACAGTGTTAATGGGTGAATCCCGGGGTCCATGATGCTGGTACATAAAGTAGTACGGATAAACTTGTTGAATAAGAGGTAGAAAGCAAACGCGCGTAAAATTCTTGCACATATCGCGCATCTGCTTAACTATACCCAATTACCTCAACGGGCACCATATGCAGACATGGGCCAATACACTGTGAAACGTACAATTTGCAGGGGTGATTTCTGAAATTATTACATACATAATAAAAACAGCTGCCGAAAAAATAAAACACCTTGAATCATCGTCCAACTATGTGTAGAGAACCTGCCAAACCACAAACGTATGCGACAACGGGAACATGCAGATATAGATGCGAACGCGCGTTACATTGACGACCAGAGAACATCACGCATCTGCTTGCAATATCTCAATTACAGCATGACCCATATACAGGGGATCTGGACTAATACACCGAAAGATGAACATTTTGTAGGGGTGTTATTTTTATTGCGTCCCTAATAAAACCAACTGCCGCAAAAACAACAAAAAAAAAAAACGTGCATCATCGTCAACCTCAGTGCAGATGACCTGCCAAACAACGTACGTATGCGACAACGGGAACATGCAGATACCGATGCGAACGCGAATAACTTTGACGATCAGGTAACACCACGCATCTGCTTGACAAATTCCAATGACACCATGACCCACATACAGAGGATCTGGACCAAAACACCGCAAGACGAACAAATTGTAGGGGTGTTATTTTTATAAAATCCATAATAAAACCACCTGCCGCAAAAAAAAGTTCACGTGCATCATCGTCAACCTCAGTACAAAGGACCTGCCAAACCACATAGAATTCAGACAACGGGAACATACAGATACAGCTGCGAACGCGCGTAAACGTGACAAAACTAAAAGTCTGTCGACCAGAGGGTCTGGTCACAGACTAATACTAACGTTTGTTCTTTGTTCGAGTAGCACTTAAACTACAATAAATGAACATAAAAAGATCTATCTATGTAACCTTGACATTTTTTTAAACTATAGTAAGTCAAGATCATGAGATACCAAAACCAGAAGCCCCGCGGTGGTACCCTAAAAAGTCGCTAGGGGTCCCATAATCTAAATTCTTCTTTTTTTTCATTTTACCAACGTGCACCTACCAACGTACCGAATATCATAAAGGTTTATCTACAACTTCTCAAACTATGCTAATCACAAACACACAAAGAAACACGAGGACAGATAAACCAAAACATAATTTTCTTGGCGAAAGTGATTAATTATACATGTATTTAGGGGAAAGAAAACACGTGAGGGCGATCTATCACAGAAAGTGACTGAAATAAAGAAGGAAGGGAAAGAAAGAAAGAATGCAGATGAAACGGAAAATATGACAACAACAATTCACCTGTGGTAGCGGCCTTGCAGGTGTGGCCATGAAGCCTCCTATGTTGACCATATTAGGCATGTGCGGACGGACCGGGTCGAGCCCCGGATGTTCGGTGAGAAGCCACAGGTCAGTGTCCGCTAGGGCGGTCACGAAGGTGGCGTCTGCACCTGGGTCAGATGTTTGAGATATGTCTAATTTCTTGGCAGATGAACGAAGTGTCCAGAAGACCTGCACTCTGCATTTCTTGTTATTTAATAACATAACACTTAGGTCGGGGTGTTAACCTCTTGCTAGTTACCTCATGTACAAATTTCGCATCATGATTTTCAGCGTGAAAGCAGGGGAAGTTCAAATTTATGATGTACAAATTTCGTATTATGTTTTCCAGCATAAAAGCAAAGGAAAGTTCAAAGTTAAGATTTTTTCCGATCCGTCTATTTTGTTTAAGTTTTCTATCTAATCACTTTTACGGTTATACAAACTCAGAATGATAACACCTTCCCTTCCCTGACCGAATTGCGAAAAGCATGATCTTTACAAAGATAGTCATAGATTTTGGACATAAACTAACTATGTGGATGGAATACATAACATAGTCTTGAAAACTGTGAGAAACTTTTATCAGAGTGTTCAAGTCTTACCTATATACTTCTTAGCAAGGTGGTCAAAGTAGAAGGCGGTTATGGCACGCCCAAAGACCATAGTCGCCACGTAGCCGGCAAGATTCTGGACCCTGTCGCGGAAGGTTCGGACCCGCCCGAGTCCCGAGAACGGGACGGGGAAACAGCAGGTTGGAGCCGGGACGCCCGAGCCCAGCCAACTCGCAGGCATGGGTACGCTGAGCAGGGCCAAGGGCACGCCGACGGCACTGGAGACCACGGCGGCACACGGGGTCAGGGGTTCTCCCAGTATGATGTCGGCTTGTCGGAGTTTGTCCAACACGTCTCCCTACAAGGGGATTTCATAATTGAAAAAAGAAAACGATAAGTTTTTAATGAGCCATCCTATTTAGTTCACTGCAGATCCCATACTCGCCCGCTTACTACAATGCACTAGTAACTAGGATAGCACCAAGCCCAGGCAAGAGGTAGCTATGATTTTTGCTGTCGTGTCACATTCAGAGCCTCATTGATAAGGCATTGTCTTTTGCGGTTTCCAATGAACTGTATGTTCGGTGTCTTTTTCATGACTTCAGGCTTGGACCAACGCTTATTTTGAGACGTCTAATGATAACTTCACTAAACCCCTCTTCTAATTTCTATTTCCTGCATGCATTCAAGAAGCTGTATCTTCTCGGGTTGTAGCGTTATACGGAGTGAGGGAACAAGGGTTACTCAGACGTGCTGCGAGAATTGCCCCAGGGTATCCGTTCTTAGTGGACATGTACCTGATCCAGGTCACGTACACACATACATGATTCTTCATGAATCATGTATGTGTATACGTGAATTGAAGTAGGGCTTATAAGTAGCCTCCGGCCTAAAGAGCCAGCTAATATCGGAGCTGTTACAGTATCGTCAACAAACAGTGACTTTATGGGCCCGAAAGGTCGACTTCTAATTCCGCAAACTACATACTAGTATTGAAGTTATCATAGACCGCACTATCGCCGACGACTTAGACATGAATGTAAACAAAACAATTACATCATGTCTGATGCAGAGTTAAAGCAAGGAGGTTAAGGTCTTTTTTAACCTCCTTGGTTAAAGGCACCAAGGACATTATATAAAGGGATCTCCTTGAAAGTACAGACACACAATAGCCCTATCCTATCTGTCTATCACAATTACGAGTTCAACCAATGAGACAGTTGCAATTAGCTCTTCAGCCAATGAAGTACTAGTAACGACTTTTATGTCAGTCAGATAGTTGCATTTTTATGGTATCTATTTTGCATTTCTACCTTTTGATACAGGTGGGTTGGATTAGACGATCCGAATTTGTGTCTATTACATGACATTGTCACTTACCTGGGAAAGAAGCGACTGGCATCTCCAGGCTGCTTGACGATAAGATGCAACGTGAGACCACGTCTGTTGGTACATATACCTTTGTTCTAATATCCTTGTCCAAGCTTTACTGATGTAATCCTCAACGTAGGTTCTTGTCCCCGCCTCGGGGAAGGTTAGATAGTTGAAGGGGTCGCTGACTCCGCGGTGTATCCATGGCAGAATGTCTTCTGGTGCCACCACTGTGATGTTGTGCCCGTGGGATAACAGCGCGTCTCCCAGCACTACAAACCGGGCCCAGTGGCTCTGAGCCAGGTCGTACATCATGGCAACGTTCGCTGCTTGGCTCCCCTGCACGACGAGAGCTATAATAACGAAAACGCGAGAGAGGGCGCTTGGTTTGCAGATGCTGTTTTGTGCCATGATTGAGCGCTGTCTTGTGCGACAGATTCGACTCATTGCGTGACTTGTTTGTGTCTTGAGGGTGACGTCAGAACATAATCAACAAGATGGACGTGTTTTGCACTGTGCTCGGGGGCGTTTGGGGACATTTCTGTTGTGGATTTTCAAAAGTAGATTGTGCACTCTCGAAATACCAGTAGTGCATGTTGGATACTCTTTTTATTTGCTGGCAGCTCTGAATGACATGTACGAGATCAACGCCCACGAAGTCAGTTCATTCAGATGTAGGGTAACTAATTAACACTATCTAGGTCATCTCGTGGCACGCGGGGCACATTGAGAAATATTTCACACCTATTGGATCCTATCGTCTTTCGATTAGGTGGCTGCTAAATAACGGCAATAAATCACAAAGGAAGTCTTCGAAGGGCTTCCTTTTATTTGCAGCATGTTCGAATTCATTCCTCTTCTGTTCACAGACGAGTTGCAAATACAAACGTACATAGCTGTTGGTAAACCACATCGTCGCGTTCAGATCTGTCATGTTACAGAGACCTTACAGTGTGCATTAGCTTCAATGATTTTCAGTGAATGCACAGAAATAGCACCCATAGATATTGCAGCACGTACAAGACTTAAACTTCGCAACTTTTTAAGGGGGTGACAAGAAGCAAAATCGTAATATGCATAGCAATATTTCAGTTACAAAAGTACGCCTGTATAGTGATGAATAGTGAAATTATCTCGAAGAAGTAAAAAAGAAAACTACTGAATGTCATATAGTCTACACAGGCTCGGTTTGTGTCGGTCCGAAGGGAGACTCATTTCCGACGACGGCACTGTTTTTGATTGTTTGTGTGTTCAAGATTATTTCGCTGGCAATACCCTTTTTTTGTATGCACAACGATAAAATCATGAAAAATAAAGTAAAAAACTTAACAGTGAATAAATTTGCCATAGTCCATAGTCCAAAATCATTTATTTGAGACATAGATGTATCAATGTAAGCTAAAACACACATTTTCCAAACCTTTCCATCGGGCCAATTGCTACGTCCACAAAAGGTTCAAATATAAACACACCAGACAGAAAGGAAGAAATGTGAACATTTTATAACGACTTGCAAAAATCTTCTCATTAGTTGAACTACTGGTATCAATGACCAGTCGAGAGTTGTCTCTATGTATCAGCTTTCAGAAAATGTACACCGAGAGCTTCTCACTACTATTGCAATGCAGCGGAATATACAACAGCTAGTGCCAGACTGTTGAGAATGAAACTTTGACACTTCCCTATGACCATATATCTAACAAATATTCGTTTTCAAAAGCTTAAGCTTTGTGGCGTTGAAATGCAGGATGATTACTTTCTTTCTTTCCTACGTTTTCTTGAGTGTTCGTACACGTGAATAGAGTATAAAATACAGCAAGGATTGCCATCATAGTTTTTTATGATTGAACAAATCAGATATTTTGCTAAGAATCAAAAGTGTTACGTTGAGAGCAATAAGCTTATTATGTACATTTGTGTATAATGAGTTGATTTTGCCGTTAAACCCACTATGGACCCGGTGTTACGTTCTGTCAGCTCAGCAAAAGCTTTAGACTATAGTAATAAGTACTTATTGATGACACTATTCACAACCAGTACCTCCTATCTTTAGAACAGGGGTCTACCAAAAGTTGTACACTCTTGAATGTGCACTTTAAGCATTATGACATCATATTTACCATGAATAATTACAGAGCATTATATAATGTTATAAAATCATCTGTAAATTACACATTGTCCTTGTTAAAAAGTAAAGGTTCTGTTACAGAGAGTGCCCAGATGTTTTCGCTAATATACAGTCTTCATGATCATCCACTTTGCCCCAGCCTCTTCCTGTGCATCATCGCTATTGATTATTTTCCTTGTCCTGGTCCTCAAAGTACATGAAGTCCTGGAAAACACATAACCGTTAACAACAAGTCATGTCTCAGTCAAACATCATGTAAAATGTTGTTTTGTTTTTATTTATTGTGTAAGATCATCTCTCGTAATCCATCAGGTGCCATAATACCGCCACATCATAAAAATGGCTTCTCAAGATTGTCCGGAACACCTAAATACCTTAAGTGTATACATCTGAAGATTTCTGATGCTACATTGGTACATCCCATTCAATAACTTTGGATTCATCTATTCTTCTCATGTTACGCTATTATGGTACTTTGTGGAATCATGAGAGTTGATGTTACGTAAGAACGTCCGATTCCTCTAATGGTTTTCAATAATACCTGGCGACACTATAGATGGCTCGTCAAAGTCCAACTGTCCATTGTTAGATTTACAAAGCATTGTAAGATGGAACCAGACTTGTTTCACAAATCATATCATAGCCATACGACCGATTGTAAAAATTTATTTTCACTTTGGAAATTGTGGAAAGTTTCAGCTCTCTTTTTTTTTATAGATGCCAACGCTACTTGTGCATGTTAGGTGAGGTAAGATAATCAGTATGTGCATATACCTGGCGTGTTAACATCGGCAATATTGAATTATATAGTGTTATCATTGAATAAGGAAAGTTTGGCCTTAATGATCTATTGAAACTTACCACCAGAAGACATGCACCGAGCATAGTCGCCTTCAGTTTGACATCCAGGTCCTGGGGAACTGAAGTAAATACAACGGAGGGATACATGTCATCCACCATGGACGAACATTTCAATGATACTTGCACGTGACAAATAAAGGCCATAATTCGGAAATAAAGGCTCACATTCTAACGTAAGTTCAACTTTTAGGCGTAACCAATATCCGTTATATTTAAAGCGAGGTGTTTAGAGATATCAATTCAACGGTTTCAAATTGCAGCACATATAATAGTTATTTTCAAAATATTAATACTCGAGTATAAAACTATCATACGTCGACTTAATATCCCTAAGTACACTGTTTATAAGAACAACGAAAACAGGTTACTCCGCGGATAAAGGCGAACTAGAGATACTTCAGGCCACAGCTGTCCACGTGACTAGGAAATATGTGACGTATGTATAGTCTCTATTGGTCAATATACCAGCACTTGTCAAGCAACGATGAAAGCTGGGCTGTCTCATTTCTCATTGGCTGACCAGGTAATTAGTTCTTGTGAAATGTAATGATCTAAGTAGCGCACGTGAGGGACACGTGACTTACACGTGACGGAGAAGTTGGTGGCATCAGTGAACATCTCCTTGGCGAAGCCGGCGTACTGACGAGTGACTTTCCCCACCTCGGTGTGCCCGTCACTGCCGTAGGCCTGCAAATTCAAAGTACGATGTTTTTACGATGATCTTGATATCGAGAGGGCCCGTTATTTGGGTGCTACCATGCAATCCCATTTTCATATGCTGTACCCTCCCCCTTATGTCTTTTATTAATAAAGCATGTGTAAGATCACTGAGAAGTTATGTTTTGATATAGGACCTATAGGAGAAACAAGCACAAATGATGTCACATCCAGAGAGGATCATGAGGCAACATTTTTGTCTTTTTCCGTAGTCTCAAAGACTTAAAGTGCATTCAGTTTGATCGAATTATTAGACGGGTATGATACAATTGACGTCTCAAGCCTTAGGTGGAGTGTGCTTATCGGAAACGACAAACATAAATGAGGCCACACACCAACACCATATATGGATAGTACACGCGGTTTGATCGACATGATTACCGTAAAATCGACGTCACAAGTACAGCAGGCCCCGCTCCAGGCGCAGCACGGCCCCCACATGTCGAACACCATCTCCCGGCGCTCGTTCATGATGTGGTAGTGTGGCTTCCAGAACGATCCCCTGCAGGTCACACAGGTACATTCTTATCGTTGTGTCTTGTTCAGTTCGGTTTCAAATTGCTAGAGGGCGCTCTTGATTCATAAAAAAATGCGTATACGCTTTTGCCTTTATCATGACAGGTATCATTCGTGAAAATTGAGGCAACTTTTTTTAACGTCACCACTCACTGTGTGCTAATCATCTATGAAGATTTGAGTTTGAACTTCTACTTTGATGTATATATACAGATTGAGGGCAGCATGCAAACATAAACTTAGGACCAGAAACGCAAAATCAAACTTCCAATTTTTCCTCTTTCGCACTAACATTTCCCCCAACGTCACCCTACTTACATTTGGCGCACAACACCGACGACTTGGCCCACGGGCGCCTCCACGAGGATCTCGTAAGCACAGCAGTCACAACAGCCGGCGCACCACTGGCCTCCTGCACAGCACTTAAACTCGCGATTCAGTCGAATGACTTCCTGTTGTAGGGAAGTATATTCATATGTATAAACAGGTGAAATAGAAGCTAGAAACACGAGCAATGCACATCCAGTTTTGTTTTTTTCAAATCCCCCGACCCCTTCAAATAATTTCGCACCTTAAGGTCTTTGTAGTTTGTACTAGATCTATTTTATCAGCAAGAAGTCTGACGCAACATTCTGGTTTTGCCTCACATTATACACTGTGTTTTCTTTCAATATTGCATAGCGTAGAATCTATTAGATTGGTGTCACTTTAAAGCTAGTTGTGTTGTACAATATACTTAAGTTTGCTTTACACTGTACTGTTGTTGTGCAATAAACTTTGACTTGACTTTACATGTTTCATGGATCACCACACGTGCTTTTTCATTTCTATAAAGATAAAGAATCTAAGCACCCGACTCTCTTTCACCAACACGTACCTGTCCGTTGTTGTCTGTGACGTGAAACTGGAAGCCTCTGTGCGCCCCACAACAGATTCGGGAACAGAAGTCCGACTCTGGGAACGAGAGAAACAGGTGGTCGGTCTTTATCTCCAAGTAGATGTAACGTTAAGAATCCTGGCAATTCTCGGGGTTTTACGTTTAGTTTTACGGTTTAGTTTTACGTCCGTCCAACATTAATTTGGACAGATTAACAGGTCTTAGTTCGACAGAATTTTCTACGTGCGCTGCGTGTAGTTATTACAAGAATTCCTCATCTTGTTGTGTACAGATTCATTCTTCACAACACGATATAGAGAGTTTTTTGTTGTACCAAGATTCGTCTGCTTGTGACTGAGATCACAGTTGCACCTTACCTTCGTAAGCAAAGTACACCTGTTGCCCCATGGAGTTCTTGACAGCATACTTGTTCTTTGTCTCAATTCCAGTGAATGCTGTAGCAACGAAAGACGTCATTCAATGATAAGTAAATAGAATATATTGCGACATCATTATCTATCATGAGACACAATGAGTTTCTCATCGCTTTTGAACATTGGAGTCTGTTCTAAAAGTTTGAATACTGTAATTCCTGATTTTTTCAATGTACTGTTATGTTCATGGTTTTCACGGTGACGACTGTAACGTGAACTTATCATTACTGATAAAAAATCATTTAGAGACTTTTTTATGTGCACTTGCCGCGACAGTGAACATTTAGTTCCGAGAACAAGTTAAATTTTCTCAGACCGTGAAAGTTTGGTACCGTGAAGACAAAGTGAATTACAGTATTCGTTCTCTTCCTTCATACTGCGTTTTTCTCTGCTCTGTTAAGATGTTATTGTTTTGGTACAGTCGAAGAATGCCAATGCTACCCGAAAGCTACACAAGCTTCCGTTATTTTGTGAGTACCTGTCCAACTTCCTTACTAAAAAGTTCATCTCTTTAACTAGGAAGGTAATTTGACTTCTGCCAAATCAAATTTTATCACACATACCGTTTGGTTCGCCCTAAAGGAAGATGAAGAAGAGCACACCAACAAAAACTATATGTTTTCTTATCGGGAAACAACGTAGTTTGAAATTGTGTATTTTGATGCTTTCGTGCTTCATATCATTTTCATGTCTGTGTCGTTTGTTCATTCAATAAGTTTAGGAAAGATACCGTAAGAATCTGAATTAACAAGCTACAATATCTGCATCTCTCACTACCACTTCCAACTACTCATTTTTCTGCGTACCCTCGAGAAGTTCCACCTGTTGCTGCACCAGGAGTTGGTCCAGCTGAGTCAGGTACTCCAGGCCGGGCGGACATCCAGGGATAGCTCCCGGCACCGCCATCCATTGCATCGGCTGATTTGTCACTGCCTGAAATACAGGAACAACGATACGACTTCAACCACAGAAAGACATTTGAAGACTCGTGGTTGTATACGTATGTAACGTTAGAGCTAGCCAGGGAAGTTTCCGACTTTGTCTTTGGGGAAAAACATATATCACTAGTGGTGCGTACCTAAACTCAATTTCAGGTTCATGTCCGGATTCAGGTCCAGCAGTTCAGGTCCGGACTTAAAGTCCTTGGCTCCGGACATTTAGTTTTTTTTTTTTTTTGACTTGGACCTAAAAATGTTTAGGTCCAATTCCAAGTCCGGGCGTTACGGTACGCACCACTATATATCACTTACGGATCCCAAAATTAGCCCACGTTTTTGCCCGTAGACAGCACACAGTTGCACGTACTGCGGGTTGTGATCTTCGCTTTAAAGGGGTCTAGTCACATTCGCCGCAGTCTGAGGTCATTCTCAGGGATAATCGTTGCCTGGATACCATCTGGATAGTACTACAGACAACAGTAGTTCGCTCCGACGTTTATTACAGTCACTTCTCTCTCTGACCTTTATCATACACTATATACAGCCGCTTCTCTGCTAGTCCGTCTCAGGACGGATAGCAGAAGCGACCACAGTCCGAGCGAAATACAACCCGGATGGTACCCAGGCAAGGATAATCGTACATGTACATGCCATGTATCGTACAAAATTCAGATGTCTCGTTACGCGAAATGGCTGTCTTTTATTATTAATAGGTCTTTGTCTGAGGTTGGTTCGAATTCTGTCACGGTCTATGGCAACATCGTACAACGACCTACGATTCGACGAATGTGACGTAGTTCTAGTCTCTACCAGACTGACTACAATGGCTATTATAGGGAGAATAATTTGCCAGGGGAGTACTAGTTTTGCTACCAGAGGAATTGGCCGGCCTCGCAGCCCTCCGGTGGGGGAACATCAAGCTATATAATAGTATGATGGACTGACTCCCCTGGCTAATTTCCCGATTTTTTTGCCGAATTCCACGATCCCTTTACCCCCGTAACCATAGGAAGGCCCGGTGGAGTCTAAACAAGTTCCACCAAGCAAATTTCCATGCATGTGTCGCATAAGAACACATTTGGTCCGATAACAGATCAGTTGCTATCATGGCAAACACAACATCAACACACACTTACAGCCGGACTTACCGCCATGGTTTACCAAACCAGACTTCTGCGTTTCCAGTGGAAAAGAGTTGAACTGCCGTGCACCACTGCTCAGCAATCACTGCAGAAATGCATGACTCACGTGTAGGTCAGAGAGAATGGACAAAATGACTGCACCGTATAGTTGACAAAAGGCGCAGGTAATCCTAGAAACTGTCAATCAGGCTTTCGTGATCATGGGTTACAGGGGAGGGGGTATCAATGGTTAGCAAAAACACCTTTCACAACTGTAACACGGCGAAAGAAGAATTCATATGATGAGCACTCAAACAATCAAAATAAAACATACATGCGTTGAAAAGCCTGTTTTAGCTTTTGCAATATTTCAATGTAGTAATTTTCAAACATGATTGAGACATCTTTAAATGAAATAGAAGGGCACACAGTATAAGAGAATTAATATATGAATGAATGAATGAGCTTTATTGCACAACATTTGTACATGGTACAATTGTAAGGCAACAGTAACAAGTCAATTAATACAATGATACTCGTCTAAGTTCTATAACTACATACATATACAGTATAGAAATGTGAACATAAATGGCGTATTGACATAGTGTAATATGCAAGTTTAACAAGTTGGTCTGTTACTGTACAATAGATTCTCTCTTTTTTAGAGCATTACAAATGTATTGGCCTAAATACGAAGATATGTAGTCTGGACATGACATAAGTAGATTGAAAGTACATGTGATATATCTATTCGGTCCCTCAAAAAAAAAAGATAAGCAGAAATTTCCAAGAGGGCGAGGCTAATCCATTACCAATATCTCTTTACCTGTACTTAGCCTAGGTGCCATCCGGTTACTACCGGGCCCGGTGGTAACCGAATGGCACCCAGGCTAACATGTACTTAGCTCAGATAGGAAAAATGCACTACAAAAGTCTTTATCTAATTCATGCATTATATAGGCATCGTTTGCCATTGATCGGGATGAAGGCGGTGTTCGAGTGATTATGATCCTTTCTGAATCATCATAGACGGACAAACTATAAATAATGGGGTTGAATATTGACTTCCTTGAGTCTTGACAGCTTTACTTTAGGCGTTTGAGTCTATACACCCTGCATGTGGTGTGCTAACGGTGTGCACGGTGATAGTAAACAAACAAAGCTAAATAAATATAGAAGGCTTTCAAAACAGCACAGTTCGTCAATATGTCACAGCGATAATATCCTCAGTGCTGGACAAACAAAAGGTAAGGCCACTTTTTGTCCACACTTGACAAAAACGGTAATGGGGACCAAAAGAGACTGTCTGATTGGAAATGTTCAAATTGCCAACCAAGGACACCACAGACCGATTCGGTTACGGCACGTAGCTGTTTGTGAATGAGATGAAGGAGGCTTAACTGTGAAGAGAGACAACATAGCTAGTCTTGCATAAAATGAAGATAACTAAGTTAATGAAATGGGGGTATACATCGCTCTCGTGATTTTCTTGTCAAATACGCTTCGTATGGTATCCGAAAGCACTTTTATAAAGAATGATCAAGAGTTACTTAGAATGTAATCCGACACAACGTGACATACTTGTGAAGAGCGCACTCTAGGTCTTGATTAAATCTTTTCTGGGGAGGGGGGCTGTTATCTATAGGTGAGTTTTGAAGCTCTTAGAGTCGTCTACAATGTAGTGTGGTGGAAAACAACGCCGTTGCTATCACGTACAAGCTACGTTCCAAAGTCCATATCAGTCGATTAACCACACCACCTACATGTCGGTACGGCCACGGTGACATTTTCAAAAACTACGTGGATTTTGGCTTCACATTAAAGACCTGTATGAAAATGTGATGAATCAGTAGAAAAGCCTTCACAAGAAAAAGTTCACTTTTTCATCTATTTTGCCATCTTCTTCGTTCATAAAATTCATTGTGAAGAGATGTGCGTCATGGTGCACATTCCCTGGTCGCCAGGACACGACATTGTGCAAGTTGACATTACCGCCTAGATCAAACTAATATCGATAACGTCAGACCTTTGCCAGGACAGGCCGTGGTAGTTGGTTACCTTACATTACACCTGAAGCAACGTTTGAATAGCTAATCTAGCTAGGCTATAGCTACAGATAACGGTTAAAAAAATGTCATTTAGCAAGCGATAACGGAAATTACACATATCTGCGATACAACATCATTGAGATGTTCATGACATGTTAACAGTTTTTATGCACGTTGAATCTGAATTGTGAAAAATGAAGTTTTGAGGACAAAGAAATCTACATTGCGTTTGAATATCTGGTTGCCTACAGCGTGCCTACCTGAGTCTTCAGCTAAATGAGCTATGCACGTACTAGTCAATTGAGTCCTACTGAAACAGATGCCTACCACTCCTTTTTACTAACAATCACGCAACAATCAGGAATCTACTAGTGCCAGGATTATACCTCAGTCCTCATGCCTCCCATGTTTACAAGTTACCTTTTACAGAAATCTTCGTGGCTCGAAATGCTACGATCATATAACAGGTCGGATGGAGCTTCAGGAAGTTAGCCTTTTAGTGCATAACAATCAATCAAGCATATTTGTTTAGGCAATTGCCACTAAATTTGCAGGAATTTACAGCAAACTGAGGTCAGTGTCTACATCTACAATATACCCATCATACATTTACAACAAACGAAAGCTGAGTTACGTACCGTGTCAGTATGTGCGTCCGTGTGTACTCACGGAAAGGGCAACACCTGATGCGACCGAGCGAGCGAACGCAAATTCAAACCTTTTCTCTTTGTAGCAATCCGCGATCTAGCCATCAATCCATGGCAACAACTTTAACATTTTATACAAGCAATAAAAGTGCTTTAATGTTAAAGATACCGTAAAATGGGTTCGTCGATATCAGACTTTACAGAGCTAGGCGTCATGTCTTGTGGCGTCGATCGGGTGCGCCTGGAGCTTGGTGACGGACTACTTTCTGTCCTGCGGAAGGAGTAGGAAAGGGGATCCAACTTCTCCTATGACGCGCTGACCTACATGTACTTGAAGTATTGAACCGCACTTTTTTGGGGGGTCACTGTAAGGTCAACCGCGACTTTGTTTCATCCAACAGATCAATCAGGTTTAGAAAAAAGGCATATGAAATTATATAAAGTTACAGATAACGTTACCTCAAAGACCCCCTCCATTATTTTCTCCTCAAATCCTGATCGAACTCGTTCAGTGAGTGATTGTATTTCATATGACATCGCGGGTAGCCACGCCCTTATTGAAATGTATAAGGCAACAAGTGTTTTCTTTTGGGGTGTGGTTTTCGGGTGCTTACCAAGTGGGAAGAAAATCCTTGAAGAAAAAGGACTGAGATCATCCATTGCACAAACAATTCAGAAGAACGTTTCGTTGTAGAAATTACAAAACAAGTACATGTATTTGTTAATGTTAATGGAGGGCGGTTCGTGTAACAAACTACCGTTACAGCAAAAGAATATCATGCCATACCATACCCAAAATGTAAAATACTGTCAATTCAAAAGAGGTTTCCTTTCATAGAACGGACCTCTATAGAAATCTGACACTGTTGTTGTGTGCGGTATCCATAATACTCTCCGGGTCAGCTGTCATAAGTGACAAGTCATGTTTTGTTAAGCCATGGTCGTGTGGTCTGAATGCCTTGTGAAAAATAGTCTTTGTGTTACTCTTATTTTCTCCAATGTACAATTATTTGTATTACTACATACAAAATCGTCGAATTTGTAACAATGTGAATTTCATTTTTCTGACCCCCGCTTTATTTTTTCCTAAAGTAAAAGCCTTTTCTTGGATTCTGTGGGTATGTACACTGCAGTTTCTTTATTTTCCGCCAGAGGGCTCAGTGCTGTTTGTATTCAGTCTTATCTGACGGAACTTCTATTTTGACTTATCTCCAAGTAGATGTTGCGGTGGCATGGGATAGTATCATTAGCTGGGGAGAGAGTTAAGCCGGCAGGGGAGTTTTAGTCCACTGCTTGTAGATTAATTTTGGCTTCTTGTAAGAGAGAACGATTCGCTGCAGAACAATATTGTGCAGTTCAAGAAAGAGTTTTGTCTGTTCCATGATCTACAGTTCAACATCAAATGTTTGTACATATCTGTCCTGTACTTTTCCGAAAGGGGGCCTAGGGCCAGGCTGCGAGACATCAACAAGACGGTACAAACATAACAAAACTGTATCTGGACATACCAGCAATAACAAGGGCGAAAATGCTTTTCAAAAAAGGCAAAAAAGTAACTTTCGGCATCAGAAAAAATGGGACTTCTTGGCTGGCAGGAAAGTTCTATTAAAAATACATGTACATATGGAAAGCTGGCGGTAACGGTCGACAATGGAGTTACCAGGTAGGATAAAGGGAGTGCTGATGAAACAAACGCTTTGAACATGGAGAAAAAATTACATATGCAAAATACAATGTCGGTCGGCGAGTCAAAGGCACCGCAAAAGTGCGAAATATAACGTCTTTGATTTCACTTGACGCAGGGGGGGCAGAGTGGAAATTACAATGGATGCCACGCTATACCATTGAAGGAGGTTGGCTATACAAAAACACTCAAAATACCTATACAGGACAGGCAAAAAGAAAGAAAAACCTTCATGGACAAAACTTGCTACAATCAAGACATTTCTTAAATATAATGCTAGAGCTGCAGCATCATGGAGTCAACTCGTGACCTCAGCCGCATGTAATATGATGCTACAGTATAAGCAAGGATAAACCTTGGTATAAGAGGACGTACAAAGATGAATAATGACTCCAATACTGTTTGAAGTACAGTGACATATGTTTATTGACACTTAAAAATCCAACCGAGTAGAATGTACACCCATCAAACATGTTAAAAACGGTAACTAATACTTCACTACAATTACAATAAGATCGTCTTGGAAAGGTCATGCATAAGATTACTTTCACCCAGCTGAAGTACAAGTTTAACACACTATATTCTAAACTGAGTGCTACAATTGAATACAAAAGTGTTATTACTAGTATTGTTGACATCATTATATGACCTATACCAATCTCACCACTACTAAATGCAATACGAAAGCATCAACCAACAGCAGCAAAATGTCTTTGTCAGCTCCATATTAAATGTTAGTCCAATGCCAGCTCAATAACCATGTTCAAAGTATTACACTTTTCAATTGTTTCAAGTGGGAGATACCCTGTGTGGCAGTGAAATATTTCTAACACAAATAACTTTGTTCTTGGTCTAAACTTTTGTTCATGCAAGCAAGGTAAGTTTGTACAGCACAGTGCAAGCATAGACGATTACCCTGTGTGAAGGTATGGCACTCCCGTTTGTAGAGATACATGTACTCTCTTCCATTTTAAATTACTTATTGAACTCACGGTATCAAAATTCATACAACTGGTCAACTGACTCTGAACATGGTATTGAACTGGGCTGACTTCAGCTCCAAGGGAGTAGAGTTTAAAAATTCTTACAACACATACTACCCTCAGTATGAGGGGTGGGTGGTGTGATTTTTTCTGATACACATTTATTTGCATGCAAATCCTACATATACAGCAGACTAATACTAAGCTATTGCAAGGATGTTACATTGTATATATAATGTCCTTGGTTATTGCAATGCATCGATAATGTCCGAGATGAAAGAAAAGAACTGTAGCAACATGTCATTAAACTTTACATTTCAGCATCCAGTGTAGGTGAGTGAAAAAGTGTAGCCTGACTTCCATTTTTGTTTTTTGGAGCAGCACCCAGAATTCAATCAGTCAATTTCACAGCTTAGGCCTTAATTTCTTTCAAAAACTTATTCTGCCTTTTCATCCAATTTTTCTTTGGTATTCAAAAACATGACCCTATTTGGACACTCTGAAAAGAGTGTTTGGAATGACATCGTACAGTATATCTATCTATCCCCTGAGTGTTCTCTTTATCTGACAATTGTCTTTGAGTATCATAAAATTACATAAAAAGGGCTCAGAAATCCTTTCCAATTTAAAAGAAATTTCAATGCAAAATTTGCCTTGAGCTGGTAATGGAACTTGATAAGTAGTGGGTGCCGGCATGAATGGTCCTGTGCAGAGAAAGAGGTATGCATGTGGGCGAGACATTGGTTTGGACGTAGACTACAATTTCCATGATAAAAGTACATGCATTAGTCACACACCTATGCCCAAGTATATGCCTTGTCTTCTACACAATTTCTCTACAGTTACATACAGTCAGATGTTGTCTACTCCTCTACACAAAGCCCTTTGTCATCTTCCACCATCTAGCCGCTGTCCCCATTGTACTCAAAGTACATAAAATCCTGTGATCAAGACAGAAAAGAAGAAAAAAATGATGAGTATTCGAATCACCATCCACCATGTTTCCAGTACAAAATTGTTGCATGTACAACGTGATATACACAGACATAGGGAATATGTAGGTATTGCAACCTCTTCTGTCAACAGAGACTCTGATCAGGATGCTAGGAATGTCATAAGACTACCTCCCATTTATAAATCCTAAATTGTTCCATCAAACCATTAAACTAAGGTCCATATGAGTTGCATATTGACTGTTGCTTATTCTTACTGACACTTATTCCCCCAAGTTACCCCCTCCCTCAGAAAACATTTCATGCTACTGTTTGATGTCAAAAGGTGAAAAGATGGACCTTTTCTGAGCGCTGTCAAGTCAAGGTACACATGTAGAGAATCACTGGTTGTCCGAATGCTCAAAGTACATGAAATCCTGAGATATGGAGAAGAAGAAGTGAAGATAACAAGGGCATAATATAATAAGGAACCAAACACCAGCAATTGGCATGAAAAAAAAGATTGTCAAGCAAGGCAGTGTCATTTCACAAAGAGAGTCAAAAGTTTGGAAAAGGGATATCTGCATAGACTTGTACAACTCCAAGCATGTCCATCTATTACACAGTGAATGACAAAAATATATTCTTGGGGACTCCAATGAATTATAAATTCCATAATAACAAGCTATCAGTGAGAGATACAGGAATTTTGTCCTGTGTTTTGTTTAATACCACAACACATGGCATATGAAAATCTGCTGGGAAAAGATATAAATTATCAGAAATGTGATTGTCAGCCAATGTACAATTAAGGACTGTCTTTGTGCTACTCAGTATTTAATGGCCCATACTGTGGACTTTTATAGAAAAAATGTGTGACCTTACTCTCTCATGTCCCAAATAAACGTACAAAAATGTTGTCAATTTCATGTCATAAAGTTAGTATTGAAGGACAAATACTTACAATGAGCATGGCAGCCCCAAATAGTGTGGCCTTCACTTTCACGTCCAAGTCCTGGGGGACTGAAAAAAAAGACATTTCAAGTTTGTTGCTAGAAGAGATAATTTGATCAAATGTACCTCTCTTGTACTAATGTATTATTTAGTGTCTTGATGGTCTTGTAAAACTGGTGCAGACAAACATTTTACAGTACATTCACAGTCTTGAATATAATATACAGCGGTGTGATTCATTTTTTGTGCTTTTACAAATGTAAGCAGCATAAAAGACTTGACTAGGGCAATTTTTCCCAGGGAATACCAAATAGCATTCATAAACATCCCAAACCTACATCTCATTACATCTATGATATAACAGAAGATGATTACTTGTACCTGCATCAGTCTGAAAGCATAGTTTATATAGACAATCCAGTGGACTGTCTATATGAACTATGCTTTCAGACTGATGCAGATATGATGAATCCACCTATATAAATCCACCTATACTCACAGGTCATACTGAAGTTGCTGGCCTTGGTGAAACACTCCTGGACAAAGCCTGCGTACTGACGAGTCACAGCTCCAACGTTGGTGACTCCGTCTGTCCCAAAGATCTGTAGGCCATGATACACGTAAATTGTTAGCAAAGCCATGATCCCAAAGTCAATTTTCAATACTTTCCATGTCTCACCAGTTGTAAAACCTATTCTTTCTCTTACCCCTCTCTTTACTGTATGTGACATGTACCTCTCCAAGACTTCAGATGTTTGAAAAATATTTTTTGTTCCTTTCCATCTGTTATGTATAAAAACGACCAGTATTTCCATGTCAAAAATATTCTTTGATAGCAAACTCATGCTAATTGCAAGGGAACACACGAATAACATAATGTACAGAGGTAAAAAATGTGTAGTCTGTCAATCTTAATGATGTATCTACATACATTACTGTGGGGGGGGGGGGGACTTCTTCTTTGGAACAGTGGCCAATCAATGTTCCTATATTTTTTAATGATAAGTGTGATTTGTGACATTAGTAAAAATGTTATTAACTGATCAAATGTAAAAAAAAACAAATCTAGGTCAAAAACCTACATTGAAGTCCACATCGCAGGTGCAGCAGGGGCCAGCCCACACACAGCAGGGTCCCCAGATCTTGAAGATCTCGTCACGCTGACCGTTCATCACACTGAAGTGGGGCTTCCACTTAGATCCCCTGCAAAGTAAAGCAATGCACATTTGGAAAACAGGAAATTAAAGATCTCAAACCTCCATGAAATTTTTAGACTTTTTGTGAATTTTGCCGGCCCTGGCTAAACACAAGACGTCAGCTCACAAACCCAACATGCTAACCACAAGCCTAAAAGGTGACTGGTCAGTTGGTGGCGCTTGAAAGATACTGTCACATAACAAAATTTCGCCATAAATTCTGAGCATGCATTCCAACCAGTCAGACTGGTCAGTAGGTGGCGCTTGAAAGCTACTGTCACATTACAAAATGTCGCCATAAATTCTGAGCATGCATTTTCATGCCTTCTGCTGGACCTTAGACAGGACCAAACCTGCTTTCCCATCCTGCAAGTTTCCAGTTACGCCATTTTCCATCACCTTGGCCAACCTTGGATCCAGGCCAACAGGAACACACTTCCACAACCAAACCAAAAACAATACCTCCATTTTCATGGGGGTTGAAAATGGCTATTGTACCGGTATTTGAAAACTGTCCCCTATTGCTGTACCTGTTAATTTAAGCACATGGCTAATAATTATAAAGCATTAAAGCAGACTACACACAGCTGGCGCACAATTCCGATCTGCTGTCCAACAGGAGCCTCCACGGTCACCTCGAAGGCACAGCAGTCACAGCAGCCAGCACACCAACAGCAGCCTGCACAGCACTTAAAGTCACGGTGGATACGCATCACCTCCTGTGACAGGCAAAACATGATACATGCGGTACCATTATTGGTTAAAAAGGACATGGCATTCTTGCTGATGTATATCAGAGGGTGGAGATGGTGAACTGGCACAATTGCTACTGGTAGAGATCCCAATCAGGAACGTTAGGATGGTCTCCCATTTATAAATCGTAAATTGCAAGTCAATACATTAATCCAAAAAGTTGAAAAGTTCTGTTTGTCTGTTAAGCAGCCCTACTTAACTCTTTCACAGTTTCAGCTTTGCCCCCAGCTATTTCAGCATTGTCCCCGGACTCCCCCCTTCAACTATGCCGTAAATCAACTTTGCCCCCATCATTCCTCTTTTTTGCCCCCGGTGTGATTCTGCTTGCCCCCGCCATTCTCCTTTACCCCGAGTGTCCGCCATCAACCCAAATTGATGGTAGTTTAAACAAAAGTCATGTAGAAAGCAACAATAACAGTTGCGCCACAGAACACACAGCATGAACATTCCGGACCACCTTTCTGCCAAGTGGCATTTCGCAAATCCTCCCGAGTCTGAATTGAAAAGGCACATGCCGTCAGCAGCGGTCTTAACATGAAAAAGGAGTTAGGTGGGGTGTTGAGGGGATATCTTTAAATCTACACACTGATCGGATCTCAATTTTCCCAGAATGCAAACTCTACCTTTGCAGAAAATAATGTTATTGTTCTATTAATAGTTCAATGCAGTTAAATATCACTCACATTCCGTTGATGTTTCTACACTGCATTACATGTACCTGTTGGTTGTTGTCTGTGACATGGATGGTGAACTCCCGCTGGTTTCCACACATGATCCTCATGCAGAAGTCAGTCTCTGGATGCAAAAGAAAGGGAAAAATAAATAAAAGTATATTCAGAAAACCTTAAGTTATAATCATTTCTTATTCCCTGGGGCATGATTTCACAATAGGAAGGAAAAGGAGGTTTTTGCCATGTTTGAGGTTGAAGTTGGTGATTTAAACAATTTGTCATGATTTCACTGTAACAGGACACTAGTGCACTGCGAAATTCATATAAATGGTACTAAATAAAAAGCTCTGCAGACATTTCAAGATTTGCAGTTCATGTATCATGCACACATTGCAAAATTACAAGTTTGCAAATTACACAACAGGAACCTCTCTTCTTTACAAGTAACATTAACAAAACAGAATTTAAACAAAACATGTCTTGCACAACCTGAAAATTACTATTCAAATGATTCAGCATTGCACAGAAAGCCCAAACAATGTTGTGACATATCTTGCATGAATTACACTTTTTTCCAGCAACAATAACAGAAATTATTTATGCAAGCTTTATTGACTGTTTCATACAAAAGGATAGCCTGGTATCAATCCCTACTGTATTTACAGAGAGGGCAAAAGAAACTTAGCAACTACAACAGGGATAGATATCAGGCTAAAAAAAAACTTCATCACATTCACATAACAGGTACAACTACTGTCAGTAACAGATACCAGTCTGCCCACGACCTCAAATAGCTCTAATATGCATTGTATATGAGGCAACAACCTTGTGTTGCACTCTTGATATATTGTTAATGCATCTATGACTAAAATTGGCTCATAGATTATAGCATAATACAACTATATCATTGTCAACTTGTATACTTACTTAGTTTTTTTCAGCCTCAAATTGCTTCAATCTTGAAACCAGCTGACTAACTCAAGAAGACAAGGAGGTTATATGGAAAACTCTATACACAACCTCCTTGCTCAAGATAACTGGTAAAATACTTAGGACTGCTGCCTTCTTTTATTCATAATGCATAAACAATGTATCCATAGCACAACACAAGGTCGTTGCCCAGAGTACACTGCATATTTGAGCCATTTGAGGTTGTTCGAGGTCATTTGAGGTGTTTAGGACCCACAGGTACTGCTACTAGCATTAGAGGACAGGTACACAGGAGACATATCAGAGCTACATTATGTAGTAAAGCAGTATTAACTCACCCTCGTAGGCAAAGTAGACCTGCTGACCAAGGCTGTTTTTGATCTTGTATTTGTTGTTCATCTCAACACCAGTGAAGGCTGTTAAAGTTTGGATGCAACGATGAAATGTACATTACTGAGACTACCGGTAGTTTGTAAGATAAACACAATGGCATAGTCAAGTTACATGTAGTTAAAATACTCTTGACAATGGGAAAATAAGTGCTCCTGTCATTCACAATTTGTCATAGGCTACTTCAACAACACTATGGTACAGTACTTCCTTCTCAAAATAGGAAATCTAAGATGATACAACGTAAATCGTGACATTTAAGAAACAAGTAACATTATACGTTAAGCATTTGAAGGACCAGATCACAGAAGACACTGGGCTGAGTCTCAAAGACAGCAGAAACTAGTCTAGAGCACAGGACCATGCGACATGGAGTTTTCTTCACAGAGAGGAGCACCGAGCCAGTCCCTGGCCTAAGCACTTAGGCACGTAGGCAGATATCGTAAATACACATTTTACTTCAACCGTTATATGTTCAGGCTGCTAAGAAGCCAGTCCTAACTTCCATATCAAAGACAAAGGTATGAGACAAAGAATGAGACACGAGTGTCCATGTGGAGACAGTGCCTTCATCCCTACCCTCGAACAGCTCCACTTGCTGATGAACCAGCAGCTGGTCAATCTGCGTCAGGTACTCCAGACCAGGGGGGCATCCTGGGATAGCCGCAGGTGTCGGCATCCACTGCTGGACAACGCCGGGTTGGGCGGTAACAGGCTGCTGCTATGGCACATAAAGGTAACAATGAAACTGGGAAGTGGTTAGTCTTCAAGCAGAGGTTAGGCGGGAAAATTGTGACCTAATTTGACCATTCAGTTTTCCGACAGTTGGTTCAGGGGCATAGCCACCAGTAACAGTCAGAATATATTATTCCTTGTATGATAATATTCACTTGTAATTGCATTGTATGTTTGCATATGTATTATTCTAAAGTGCGCAATTCAGCGTCTTCTGCTGTGCAGATGTCACTGCAAGTGCAATGTATTTTAGTGTTCTTGCATTGAACAGATAACCCAATTATTATTTAACTGTAATTTACTAATTATTTTCATGTGGGATAGTTGCTCGTTTATCACAATGTCCTTGTTATTGACAGGAACTTCCGGTCAAAGGTGCAAGATAAATGTCTTATTGACAGGAAGCACAGGGACATTCTGTCCATTAACAGTAACATAAATTCTTGACATCCTGTGAATGGAAGAATATATTCTACAGTAACATAAATTCTTGACATCCTGTGAATGGAAGAATATATTCTTATTGCCAGGAAGTATGGCCTCGGCCATTAATAAAAGTATATAAACATAATACATGTATTGTATTTCCTCACCATTTGCATATCTACGTCGGCCTTTTAGTTGTGATGAACTCGAGTAGTCTGCTAGTTGACACTGCAAAAGATAATAGTCAGTTAACTTAAAGCATTTCTACAGAATCCCCTAGATCCTATCATTTACTCTCCAAGTCCAATCAGAGGTTGGTGGAAAATATTGTGACCTTTTTGGTGGAATGTCGGTCGATAAAAAACGGATGGAAAGGAAAAGGTCACGATGTTTTCCACCAACCTCTGCTTGGAGAGTACACTATCATGCCTTTCACGGGCTGAAGAAAATGTCACGCTGAGTAAACAACAAACCCCAACCCTCCCTCGAGAATTCTCGTAAACAACCTGTCAATCTCCTAATCCTTTTACATTCTTCCTCTACCACACGCAGCTCAATTATTTGGCTTGTTTACCACTTAAACGCGTTACATAAATACATGTAATATGTCTTGGACTGCAGTAAAATACCACAACACGTGTGCCTTATCTGGGTAGCCTCTTGATACGGTCGAATAAACATTTTTGACAGATAAATTTTCTACACCACTGACACGTCCACGGCAGTTGTTACAAGCAGTTTGGGGAAGGATAGGTAAACGAAGTCACTGTGGAGCATTCATAGAATTGTCAGGAAATGACCAAAATAGCTTACGCTGTCTCAAACTTCGGCCTGTAGCGTGTAGTTCGGGCCTTGACTATGCGTGTGCTGTAATCTGCAGCTGGAGACGCTACTTCATAGAATTTGCATAGATGATGAGTGAGTGGTTGGTCGCAACAGCAACAAGGGGGGGGGGTGTATTTTCTCCTTATACAGTTACCACTTTGAAGCTGCCCCTATTTTCTATCTTTCGTGCTACTTCATGATAAAAAATTCGACGATATATTTTGGATTAAATCTGTATAAGCATTTTGAGAATGTTACATTTTAAGTGGTCAGTGCCAATATTATTCACCCATCCCCCTCTTAGCTATTTGGTATGGACCATACCATAAGCCGTCAGTTTGACATGTTTTCTCGTCGAGTGACTCATCAGTGGGTGACTTCTGCCTTTTAGTATTTTTTTTTTTACAAAATCGACCTATAGGATATTACCTATAGGACGTTTCCTGAATGGAATAATTTGGCCATGGGCTGTCAAAGCCTTTCGAGCATTAACAACTACACCCTCCCCACGAACCATCCCCCTTGTCATGAACTAAACCAGGTCAACTTTCTTTTTCTAGGGGTGTTTTGCTGTCCAATCTACATCGGATTGGCCTGTTTCTGTCAGTCTATCTGATGACCTGCCCTTTGAGATTTCCCTACCAGAGGTCTTCAGCTGGCCTTTGGTTCATGCATATGAGTTTACGCCGCCAGCGGAGCGATGAAATCTAAACCTCGGACCCCGTAAAAATTTCCCCGACCTGTCCTATTGAACTGGGCGGGCCGGCTACACTCGCAGCACCGTGGAACTCCCGATGGTATGGTTTATTACCAGGCTAGTCCTGAACTGACGCCCATAGAAAGTTTACAATCCCTGAGCAATATCTATAAGTATGACAACAAAAGACGCAAAACGTAAAGAAGGTACTTTATCTTAGCATACTATTTAGGGTAAGTTCCTATATTAATTCAGTGTTGGAAAGAAAGTCTAGCAAATTCTATAAAGTACTTTATCTTTGAAATTCGCTGATCAAAGAAATGTCAGCAATGTGTCAAAACTGTGGTCGCTCAGCAGTTGCAGCGCGATCGCAACCTCTGGCGGAAAGCAAGGAAAGGGCAGAGGGGGAAGGGGGTTTGTTACCTCATGACATGTGCACTGTGCCTCCTGTGTAGGGTCATGATGCCAGGAAGGAAGCTGGACACTGAAGCAGGATAGAATTTCACAAGGCTAAGAAAGGCCAGAAATTTTAAGCCGTCTACGAATACAATCTCTCAAGTCGATGTGTAGGCATTAACTACTTCTCCTACAAGTGGTTACTGACATGTTGATATTTTACAGCCTTTATTTGGCACTGGTTGCTACTGTGTATCTTGTGCATTATTAATCATACGGATTTTAAGATGCACGCCACTATGTTGTTCGTAGGTTAAGAATTCTTGACCATTTTTGGCAGTGGAACAAATTAGCTGGAGGCAACGATTATCAAATGATTCAGATTCCCTCTCACCTGCCGTCTGATTGCCATGGCAACAAATGACGTACACTCTGCTTGGGCTTATTCAACATTAAAAATAGCAAACTCCCTGAGTATGAAAGGGGAGAAATGAGACAGTGAATAGACGAGACTCGAGTTCCCGTCGACAAATGTACCCAGTATATACTCTGTATTCTAGATCATCCCCTAACGTTATAAACTTTCTTGGATATACGCATGGATGTACGCATATTTACTTGAGAGGATCACGGGAGGAACAAATAACACATTGAAGACATAGGCCATTGTATCTTCTGGTTTACCGTGCACCAATTCACTCAAGGAGTTTAAAGAAAAATCAAGGAGGTTTTATCTTTTATCTTGCTAAAACTTCCTTGGAAAAATCTACCACAAATAACCGATAGTCAACAGTTCGCCAAGGGATGGTTGTATTCAAATGACTACCACTACGTCCTACCGGGCGTGTTTATGGGTGTGGCCTTCATTGGGATGTGCCTGTACTAAATTTCATGGACGACAGGTCGACTTCACACATAAACATATTTTACATTCAATTCCTACAATCTCTTTAAAAAGGGGCAATGTTATGAAACACTTTCCACCATGCATAAAAAGCGAACATGTTTGCCAACCATGCATGGGCCTATATCTTGACATACCCATACCGTGGCACACTGTTCAGAGAGGGCGTGAACACGGCAAGGTACCTCGGTTCATGAAACACAGACAGGGGAGGAATCATGGCAGATCAAGGGGAGGGGAGGGGAGCCTTGGCCACTAATTCTATACACATAACGCCAGCCCGCCACCTTGGGCTAGTTCTAGTCTCCTCTCGGGCGAATTTTTCACACGGTGCGATATGACTCGACACCACACGTCCGAAATTTCGAAACCGTTTATGATACAGTTCCTAAAACAAAACATACAACCCACGTCATGACTATAGGGCAGTGAACTCTAAAGTACTCGATATTTTGAACACGTACTTTCACATGGTCAGTATTCAGGGTTGATCCTATTCCTACACTAGTTTAATTTCATGCCTCCCCTCGTTTGTAGGCAGACTATGGTATTGTATATTATTATTATGGTATATTCCATTCTACCGAAGGGATTATCTGAGGATTTCAATACGACTCACGCACTGGTGGCTACCATGGCTTCCAGGATATAACACCTGTCGGTCTCTGTTTTCTGGTTCTCTAGTAAAGGGAATCAGAAATTTGGGTTTGACAAGGAAACACGCGATGGTAGCGACATGTTTACACCCATCTGTTGAACAAATGTATTGAACTGGTTCAGTGAGACACGGTACATGCATGGCTAGCAATAGCGCTTGCTGTTGTGTGCCTTGTGTAGCCCGCCTTCATACAGAACAGCGAATCCAGGTTATACGACAAGAAACCTTAACCAAACCTAACCCAGGTGAAGCTGAACTTACCTTTCAGTGAGTGTTTCACAGCCTAGTCTGTGTTCTGCAACCAAACCCGAAACGTGTGATATGCTATCTGGTTTAGTTCGACTCCAGAGGTTCGACTCGGTCCAATCTGGTCTGCGTGCTTTACTACTGCCCCAGGGAAACACTAAATAGGGACGATCCGTTGTAGGTTCGCAAGTGGGTTGCATGTCGCCCCACAATTGGTCCGATTAAATCGCGCTCGCGGGTATTTTGTTATACTTTGTATATGTAGTAAAGATATCACATTCTTATATCACTAATTGTGCTTTATCACATTGATCTCTATTTAGCTTGTCTTAATTGTCTTAAGGTCTTAATTCATTCATCCATTCAATAATTCATAAATGGCGCAATCATTCCTTCCTTTCTGCCTTCGTATATTCTCTCATTCATATATTCATTCAATCATTCACTGGAAAGAAACGCCGTGCACTTCAAATTATAGCAAAACGCCTGTTCATTGGTAGATTACAGCGAATACACATCAACAGTGTCAAAAAAGGATACATTGTACTTGAAAATCAATCGCCTTGAAAGAAATGGCCATGCGAGATTATTTAACTCAGCTAAATTACATGCCAAATTCGATCGCATTCCGACGCCACCGTAACTTTAGCGATACAGTTGCCACATACGCGTTCTTGTACAAAGCATCTCGGGGAAACATTAAAAAATCAATACTCTCAGCAGTCAACACACTATAACTTGATTACAATGATGAAATACAAATGATTAATTGATACCAGCAACTGTCAAAATAACCAAAATAGATGCCATCATCATCACTTTTGTAACGTTTCAACGAAAGCAAGCTGCTACTAAACATCGCAATACATGTACATGTATTTATATAGTGTGGGCACACTTTGTGTAGCAAAGACAAAACGGAAACAAAAACTTGAACAACGTATTCCTCCTTAGTATAACAAAGGAACTTTAGTTAGAACTCAACCATCATGCCATTCAATGCGAAATCAAACGTTCCAATGGGTCCATGTTTTCAACCTGATTAAAAGTACATTATGTTGTAGAACTATAGCAAAAGATTGTCTAACTATCAGTTCATACCAGAAAGCTCATGTAGGGAGCCAACATTGTATTCTTCTTTCTCTATGACGCTAGGTCCCTGGAGATGTTTATAATGTTCTTTCATGGTTGACACCACTTCAGTTTCGTGCGCTGGTTGTTCACCGTTCAATTGCTGTCCCCATTGTATTCGAAGAACATGAAATCCTGAAATAGAAAACAAATAAAGTTGTCATCCTTCCACGTTTTTGGAGTATAAAAAAGCATAAACAGAGTGATGAGTCAATCATTACTTTACACTAGTACTGATATTCAGATAGATGCAGGGCAAGGAATTTTTGATTATCGGCCAACGCATATGCGTGTGATGCCTACTTCCCACCCATAGTAAACTTTCGTCAAACATGTATCATGTAAAAAGCATAATAAGTACTTACAATGAGCATGGCTGCCCCAAACAATGTGGCCTTCATCTTCACATCCAAGTCCTGGGGGACTGCATAACACAAGAAAAGTTTTGTCAATCATGAAGTTCGTCTAACCAAGTTTGTCATAATGACAATAATAATATCGATCGGGTGTCATTATATGTGTCGGAAAAAACAGGAACTGTTAAAATGTCCATGAAACAGCTATTGCAATTAGCTTCGCTCATTTTTGCTTTTACTTCTATTCAAGTCACGCAATTGTCAGTTTCGCCAGCTGTAATCTTCACTGACAATCAGTCTATATATACTCACAAGTCATACTGAAGTTGCTGGCCTTGGTGAAACACTCCTGGACAAAGCCTGCGTACTGACGGGTCACGGCCCCAACTTTGGTGGTTCCATCCGTCCCCAAGATCTACAAAGGGTGATTTTTAAGTCATTGGCTTCAGTCAAGACCTCCAGTGGATCATCGATACTGATATTCTCTCTTTTTGTGATACACTCTCTTTCGGCGGTAATTCAAACTACTTCAAATTATCATTTCTTTCACACCTGCTGTCATTTTCTATGATACAATATACAGCAGTTCCAATTACAGGTACTGTAGTTTGCTTTAGGTACCAACTAACATGTGTGGCCCTGCCATCACTGAACAGAGATTCTGGGCATTATGAATTTCCTGGCACGTTTGACCCATTGCTGACGTCACGTATTCGCAAGATCACGTTTTAAAAGGTCACGTGTCTGTAACTCTGGAGTTTACGTTCTGAAGTGACTGGTCACTAGTATTGATCCTAAAGAAGGCGACAGTGGTCGTTGAAAATTTGATCTGTGTATAACTTTGTGCTGGAATAAAGTTTGGCATTGGTGGAAACTTACATCAAAGTCCACATCACACATGCAGCACGGGCCGGACCAGGCACAGCAGGGGCCCCAGATCTTGAAGATCTCGTCTCGCTGACCATTCATCACACTGTAGTGCGCCTTCCACCCTGATCCCCTAGAAAGAAAAGGTAGGTGTAATGCACATAGGTTTTCAAGATGAATAAGAACAGCAACACAGTTCAAATAGACCATATTATGTTAGATTTTATCTTACCCTTAGTACCTCCCTCATGACCTCAATGAAGCTTCTCATGAATAAATAAAGGTTCTTTTTTTTTATTACCCGATGTCGCAATGGCCGGAAGAAAACCGTTAAGCACGCCAATGTCCTCCAGTATTTGCAGATCTTTACAGTCAACTTCTAATTAGAACATTTTTGGCAACCAAAGGTTACGCACAAAAATGATGACAAATAAATTTATATAAGAAGCAAGCCAGACTACGCACATCTGGCGCACGATGCCGATCTGCTGTCCAACAGGAGCCTCCACGTACACCTCGAAGGCACAGCAGTCACAGCAGCCAGCACACCAACAGCAGCCTGCACAGCACTTAAAATCACGGCGGACACGCATCACCTCCTGTGGCAGACAAATCATGCACGGATCATGTATGGGAGAAAATTGCCTGTTGTTAGTCTTCATACGCGCCATTGTTCCAATGGATATTATATTATTAGCTGTTGATGCATGAATCGACTGTATACTTGAAAACGTATTCCATGTTACTCCAGCACGACCAGAAGAAGTCTTTGGCTGAGTTCCCTCATCATAGGTTATATTACCTGTTGGTTGTTGTCTGTGACATGGATGGTGAATGACCGTTGGTTTCCACACATGATCCTCATGCAGATGTCAGTCTCTGAAAAAAAATGTTTGGATTATGATAAGCGATGCGCGAGCCGGAAGCATAAGAATTTCAACATCCTGATGTAATCCTGATGTATGTTCAAAACATCTATTAGATACATTTTTCACATGCCCAAGCCATATGTTGTGGCGCATACATAGATAGTTTGATTACGCAGTTATCAGAAAAATGCTGCCATATATGAAAACGCATGTAATGAACGGTTTAGTGAGAATTACCTTCATACGTATACAAGTACACGATGATGCAAAAATACTCACCCTCGTAGGCAAAGTAGACCTGCTGACCAAGGCTGTTCTTGATCTTGTATTTGTTGTTCATCTCAATGCCAGTGAAGGCTGCCAAGGTAAGAGACAATAATTATATCACCATCATGTTTTCCATATGTGGCATGGACCAAAACATATGCAACAGGTATATGGGGGTAAAATTCCTCACAGTTTAACTGAACATTTACATTTCTGTCACAAGTCGCTCCAAAAAAGCTAGTCGTCTCTCAGGATGCTCGGGTAGAAAATAGAACCACTACGATCTAATATAACTATATTGAAGGTTCTCAGCAATACTCGAAATTCACTTCTTGTTTTGCTCTCAATTTGTTTGAGTTTATTTAGGTCCACACGCATAAGAAACTATTCTATTATATGAAATTTGTATTTCATAGTTTATATCAAAAATGTCAAAAAGTTAAAAATTCGATCCCTACCCTCGAACAGCTCCACTTGCTGATGGACCAGCAGCTGGTCAATCTGCGTCAGGTACTCCAGACCAGGGGGGCACCCTGGGATAGCTCCAGGAGCCGCCATCCACTGCTGGCCACCTCCGGGCTGTGCGATAACGGGCTGCTGCTCGGGCAGATAACGATGATCATGATGAAATAGACAACCGTTAGCACTGAAAAGCACTGCGACACTGGGTACCATCCTCCATTGTTTTTCTCGGGTGCATTCTTTTTGCTTGCTAAACACGGTTACTTAGCTAGCGAAAAAGAATGAGCCTGCGGTAAACTACTAGTACCCAACCTAGAAAAACACCAATGACGTTTTGCCATTGAGGCACAACGGTAACGTTACATAGATTGCATACGTCACAGTTCTGACAGTGCTAAGAGTACATTGTAAGATCTACATGAATAAGTATACAATAAAAAACTATCAAAATCGGAATTGGATGGTCTACAATTTGGACATCGAAAATTTAATACGGCATTGATATAAAGAAAGAACTACAATGTATGCGCTACCTGACTCTGCAAGTCCCTTAGTGTTCAAAACCTTAAAGTATATACAATTTTGTACGCAGCTGATTAGTCTATAGATGAATCTATGAGATTTTATGTCGATCAAACATTTAGGAGCATATCGGTGACAAAGTCCTTACCGCCGCCATAGCTGCCTCTGGTTTTCTAAACTGATCGATTCAAGGATTCTGTTGACACTGGAAAAGAGAACACAGGATCCGGAGTGAGTGGAGAGGAGTTCGGATCTACATTCAACATGAAGTAATTTTCCCAATGAACCATGAATTGATAAATGACAATGTCGTCACCTTAAGCTTGCCAGGACATAAACCAAGTGACGCGAACATCATTGGTATGTTTATCATACAAATGACATGACGAAGTTCTAGTTCAAATGATCCCTTGTGTTCAGCTTTATATAGTTAGCTTCCAATTGTAGTCGTTCGCAGGTTGTGAAAACAAGTAGAGTGCAATGTTTTTTTACAAGTGTCCTCCTGTCAATCCGAACTTTTAAGTAGCCAATATATAGTTTTACAAGCCTGTCGCCATCAATCCCGTAGCACTATTGTCTGCATGTGGACTGTACACACTACACACTACACGCCAAGCAGAGGTTAGGCTTCGTCCTGTTTGGAAGTATTTTTGGTCGTTTGCATCGCCATTCGGGTTTTCTAATTTGTCAGTTTTTGACACAAAAAGAAAACCTGACAAAATGGGCAGCCCATCCGATAAGAAACGCATATAAAAGTCATCCAAAACAGGCCGAAGTCTAACCTCTGCTCAGAGAGTAAGTACATGAGACATGAGTTTGGTCAACGAGTCCGTGTCTCAAACGTCAGAATATGCCGACTGGGTGGTTAATAACTCTTGTTTGGTGTTTCTGTCGTCTGAAGGCACATACTGTACTTCTATTGAACATTTGCACAGGGGACCGTCGATGGGTCATACGCTAGGCCCCTCCCTCCAGCTACACTGTCGTACTCGGGCTTGATTATCAGGTCACCATATGCATGTTTTGAGCAATGAAAAGTTGTCACATTTCTACGTGTGCCGCGCTTCCTCTTCTCTCATGTTTGTTCATTACATTGCCTTGGATCTTGATTGCAACAGAAGATGCAATAAACATATTTCATTCATTAAGATTCATTGCAGCCCACACAGTCGAAACCTTACAACAGCCAACACCCTCTTTGTCCTAGAGCCAGAGGGTTGCATGTTTCAGAGATCCCAGAGAATTCTTCGCCTAAAGATTTACCTTTTAACATTAGGCGGGGATCAGTGACATTTAATTGATGATCACTAAAATAATCGAGACCTAGACAACATCGACCGTATTGTCGACATGTAAAAAAGCGCGGCTATTTTCCTGCGATGTATATCGCCGGCTGAGTACAGTTATATCAGTCACATCAGGTGATCTGTCTGGCATGTCACGGACATACAAAGGAAGGAAACTGGACACCGGTTTGTTTTGCGGGGTAGTCACAGCGGCATCAACCAACCCTTTCCCCTTTGTTGACTCGTACCTGGCACTGTTCAAACCCCTAATCTTGAAAGGTGATAGAGGAACATTTGTCAACATGGATTGGCCGTCAGAGTCCGCCAGTCTTTGAGTTATAATTACACTTGTAAGTCGGATGAGGGTAGTAACGGCATATAGTCCAACTCCATATATCTAAGGGGCTAACAAGTTATAAAATGAAGACAAAAAATTAATTGCAATGATTTTTGCTGGAGAAAAAAATCTGAACCTCTCGCTGTACCATACTTTGCGTCTACTTGATTGAGACATGTGCATCCTCCCTCTATAACTACATTATAAAATACGACACGGTCCCCAAACGTCTGTGTTATCAGAAGGAAAACTAATAATGGATTCACCATTCCTTTTACGATAACACTATTACACGATCATTAGGGGTTTATTTGAATCGATCGCTTCAAGGAACCGGACGAGAAAAACAGGAATGGCACACTAAATCATCAGATAACGAAAGGCTCATCAATCACAGGCATCCAGTCTGTTTCTCTTCACATCGAATAGATACTGTCATTTCTTATAAAGCAACACGTAATGTTGCCGCTAGAATAGAATGTCTTATCTTATGTCAATTTCGGCACCTGCAGTGCGACGCCTAGCCAGCAATAATCGGCACCATTAGGGCTGGGTATCGGTACAGCGTACCGGTACAAAACCGGTTTTTCCTATTGGACCGGTCCAGAAAAACCGGACCTGAAAAAATTAGGTGGACCGGATGTTGGACCGATTAGAAAATTAACAGATTATTTCATAAGGCATTTACGCGTTTTGGCGCTTGCAGGTGGAAGAAAATAACAAGAGTGAAGTAGAGTAGAGTTTATAGTAATTTCTACCAAGTTTTACAGCCAATCGTACAGGTGCAGTTAGCGTTGTAGGATTTTAAAACGCCAGTGTAAGTCTAGTACTCCACCAAACAGATTTCTTTGTAGTAAAATGGACTATTAGTATGAGTCATACTGAATCAGGTCCAGGTTCAGGTCCGGACCTGGACCTGATCCTTTGGACCTGAACCGGACCTGGACCTGAATTTTCTGTACCGGTACCCACCCCTAGGCACCATGCATGCCGGTACAAATATTTCGCCACCAAGAGGGCGCCTAACACTAACACTAGCATCAGCCCCAACCCTGATTCTAACTCAACCCTATTCCTACTTTAACATAACTAAAACGATTCGTCTTGCATCTTGGGCCTGGTGCCGAAAGAATGCAGCGCTCTACAATATTGGCAATGTTTTCCAGCGATTAGCTTTGAACTTGATGGATTAGTATTATGACGAAATATTATCTATATCCCACTAAACTTTACCTCCATATGGTCTAATCGTTGACACTCTAGACATGATAAACAAAGAACATTTAATAAGGACACCCCCTATTATTACATTGATTGGGCCTTATATTACCTTGCAAAAATGGCGGGCTCGGTCACGTGATCACATGATGAAAACATGATTGTGAGTAACGATGTAATTAACTTGCACGCGCAGCCAAACTCAAAGAGTCAATATTGACACACAGCGAATGTCATCACCTTTTTCGCAATTCAAGATGAAAACATCACTTTCTTGATAATTCAAGAAAAGTGCTCGGTAGCATGCTCTGGAATGTTTTAGCGTTCAGCTCGGCTAGTTAACTTCAAGAATCTACAAATGTTATCTATGATTCAACATTGAGAGCACTTCGACAGCAATTGTTACATGTAGTACCTCCCATACTAGTCTCTCTTATATTCGACTTACCCCAATAAACTGGGGGGTCCTTTCCCCTTATGTTTGCCAAGCTAAACAGCTTTCAGCAAGAGCCAGTAAGTGGCACTGACAAGCCCAACCCTGTAACTTTATACGGCAATGGAGAACAAGACCACAAGGTCTGGTGACCTTCAGCGCTGTGATACTCTAGCGACTGTCTGAACAAATAAAATCACCTTCAAAGTTCAAAATAAGACAGTTTATGGTCTTTAAAATGGCTCACAGATAAACATAGGATTCCTTTTGGTCAGTGTCTGGTGCTAACAGGTGTTTAGTAATGTTCTGGGCAGCTCCTTGCTAAAAAAAAACGTAGGTAACGTTAACGTTACATCTAACGCTAGCACTTCGAATAGGGAAGTAACGTTACATATCTTGGTGAGTTTGTACGAGAACATGCGTGTGTTATGGGCGGCCGTTTAGGTCATATACATTTCACTCGAGCTCCTTATTTCTGGATGACTGAAGCAACTATATAAACAACTTCGAGAGTTTGAAGGCAAGTTGGCCTGCAGTTCCAGACTTTGGTAAACAAAACAAAAATAAAGTTACTCCGGGAATGTTATTGGCCATTAAGTCTTCAACCTTAACAGTTTGGTTCGGATCACACCTTTATGCCGGTGTAGAACTACACATGACATAGTTAAGTGGTGATTTTGGGACCACTTCCTTTAGCTACATATTTGCGCACCTGTCACTGAGTACTGTGCACAAGGCGGTGGCTGTCTTAGAATAGTGCACAAGGACCTTAATCCTTCTATCGTCTTACCTTACATCTTAGGCATTGTGAAATATATCCCGTGTATTAGCTGGAAGGTTCTAAGGTGTGTATGGAAGAAAAGCAAATCCTTACCTTGAAGTGCGTGAGTACTGTAGCAACCTTGCGAACGACCTACTGAACGGCTGTCACAAACTATGGCGGGAAGGTATCGGGTGTCAGTTTGGGAAGGTAGAATAACAAGCCCTATTGTGTATTGACATTAAATAAAACATAAAGGAACCACGGGGCCAATCGGAAATCAAACGACGATGAACCAATTCCATGACCCCAGGCCTCACCTGGTTGGCGGCAAGGTTGTTTCAAAGCACGTCCGTAGAATATACAAATGTAATGATGCTAACTGTGTTGCAAAAAAAAAAAAAACATGCCTGAGGGCTAATTGCAAAGAAAAACAATGGTATGTACAACGTGAGTAACGTTATACACACGGTAACGTTGCTTAACCGAGAAGTAGAAAAATACATAACTTAGTTTATTAAATCAAAAGAGAAAACTATTCTAAATCTATTCGTATGTTTGATAAGCCATTTGAAGGTTTTCGCATGTAGAGGGAGATGGATTTTTTAATGTCTGGGCAGAAGATAATGTAGTAAAGACGACCCTTACAATCATTCGCACCCCCGCCCAAAAAAACCAAAGACAAATAAGACATAAAAATTTAACAACTGAAGGAGGATACGGGGACAAATTGAAACTTGCATTGTGGGGAGGGCATATGAAAACTGCTATAACCGCCCTTCGGCACAATATAACACAACTTAAAACGTTTTTTTTCACTTCATGAAACCAGCTAGAATTTTCTACTGATAAAAAGCAAAAGATGGAATGAAAATTGATATTTTTTTCAAATGTTCGACACCTGGATAGTAGGAAAAAGAACAATTTTTCACATCTTTCAATCTTTTATTATTCACATTTCATATTGCACAACAGACAATATGCACAAGTAGACGTTTGAAAATGTGGACTTCATGTTACGTTCTACATCAAACACACACTGAACATGTACTTTACAAGAAGTGTTTTTGCTTTTACGTTTTTGCTAGATACGCCGCATTTTTTGTGTCTAATCCCAGCAATTGATGAATGTTCCTTTGCTATGCTTAAGGAAATTATTTTATCTCCGAGCTTGTCACAACATTGTGAGATGTGCTTTTTTTGTTATCTTGCTATACAACACTTCTATTATTTTCCAAAATGTTTGAACAACCTCTGCAGCTACATGTAGGGGTAAATTGGCTCAAGAGCCATACATGTAAATATTTGGTCCAGGCAACGTCACATTTAGGACAGCATAAACGTTCAGGGTGTTAGCTGAAGTAACTGTAGAGGGTATCTTATGACTTGTGAAAATACAAGTTGCATCACTAAGTACTTATTTTTCTGTTGTTGTTGTTCTTCATTGTTTTCAGATTGGAGGGATTGGTGGGAGTTGTGAAGACTTTGACATACAGTAAGAAAAATCAGTGGGCTTCATCTATTAAAATGACAATTTATATCTGTATCATATCACACAAGGGCAATCTTGTATGGTTAAAACATGTTAAACATACAGCAATTTCTACATGTACATTTGCTACTGGTTTCCTTACCAAACAAAAAACATCAGATTCCATAATTTCTACTAAGGAAGATTGACACACAGCTGGCATTTATCAAAACTATGTTAGCATATAAAAAAAAAAGCTTTATCCTACATCTGGAATGCAAAGTTAGCACTTTGTGGTCTATAGCGTCAATCTATTCATACATTTCTAGAAGGGCAGAGACATAACAAAATGTTACATCTACGATGCCATAGGTTTCTTTTCTTTTTACAAAACTACCATTGTTCATATTTTTGCATGCAGAGGAAAGCTAAGATTAAAAAAAAAAAAAATTTACATTGTACATCGCAAAATCTAGGTTATAATAGTAAAAGACCACTCTCTTCAGTAACAAAGGTTTTGTTCCTCAACACAACTGATTAGAGTATTCTCACATCAAAAATAATGATAATCACACAATTTTCTCACAATTAGTTATGACCGAATAAAGGACCTGAGTAAGTCAATGAAAAACATACATTGATATAATACATCTGTAGTAGCATAAGGTAAAATATGGACAAAGGAATAAGAACAGTTAATACAGTCAAACCTGCTCAAGATGGCCACCCCGGACACCCCTGGTCATTTTGAATAGGTGGCCGACTTGAAGAGGGTCTGCTTACATGGCATACTAGACAGTTTCCAAGTCAGTATTTTAAGGTCAATTATTTATCATACCAGGTACTACATGGACACAAAATGGTGTTATTTCAAGGAGCAAAACATACAGGTTCATTTCAAATATTACTCAAATAGTTGTCTACTCAACTCTTTTCGATCTATAGTTTGTTGAAATGATGTCCAAAAGGTGATTTCAGTTTATGATTGACAGCTTCCACAAATAAACAAGAATGACATGCATAGTTCTACCTACAGGAATGTCATGCCCTATTTGATCTCATAAAGGTATATAAAATAACTTGCATTTTGTTCCACATACAGGTGTCATGGTAGTGACACATAGCGGCTGTGACAAGTCTTGAACAGCATAATGTCCCATGGGAAAGGAAGTCAGCCCAAGTTGATCTTCGACATTTACAGACATACATGTCATATCTCACTTTGATACATGTACAAAATGTAAATGTCAGTAAAAGTGGCGAGGTCTCTATGTTTATACATTGTATAACAAAGACAACAGATGCTCCATACTCATTAAAAATAAGTTGTGAGCTTATTTCCTTTCCCTTCTCCAGGGTAGTCCTCCAAATAAACATAACAGTACTTAGGTAGTATCTAGCAGCAATGAAAACAAGTAAACCAGCAGCATTTCAAAAGAGATCTTACTGAAACCCTTGAGCAGTATGCTACATTCAATTAAGCCAACAAAAACTGCACACATGTCATTTAAAATGCAAACTGTATTCACTACTATCAAAAATTTTAAACTTCTAGTAATTATAATGTCTATTCTAAAAACATTAAAGGCCTAAAACTACCACAATGTTGGCACTTTAATTTACATAATCATACAAAAGCCACATTTTCTGAGACCTTAACTGTCAATGTCCCTGAGGGGCACATTACTGTTCTTACTTTTGTCAGAATCATCTTAACTTTGCTTCATTTCACTACATTAAAGAAAAAATTACACAACAGACAGGACAGGTAATATTGCACCCTACACATAAGCAGAGGGCAATAGGTATGTAACAACATATCTCCCTGCCATGCCAGTGGTATGGACAGATACAAAAATGGAGGAGACTTGGACCTAGGTGGGTAGATCAACACTGGTCAGCTTGTAGGTGGGCGTGTTTAGTTCCATGCTGTACGACATGAGCCAAGTGGACATTTAGTCTTCAGTTTATTTTCAACTGTCAACATTGTTGCTTTTCATTGACACGGACAGTAAGAGCTGTAAGTTGACCAGTGCTCATTTTGACCACTCTAATGGTACTATAATAATTCTAATACTATTGCTATGACCACAATGTAACATTGTTACCATTACTTGCTGTGGTGACTATGGAATAGTTTAGCACAGTAGTGTCCAATCCTGGTAAAGCAACCCCAACAAAGCCAGAATACATCCTTTCACAGAAATGACTGTGGGTGGTGCTACCGTTAATTTCTTTATTTTCATGATATGGGGACATTTTTCAGGAGAAGGGGAAAGGAGATTTTTGAAGTGTTTTCAATTAACGTTTTAAACAATTCTGTAGCGCAGTAATCCATGTGCACAATGTACTACAGAAGAAGTGCATATTCATGGCATCATGAATTCATAGTAGAGAAGTCACAGCAAAAACCACAGGACCAAAACAACTGCAAAAAGGTCAAAAGTTACAGTAGCGTGGCCTGGGGCTTACACCGAGGATTTCAAACATATGCAGTTCAAGAGCAATCATTGACTTCCCCGTGGCCAAGAAGTATTACATTCAACAACCTCTTTAGGGCAAGCATGCTTCACTGAAGTGGCCTCTTTTGTTGAACAGCATAAACTGCTGTTTTGGTGCCCTTTGGTGTCATACTCTTGACTTTCTAGCAGTGTCTTACGTACACACATACATTTGTATATCGTATGATGCCATCCGCCCTACAGGGCATGAAATTTGTACAACCCAAGTGGTTAGAAATGAACTGATTACATTAGTCACCCTTGATTTGATCATCACTGCAGTACCCATTATCTCATACTGAAAAGTGGCTTAAACACTTGCCATCTGGAAAGACTGAATAGAACAGTCATGAAAAACGTAGAATGATCATCACGTAAAATTGAACAAATAGAAAGATGTGCTACCCTTGACTAGCGAACTGGAGTAGAGCAATATATGTTACTGTAAATGCATTTAAGTTCGCAGAGATTTAATTTCACGGTAGCAGGAAAATGGACTTTTCACGGTGGTTTTAATTCCGCAGTAGCACCATGCACTGTAGTCTCTTACTGCCATTTTAAATTCCGGTGAAGCAGCCGCTGCGAAAACCGCGAACATTAAACCATGGCGAAAGTTTCTGCATTTACAGTATTAATGCTCTCCTGAGTCCAAAGATGTAAGGCTAAAAACCACAGTTGATTGCCCTGTATCAATCCATGGAGTGAGGCATTGCAGGGGTCATCAGACTGGTCCAGATTAACCCAGAGAAATCAACAGTTGCCAGGGGTAGTCAATCATTGCCTGGGAATGTCACAACTGCATAATCATCACCCCTGCCATGGGATATTTT
Source organism: Branchiostoma floridae x Branchiostoma belcheri (assembly GCA_019207045.1). Taxonomy (NCBI): domain Eukaryota; kingdom Metazoa; phylum Chordata; class Leptocardii; order Amphioxiformes; family Branchiostomatidae; genus Branchiostoma; species Branchiostoma floridae x Branchiostoma belcheri. Next base: position 22,732,021 of record CM033025.1, on the reverse strand, counting down.
GGTGATATCATTTGCAACAGGAAATTGATATGAAAGCTTTGCTATAAAATTATATAGAATATATATGTGTCCAGGTAGAGATGATGGGAGTACATGTACTTGGCTCTGATCAGGATGCAAAGAATGTGTTGGTAGTTTCCCACCCATCAATTCTAAATTTCAACTCAATCCATTATCTAAAGTGACAGGGATTAGTAACAGGGATTTAAGTTCAATTAATGTTGACTCCAATTTGGATCTCTTCCAGTAGATTTGCCATCTTTATCATGACATACATACAGATGACAGCTTGCTTGTTTAGAGGTTGCCCATACCAGACTAGACACTACATTGATACATTGCCATAACACAACACCACAGACATACAGCAGGTATTTAGCAGTCTGCACTTTTTGGTCAGTCTTGTTTCTTCAGGGTGAAGATGTTGATGTTAAAGTGGTCTGCCATCTGGATTACCTGTAACATAAAACAAAATTATTGTCAACATTTAAAGACATCATAATATTCAGATCTGTCCATCAGCCTTAAGCAAGAGTTGAGGGATTCCTATTATTGTTACAGCAAAACTGGTTGCTTAATAGCAATACATAAAGCTGTAAACGTAACGTGGTATGCTATATCTGCAAACTGACAGGGACTATGCACAGTAGCTAAAAGCTCTGTTTGGGGAAATCTACCCAAATGATAATTCTTTGCTGCAACTTTTTTTCTTCATTCATGTGTTTCTTAATGTCAAAAGGGTACAACTGTAGAATCAAGTTAACAGTTTTAACAAGTTAACCCTTTCCCTTACACTGCTATTGCCGAGTGACCATTGAGCAACCGAAATTGCATTTGTGTGAGTGTTGATTTTATATTTGGAATACTAGTACAATGCATGTTGTAGAGGTATGACTTAAGAGACTTGCTCTTCATCTATGAAATTCATTGACAGGCCTGTCAAATGTTTGGTTGCTCAGCAGTCTCAGCCTCTAATGGAAGGGAGTATTGTCACACTCACATATACATGAGTAACATATACCGGTAACACTGTCAGCCTCAGACATAAACAATAGCCAATGAAAGCTCACTACTACTGAAATGCAGAATTACATGTAAGGAGGTTAGATGACATTAAAAGGGGATCAAGAACATTAATATGTGTAGGATAAAGATACAGAACAGTGCAGAAGAGCAGTGCAGTTAGTAAGAACACAAAACCGGACAAGTTTCCTACTGAAAGGTCACACCAAATACATTCATCCTAGATTATTCCAAGATGACTATCAAATAATACATACAAATCAGATGAAGATAATCAGTCCAGATAAGTAAACTTGTACTGTTCAGTACAAACCTGGTGTGTTATGCCAAGAGACATTTTACTGGGTGTGCAATACAAACAAAGGGGATAAGAAGGATTTTACAAATAAAATCTGTATATCTTAAGTTTGCATGAATGGGGTAGTATTGAGGGGTAAAGTATTGTATCTTTTTCATGGTGGATTTCAGATCCAGTTCCAATACATTCTACTGCAATAATCATTTTGGTGAAAAAATCAAAATAATTTTTTATTAACTTATTTTGTTACTAAAAATGTCTCATTCCTACTAGTCTACAGGGATTAAATTTAGCACTGGAAAAAGATGGGCATTGTATGGGTGTTCAAATCAGCACAATCTTTGATTTGAGATCATCTTAAAAGTATGGGTTCCCTGCATAAGATACCTGAAGTCTAAAGTAAATAAACATTCTGTTAACTCTCATTTTTATCATCATTGAAAACCTGAGGTTACTTTGATTGTTCAGGTACAAGTCTGGACCTGTACTGCAGCCCTATCTGACATGCTATCTGGTGTGACCTTATGGTACATGTACAGACTTGTGGTTAGAAGTAATAAAAAGGAAGTAAATGTGTAACCAGCCTGTAATTGTGAACACATTGATCTGAAAATGATCGGCCATCTGTAGAACCTGCAATCAGGAAGGTAAAAGAAATCAGCAGGGATCGAAAGTTTAAAATCACAGTTTCATAGTCAAAATCATATGTTTTTTCTAGTAAAATTTGCTTCGCCCTGTGAGCTCCACTTCCACAATGTGATTATGTTGACAAGACACTTTCTCTCCATGAAATGATGCCAATTTTACAAGGCTTGGTCACACAAAGGCTGGACTGTAATTAATACAAAATATGAAATGAAGAAAGGGCTTTACAGATGAAATGAATTATAGACAAGGAACAGTTGTGGGAAAAGTTAGCAGTAGACATTTCATCATTAGTATACTGCATCATTTCGAGGTCTATTACCAACAACAAATTCAGACGAAAAATTAAGAGATGTAATATTTACAGAGAGCACATGCAGGAAGGCGGTTGGATTAAAGATGACAGTCCAAGTTGACTACAACATAAAACGTTACCTGCAGCATGCATAAGGTGAAATGACTTCTGTAATGACATCTACAGTTAACAAACTTTGCTGTTGGTTTCACATGCATGGCTCGAAATACCACCTGCATATGAAGGTTAGTGCAGGCAAAATTGAAGCTGTGCAGGTATTTTTGGTCTCTACCTGCACCTTATCTGCACTGGTCCATGTACTGGGTTTTATAGATAAATTTACTATGATGTAGGTGTATATGGATTGGTACTAGCTGTATTGACTTTTACCACCTATCAAGTACATGTATAAAAGAAAAAGTAGCAATGGTTCCTGAACAATTTTAGTATGAACCATACTTCCCAAATTCAGAGTGGTGCAGGTAAAATTTGTCTGGTGCAGGTAATTTTCAATTTTACCTGCAAAAGTGCAGGTATGCGGAAAAAAGTATTTCAAGCCCTGACATGTGTTATTCTCCCATTAGGACAGTTCACGGTTTAAATTACACATGCAGAGTAGAATGCACTGTGGGTACTACATGTACAATAATGTGTGTCAAAGGTGAAGGGCCATAACTTAAACAGTAAACAGTGCCGGTCTAAATTATGCTTAAAACATGACGTGTTTTGCTTATGTCTCAAGGGCCTTTATCTTTCACATATTACCCACAGTACATATTTCTGCCCATGTGCATTTTACACTGTGAACCGGCTAATTCAGTTAAGCTAACTGGCTAATACTGCTGTGTTAGCTGCTCCCACTTTCACTCACAGATACATGTACTTGTACAAGACACTGTTATCTTTCTCCAACTCACCACACAGACACCAAAGTGGATGTGAAGCAGAGTTGCCATGACTGTGTAACCAATCAGCAGCACCAGTTCCCACTGGCCGAGCGGCACCGTGCACACCCCCGCCACGATCAACATCAGCGGCCACAGGAGGGCGTTCACCCCTTCACATCTGGTGTTGCTCATCTGGGCTATGATTAACCGGCACTGGGGAAGACAGGAGACCCAACATACATGTAAGTGTAGATGTAGATATTTTGTCATCAAATCACAACTAAACAGTTTCAAGCTATCAAGGGATGTAAATATTGAAACATTTGGCGTGTTTATTTCTGCGGAGATGTCCCTGACACAAGTTCATCCTATGTCATTACATGTATTCGTATTAATACCCTGTGCTACAGGAACTTAGAACAATGCAAAAACAAATAAATTTACAATATCAAACGTAGACAAAGTTCTACCGTAGAGTACCATAGAATACTCTTCATACTCAGCTGGTCTAGTATTGCAACGAATTAATTCAAAACTAAAGGAATAAATCTAGCCAAAGGAATGACTCAGACCTCTACAACAGAAAGACCAGTTTGTGACCAATTTCTGACTTTACTTGTCCACTTTACTTTTCCACAAGGTCACATGATCCAGTTATTTGGTTGCTTGAATTTTGACAAAGACTGCAGTAGGACAGTCAACCATTTTTTGTGCTAATTTTTTTGCACTTGAACAGACTTTTGGCTCTGTTCCATTAAGATGTTCTATAAAAATCTGAGAACATGACTGTAAGTGTAAGACTTACGGCTATATTTGCAAACACTGTCCCTGACATGAAGTAGAAGAGACGGGGCTGTTGTTCTAAGATGTCCGTGGGTGACATCTTGAGCCAGACCACACAGAGAAGGAACAGTAGGACAGGTGACAGGAGGGGAAGCATGCCTTCATATAAAGACAGATTTCTTCCTGTTCCTTCTGATGTTGATCTGAGGTGAAAAGCAACATGATAGGGTTTGGGTCTTGTTGTCTTACCAATCTTCATATGTAAGAACACAAATGTAATGTTACAAACATTTCTACAGTGTTTATGGATACAAACATAGGTACAGAACTAAAGTCCAACCACATACAGCCTTGTTGTGGATTTCGCTAACAAAGCAATATATACTTATGAACCAAAAAGACCTGTATTTTACCAAAAGATAAATAACAAGGGAACACAGCTATGCTTACACAATTTGCCATCCCTAGGGCATTACTCTTTTTTCTTATCTTAAGAACTAAATTAACCACTAATGCAAGGACTAAAACAAGTAAATGAAAACCAAACAATGGATGTACATTTGTAAATCCTCCTGCATGTGTAGAATACCCTATATTTCTCCTGTTAAAAATATATTCACATGTATCGATGATGTAACAGGCTAAAGGGTATTAAGATGTTAACCATCAACATGAATATTGTCAACAGAAATAAACCAAAGGGCAATAGGTGATGGGGATGAACAAGTAACAATCCCATCGAACTGGGTCTTTTTTCTCTTACAAGTACATCATGTACCTCACTTACCTGTAAAGGTTACCTATAGTGTGTGGCAGGCTGATGAACAAAAACCCACCTGGACAGGAATAAACAAGTTACACAAAAGAACAAAGGAACAAATTATACCTAAAAAGTACAATTACCATGATGTACAATTACCAACAATATCTGCATGTGTGCCTTACAATCCCAAACTTTATGATATGATACCACAAACTAAGAAGTAGGGAACTATTTGGTGCACTGTCACAATATTTCTGATCATCTCCAGTACAACATGTGGACAAGACAGAAAAGTCAACAACCAGTAATCAATTTCCCAGGTGGTTGTAGAGAGTGTATGTGCTGATAATCGAAGCAGCCAACACCGCAAAAGTGCCCACTAATACTACCTTATGTATATGCATGCTACTATGAGAACTTAATGCATGCATCACACATGCTATTCTACCTGTTCATGCAACTATGCAGCTGTACACAATGTACATGTATCTTATTTTACAAGTCAAAGCCATAGGAAAAACCCACATCAAAGTTTGCAAGAAATCTGTGATGAAAAGGTCAGTTTTTACGCATCTATCAGATATTACATGTTATAGACATCTAGGCATGTACACTAAGCATAACTGAAGAGATTAGTAGAGCTGTGATCCCAAGACAATAAGAAGACAAAGGAAAGCAAAACTATATTTGATGAGCATTTGTATGATACTACTACTACTTGTGCTACGTTCTACAGAGAAATCAGCCTTTTCACACTGAAACCTTGCTTTAAAAGAAAAGAACAGCACTCTGCACTTTACAACAACGTTTGGGAAAGTGGTGTTCTACTGGGAAGGTGACCTCTGTCCTTCCCACATACCGTAGAAGCTGAACAGGAACAGGTAGTGGAAGCGCAGTCCCATGGGTAAGTGTGTCCGCCACAAGTCCTGGCCACAGAAGAATGCTGCTATGTACATCACAAGCATGCACTGGAAAAAACAAAAAAGATACATGATTGTACATCTACATTTGTATCAACTGTTAATACATGTTGTAAGAGATGTCTTAGGTGGGAAGGCAATCTTGTGGATAGGGCTGTTGGCTTAAAATCTAGTGAAACTTTCTTAGCAGGAAAAACAAGAAGAAGGGCAAACATTGATTTCATTCCTGAACTAAGGGGAAAATAACCACGCTTTCATGGGACACAAAACCACAGCCCCTAGTTTGAGACAAGCCGCACCTCTCATGCACCATACATCAAAAATAGAGGGGGGCCTTCTCAGTATGACTCATATGAGTAGATCAAACCTATAAAGTTCATATCATGTACATGTTTGTAGTTTGTACATACTTTTCTAAATACAAAACTCACCGGTAATATGCCTAAAGGCAATTTACCAGTTATAGTATACATAACAAACAAAATATTTCCAAATTTATCCACAAAGAGCAAATTATAAACAGCAAACTGCATCTACTTTCCTCTTATTTTCCTTTACAAGGTGCACAAATCTAAAACAACAAAAGAGCCACCTACCACTTGGCTCATGTCGTAACCCCATGGTAGAAACAGGGTGCCTGTGTTGTACTTCTCCCAGTGAGACATGATGAAGCCGATCATCACCACCCACACTACCATGTACATCTGTGTCACCGTGATGCCGTACTCCGTGCCACGCCCAAACATGGAGTAGATGGCGGTGGGGAAGAACATGGTGGCCCAGGAGTCGAGACCGTGATCGAACAGTTCTCCTAGCGGGGAGGAGGACCCCGTACGCCGTGCCTGCTTACCATCACACCCGTCTGCTCAGTGCCAACAAGTAGTTGTCAAAAATAATATTTAAAAAATTATACCGCTTTTCTGTCTACATATTTATGTATGCATGACATGTAAGATGTAAATCTCCTGTCCAGATACCCTTAGTCCTTAACATCACTCTTAAATTACAGTTCATATGACTTTACCAATAAGTGGTGGTCTGCATACCCTTTTACAGATAATCATAATCAGTTGCTTTACTTCCACGTAATTCGTAGCCGAACCACCCACATTTAACGTAGAACGTAATTTGTGCATTCCATGTATAGCATAATGGCTGCCAAAATTTAGCATAAGACTTAGGTAACCTGATGTTATACGTAGCCAATGCCTTTCTGAATAGCACATTGACACCACATCCGTCCCCTTGCAGCCCATAATAACGTAGCAATTTTAAAACTTTAAGGATTGCGAGAGAAAGTTTCCACTCACCAAGTGTGTGCGAGAGGAAGTGCGCAAAGCCACACACCAACCACACCCAGTTTGGCACCAGGGGGTCATCGGGGTGCTGCGAGCTGGACGCACGGAACTGGGGGTCATACCAGGTCAGCAGGGCAAAGTTGAAGATGAGCAGGAGAAATCCTACAAAGGTCATCAGGTTTGGAGCTAGCCATCGGGGAAGTCGCTTCAGATGAAAAATCAAACACAAGTATCAATATCAGGATGGGATGCACAATGGATGTCATGCTGGGAGTCAGCTTTGTAATATTGTGCAGTAGGCAGCAAACACAGTCCATCTTGGTTATTTCTCTCATCGAATGACAAGCACATTCATTCAAATGTAGACCTTTGAGTCTGGTCTTACACAGCTTGTGTGTTAGGTCTAATGCAATGGCAGTTTACTGTTTTTTAAACCAAAGTGGTATTGCTTCAAGTGCTTGGTGTTATAAATCTATTCTCTTTTCAAGTGTTTTGAAGCAAATATTTGAGATGCCATGACTACTAGTCTACTAGTAGTAGTTGTATAATTGCTTTCTCTACTAGTAACGTTAGTACTAGTAGAGACAGCAATATACATCCTGTCACAAAACAAGGGACTGATTTGTTGATCAACTCTCTTCTACTTGCTCCAATGAACTGTGCATTTCTAAGGATATAACGTTATATTTAGACTTTTTTTTACAAGAGTCTTGTCCAGTCAAACTAACGTTTAATACCTCTTACCTTTACTACAGCATTCCAGAATGGGTGCATCACATAGTTGGAGAGGGGGGAGGTGTCCACTGAGCAGTACTGAAAGGAAAACACATGTTTGCAAAATTGTTACTTTCTATTTTTGTGAACAGAACTTTTGTTTTGTTTTACGTGTCTGCTTTTGCCTGCTGTAACTATAAGTATAAGCCCAATTAATTCAGGAGGCAGGTGTAAAATGCATTAGACAAGGTCAGCGAGAAATTCACAATAATGAAAAAAAGGAAACCACCAAAAAATAACTTAATATTTTCACAAACCAAAGCTATGAGTATGAGATCTTCAAAAAAGTTCAAATTATTTCTTGCTATTAATTTACCAAGGTTACGATGCCTGTGCCATGATCTTATGTTATGCATTATGGTGTATGAAAAACGAGTGTTCCTGGGTGGTAGGCGTGCTGGAACATGAAAGATTGATGAATGCAAATTTGGGTCTATGATTCTATGGAAAATGGGAGCACTCAGTTAATTTTTGACAGGGGGAGGGGCGATACCTTTATCATCGAAAGCAGTCGATATTTCTACAATGCAGACCTCTTGTTTTAGGGAAAAGGCTACTCCATCATACACAGTGAATCAATCTACGTAATGGTACAATATATGGTACAATCAAGGACATCGTCATCTGAGGACAAGGCCAAAGGTTCAAGCACAAAGCGGGGGGCATGAACACCAAGCCGCCAACACGCACGTGGTTACATGGCTTGTTTGGGCTAGAAGTCCCTTTTAACTCCATGAAATTTACCTTTGACGTGACAGAAAGAAATATGAGTAGCTATCTACAGCTACCACGGGTAAAAATCAAGTTTTCAGGTCCAAACACTCACCTTGTAACGATCGAAACCCGCTATATGCTCATCAGTGAGATAGCTAGTCGCCATTTTCAATGGCACTGAATATTGGGCTGTCCTTGCTAACGGAATTATCGCCGGTACGTTTTCTCCCAAAAAGTAAAGTGAGAGTACATCATAGTGTACTAGACAAAATTAATTTAATCTTAGGTTAATTTGAATTTATTTTTTAATGCATTTCAGTAATATCTAATGGAAAGTAAATACAGATCCACAGAATGAACAGGCACAACATTTAGGTATAAAAGACGCCTAGGAGTCAAAGGTTAACAGTTGCCCCTGAAATGGCCTTTAGAGCAGATGTGTGGTGTGTTTTGGTACAAGCAAGCGATTCAGCAGAGCAGCAGTTCCATGTACTGCGGAGGTAAACCCATGCTACCTTTTGCACAGGTCGGTCTCCCAATACAATGATCTAAAGAAACTACGTAACGTCATGTAGTCATGTCTCTGTGGTATTTAAATGAGCGTTCCAAAAATAATTTTGTGGGGTGGGTTGAAGAGGTCGGATTTTACGATTCTAAGGGGGGTCCTGGCTCAGGATTTTTTTTTTACAACAGGGGGTCATGATAGACTGGATTCGGATTTTTCTACGAGGTCAAAAAGAGTGGACCTGAATAAAAGGGGGATAGATGCCCTTGGAACTGTGATGAAATCAGTGGACGAGGCGCTTGGATAAAACCCGACCTCTTCAACCCCCTTATCCCCACCCCCCACCCCAGAAAAGGTACATGTAGTTTGCCATTGAACCATTCTTAATCAACTAACTCAGACATCATCCTCTTCAACAAATGTTGACTGTTATGAAATGCTTTATTTTTGGAGAAATAAGTTCACTAATATGTTACGATTCAAGAGGACAATAAACATTTCTGATTCCCCAAGACCATAAAAATGAAGTGACAATGTATTTTATCAGCTACATTGTATATGTAACGTTATGTGTAGAGCATTTTTGTAGAAGTAGAGACATAGCCTTATTCAGCACTGTTGGGGTTATACCTGCCCTTACGGGCTACTACTACCAGAATAGCTGGCATATAATTATTGCAACAATACTTGTATACATTAGGTGCACAATGTCACAAAAGACTATAGTGAATACATGTTAATGTAAATAATTTTTGCAACAATTCCGTTGACCATACACCTGTTTTTCTTGTACATTGACCGAATAAATCAACCCAAACTCGATCTGTATGGTATGGTATGGTATCACTTGTAGCACAGATAGTGCACTTAGAAGAACTTGAATGGATATAATCTGATATAATAGTAAAAGTTGCAACAACAGAGGGTCTTTACCTACCAGGACACATACAGTACTACTAGTGAATATCCAACTATTTTAGGCAATCTCTGTAACTTGAAGCATAATCAATTGTTACATGATGTACATCATGGTATCTCCAACCAATGTATACTGGTGTGTTACCATTTTGTGGTGTATGGAAGCGTGCACAGAACGAGACATAAATTTCACAAAATCAAAAGTTAAGTGTAGATGATATTTTCGTCTTTCACGTCTTGTTTTCACTATTTGACAGGAGGGAGTAGAAGAAATGACATACTAGTATTTAGCATAATGCATTTTTATGAGCAATGATGTCAGCAGTCTTCACGTTTTATATGTTAGGAACCTCGTATCTAAGCATGCATCGGATCCTTACTCAGCCAGCCAGCATTTAAGACTCTTTCCACAAAAGATAGAATATAAAAGCAGTTACTCGTTTTCCACTTTCTTGCTGTTCCATAACTAGGTACATATTAGACATATTGTACATGGAATTCAACTGTAACAGTCACAATTCCAGACTCTATTTTGCCATTGGGTAGCTGGTCCCTATGTAGCGCCCAAATCGGTGTGTCACGACATCAACGTCGTAATCCGGTAGGTTGAGCGTATCCCTCCCATCACCAACCAGGAAGCACACCGTGTAAAGTGCAAGTTCAAACTCTGGGCTTGTACCGATGAAGGAGCTGCCTACTGGCTTCACATTGCCATTCCAGGTAAACTGTATGGTGATCAGCTGATCATAGTTGTCTGTACCCTAAAAATATCAAAGAAAAAAACATTTAGTGAGTTTCATATGTTAAATTTCTAATATGTTTCCTAGAAATTCATTTATTTTCACAATGATTTTATTTTCAAATAAAATCATTGTGAAAGTTAAAACTTTAATGTGGATGAAGCGCAGCCTAGAAACTGACCAAAAAGTAGTTCACTCCGATGTTTATCCTACACTATATACATTGTACAGTTGCTTCTCGCTCCAAATTTCATTACACACTAAATACATTGACATCTCTGATATTCTGTCTGGAAACCTTGACATCTCTAACGTGTGGAATCGTCCAACACATCATTGAATGGGTTCAAGCACTTATTCAAACAGGCGCTCCAACACCCAAAACACGAATTCGTTCGCTTGATGTTGGGAAGGCTGTTTGAACTAGTGCTCTAGAACCCATTCTTTGATTCACTCATCTGAAGTCACCACCAAAAGGTGCAGAAGCAAACATAGGAGCAAATTACTACCCGGATAGTACAAAATTCAGCTACATACCCTGCTTTTGAAGCCAGTGTAGTCAATACTTCCTTTCTTCTCTTGAAGGTAGAATTGGACCCAGTTGTGTAGGCCAGTCACTTCCTTATTCCTGCCTCTGGTTTCTCCCACAAACACGTGTTCAAATCCAGAGGAATCCCTGCATCAGAGAATACAAAAATCTGTTAAGACTAAAATTCTATTTATTTATTTATTGATCTTTAGGGTAGTCCCTTCAGTTAACGTAGCAACTGATTTCCAAGGGAGCCCTATATACATGTTCGCACAACGACAGGTTATACCGCCCCTTATGGGGTGACACACCCGTCCGGGTGAATGATGTAGATCACCATGTGGCTGGTACGAGACAGAGGTTCGCCAGGCCTCCATCTATGTCACAACACATATGACCTGCATGTTGTGAATTTGTTTATTTGTTTATTGTATTTTCTTTTGCATCAATATTACAGGTCATAGTGTGAGAAATAGTCCATTATTTAAGATTGCAAGGTTGATTAGAAAACATTCTAGAGCAATAACATTTATCTTTAAGTTGGAAAGTGACAGTGCTTCAAAGTCACAACATAAGTGACTGCAATGTCTATAGGCAGACAGGAGTTTGAATGGTCAGTGTCACACAACAGGACTCACATCCTTCCCCTTGTTCTGGAGTACAGCTTGAACCACAGATCGTACAGCCTTTGCTTGAAGCCCTCTTCATCTTCTGGTACTAGATCTGCAGAAAACAAGTTCACACTTATCAACAATGTGATCATGATACTCAAATCATACTGACTACAAACATGTACATTGTATAATACTGATCCCATGGCTCCACCCACGTCCATCAAAAGATATACATAGAAATGCAAAACAAAAAACTTCCGTGAAGATAAACATAACAAGCTGTCCCACCCACCTTTCCCAGCGAGGTACTTGTGTGCCTCCTGTAAGACATCTGTCTCCAGACAGGCGTTCAGGAAGGTCCAGTTCTCCTCCTCCTCTTCAGCAGTCACCTCTTCTGATGTCCCAACTTTCTCGGAGTAGTTGTCCAGCAGAGAGATGAAAGCTATGGAGAGATGCACTCATTAAGTTTAACACTCTTCTACTGTAAATCTTGAAATATTTGCAGCTCATGGTGCTTCTCCACCCTGAAATTACGACACCAGGAAACTGTATTCTTGTACCATGGTTTACTGTTTCGAAAGTGGACTTAGATCAATGCAAAAAAAATCCTTTCCATTCCTACAGTGAAATTGAATCCCCAACAAAACAAATCAATTTAGTGTTACCAGTTACTAGCACAAAAGATACCTTCTGTCTGAAGAAGTTTATCTTCTATCTAACAAAAAAGTATGCGTATTACTATTAGTAAACATTACTTCTCTACATACAAATTGACAAAACTAGAGGTGAGTGTAACGTTACCTTTGAATGTAGGTACACTGTTCAGTTTGTCTTCATCAACCCAGGAAAATAGGGGGTCTCTGGCCATGTCCCGTGGGGTCTCTCCTTTCTCCACATACCTGGCACGGCCCTGAGGAAACATAGATTCAGTTAGTATTGAATAGAGCATTACATATAAACCGCAGTTAGAAGTGCCAATGATTGAAAAGAACCTTTTTTTCTTACCAATCATAAAACATGATCCTGACTAACTGACATTCCATTGCAAACATTTTACTCAAACATATAGTATTCACAATTGCATAATTGCATCATTCATACTAAAAAACAGAGTCCCTGAATAGATCTAAAATCATCATGTAAGTTCTCATCAAAATCTTGGTGTGCACGTCTTACCTGGGTATCAATCTCATAGTCCCTGCCAGGCTGTAGTCTGTTTGTGTCCAGTTCCCAGAGCCTGGTACAGATTCCTGATAGACTGTCATCATAACTGGATGGATTGAACAGGTATTATATTATGTTAAAACTAATGCTTCACTACATGTATGTATGCATACATGATGCAGCTTTGGCAGGCTGAATTTTGCTACTGCTGGCCTGCTGATTCCAGACATATCAATCATACTGTTGTTGACATGATCTATTACCAGCTTGGTATCCACATGTTTTCAGATTCTGCTCACCTCTAAACAGGAGTGACACTTAAGGGGAAAGGACAGCTGAAAATGGTTGGATACCAAGAAATGTGCATCTTAACTAATTTTGTGCTCACAAAAAAGCAATGTTCATTTGTAAATTGAATAGGAGATAATTTCTCTGAACGGCTTTGAATGACATCCTTGCTGACATGTCATAATGTACAGCTGTTGCCAAATACTTTCAAAGGCAAGGTCTGAGATTTTTAATAACAAGTGATAAGAAAGCAACATTTCCAGCACATCTGTACAGTGATCTGGTTATTCTGCATCACATCCATAGTGTCAATTCCAATACTGTGAATAGGAAGAACGGGACAGCTAGAATAGAGAAAGACTACGATCAATATTATCATACATGATAGTGTAAGAGAGATATCACAGTTTATCATAGAAACGTAAAAAAAAATAATAATAACAATACAACATTTACTGAAGATACTAGATGCCCCAGGAAAAGTAAAAACCACAGCACAGCAAAAGGTTGTCATATAAACTGCAAACAAGGACATATAACGTCCTTGCTGCAAACAAAGCTGAAAGTAGACTAGTGAGTTCACAGACATGATCAAGGTGATATTCATTCAGAGTCAGTTAGTGTGCATTACAGTTTTTTTTACACCCTTAATTGTGCTACACCACAGTTACCTAACGGCTGGGTCGACTACTACATCTTGGATGGGATCTGGATCTTCTATGGGCGTGGGATCACCCTCTCCCTCCTGACCTTGATGCTGACTTTCACGACCACCCCTTGGTCGCTCCTCAGTCTGGTCCCGCTGGATTGTATTTTCCTCCACAACATACTTATTGCCAGGAAGCTGTTCTTCCTCATTAGCACCAAAGCAAAGCTGGCATAAAGCTGCCACTACATTAGCCATGTTATAAGAAAGTTATCTAAATAGAGAGAAAGAAAACTATAAAGCACCCACTAGACAAAGAGACAGGATGCTACAAGATGATGTCAACTTCCATGTCAAAGGTCAAGGGTTATGTCACCTGTCAATCTAATGGGGAGAATCACTATATTAGCCTGGGGGAGAAAGAAAGCAGCCAATCATGGTTAGTAAAGCGTAACAGCTGTAGCAACAAAGGAGTTGGGAAAGAATGTTGCCTGGGGGGAAACAAGATTACCAGCCCTGTAGGGGGTGAATCATTAGCTGATAAGTGAGGGGAATGCAAATGTTACTGCAACATCACTTTGCTGTGGAGTTTACCAAGATGCATCATCTGCAAACAAGCATCAAAATTAAAAATAAATGATGATTTTATAGCAAAACTATGACCAAAAAGCTAATTGCAAACAAGCAAAACAGTAGTATACAACTACAATATCAGTCGTATGCAAGACTGCCCTGATTACAACCTCCTTGCAATAATCAAATTGTAGCTATAGCAATAGTGAATTGCCTACTAGTACATCAAGGAGGTTATACAACTTCCTTGCCTACATAATAATAGGTACAATAATAACATTGTACAAATAAGTAAAGTCCAATGTAACCTGGGACTGAGGGAGCCACCCATTATGTGTTCTCTAAACTCTAAGAGATTGGAGGTGTTTTAAGTTCCCAAAATATTTCAAACTAAAAGCAAAAGTCCAGCTGCATGACTTAGGCGCATGTAGAATAATGTATATATTGTACATTGGTTCAGCCGCTAAATCCCATAATATGGATTTGAAATATCACATTAATAATCATATTTTCACATAAATTCACATCTGTGTGATGATAGTACCCTGACTAGACATTTAGTTGAGCACTGGTTGAGCACTCTAGGCTCAGTTGAGATCATCGTAACCTGTCGGCTCTGGAACAGGATACTTTGCAGTTGTGGATGGTGAAAAATGCAAAAAGATAATATTAGTCTTTGGCTAGAATATCATTACTCAACCAATACAAAAAAAGGCCCATATCTAAGTACAATGTATTTCATTTACAGCAAATGATACCAGTACATTACTAGGTATACAGCATTTGTTATACAATTTAGTCCACTCCTTTCGTTCAATTAAAGAAACCTCCTTGTTTGTTTTAGAATCTGAAAGAACATTCTTACCCATCTGCCATTCTTGCACTGTATATAGTACACTGTAGACTGCTCGGTCAAATTCAACTGTACAGGAAAGGCAGGACAGCAACCTCCACACAGAAGTCTGTTGGTCAGAGGAACGGATGCTGATGTGGACACTGATCAATACTTGACCTTTGGCCAGCTGACCATAATTGACCCAAATATGGACTCTTGAGACCAAATATGGATCTACACCAGCCAGGCCAAAGTACACAGTCCCATCATGGGTTAATCTTCAATAAACTGAACTGAACAAATTCTAAGGTTGCCTTCGTAGTTGGAAATCAAGGTTATCACCACTAACATTCAGGGGCTGTACTATGATGTAAAAATAATTGACGACTTCTTTAAATACTTATTATGTTAGACTCAATATGAATTTAAGGCTTGCTTGAAATTCATTTTTTTTTTTACCATGCCACAACAGCAATGCATTTCAAACATAATGAAATTCAGCACAAATAGCATCCTTGGCTATCCTTATGTTTGGTGAAAACTGAAAAGGTAAATTGTTAAAAGTTTGACACTGGTTTTGACATTACACATAAAGGCCACATAATACAGCATGATATCCTGCAGTACCAACCTAGTACACTGTGGGGCGCTCTTGTATGGTACATTGGTGTCTGTCAGTAGTGGGGTGAAATTATGAAGATATGACCAAGAACACTTACATTGTGACAGACTGATTTATTGAGGTTTTTACTTTCATCTCGGCACTTTCATCAGAAATTCCTGAACAGGAAATGTGACTCGGAAATTGTACCTGTCATTGCTTTATAACACCAATATATATATGTGCATAACGTATGAAACAACAAGTATGAATATGTATGTATGTATGTATGTAACGTATGAAAATAAATGAAAACCTCCAAGAAAACCCCACAGAAGTCCCACAGAAAACTACATGGGGAACCAAAATACCACCAGTATATATATATATATATATATATTTCATAATCCATGTTATAGCTAGAATCATCTTAATATTGTCAAAATGTGTCTGATTTCAATATGTTCAATTAATCATTGCAATGCAATATAAAACATCTCTGTGATCTGAATATATACAATCTGCTCACATAAAAGACTACATACAGAAAAATAATTTGATCAATACGTCGATGTAGGTTAGACATCCAGGTAATAAGATAGTCAAAAATAGTTACTCAAGCAACTGGATATGGTTTTGAAACGGTCAGACGTTTCGGATAGATTTGATCAATATAATATTTTAACTTATTGATAAGAGCTTACTTTTAAAGTAAGAGAAGGATTTACATTAATTTTATAGATCAATAATGCAAAATACCTCACTTTTGCATCAAGTTCATTTCGTTACTGCATGCATATGGAACATCACTGCAGACTAGAAATACATGATTGTACATACATATGATATCCTGGTAGGGAGTACAAAGAACATAAGACTTATTTTCAGAACTAATCTGGTTAACCATTACTTAGGCATTTAGTCTCCTGTGCATGTAAGTTCATGAATTTAGTTCTGAAACTTTCATCATTATATACAATTAATAACCTTGCAATAAATTCCAAGACATAGTACAATGTGTAAATCCCATACCAATTGCCAAATTGTACATACAAAAAAATGTACATTAAATTGCAACATTAACAAAGTGATAGATTGTTACAAAAACATTACACCCTCTCAGTGATCACACGGAAGATGCTAGAGGTATACTAGTTGAATACTCAACTGTAGAGTTCGGTGTTTTATACAATGTCAGCATATATTAAGTACACGTAGTTTACATTGAACACCAACTATTAAGAGCACTTATCCCTGTAAACTTGAAGGTCCTGAGTCATAGATTTATTACTGAGTTGCTGTCAATGTTAGAGAAGTCTTACCTAAATTTATGGATTTTAGAAATTTTAAAATGCTTGTGGCAACAGGTTCCACAAAAAAGAGGTATTCATCATCATCATCATCAAGAGGTATTGCAAGATATGAAACATAATTGCTTCCTGTGTGTCATCTAGTTGACATTGTTGTGCAGCTTTAAGATGATCATTCTCCTGTCAAAGCGAGCAGCCACCAAGTCACCACCTCCGAGAAGAACACATTCTTTCAGCTGTTGGTGAACAAGAAAGAGTCAAACTGTGGTGCCTACATTTACTAGCACATACAAAATGTACCACAATGAAGAATCAGTTTTTGGTGACAATTACCCTTACAATACTGTAAAGTTACTCGTTTTTCAGTGCTTAATTTCATGGTTAAACAAATATAATGTATATTGGGAGTTCTAGTACTGTAACTACAGAAGTATGTAACTGCACTATATAATTTTACAGTGGAGAGGTCAATGCAAAAAAAAAGATAATAAATCCATCGCAAACATATTGTCTGGCACACACACTATAACAAAATATAATATTACTTATCAAATTCAGCAAATATTTGCTACATTTCATCTACACATGCTAAATTTCTTCTTAAGATGCTTAATATCTTACAAAAACGCTGCTTAGACCAAATCTAAACTACAGATGACCTTACACACAGATTACCCACAACCATGGTTTGGATAAGGTTGGGAGGCCATGGTTGTCTACATTTATGTGTGACAGGGGGGAGGCTTTCGGTTTGAACCTACCATAATCTCAAAGGTGAAGCTGCCCAGCTGTGTGCCTGAAGACATGTCATACACAGCAATGGTCTTCTTATCTCCGGTTGACACCAGAACACGGTCTCCTACCGTACTCAGGATCAGGCCATCCGCAATCATGGGGTGTACAGGGATGGGCATCACACTCTGCTGGCTGCCTGAAATAGACACAATGGGAAGGTATTAGTACATGTAGGATGTCTGTCATTGCCATTTGTCTGTCATAACGTCTAAAAACATAATTCTACAAGCTAACATACGACTGTCCCATTAAAATAAGATGTTGTAATTGAGACCTTCAGCAGACATCTTTAAATATCAGGATATCTAAGGTATGAATGTATTAATGTATTTTAATGTATTACCTTGGATTTCCTGGCAGAATTATTTCATTCAATTTGTACATTGCCATTAAAAAACATTCAATCTGCACATGTATGGCTTTGAATAAGATTTCCTGGCAAAAAAAGATAACACTGGGAGTAATTTGCTCTTTGCTCTTAGCCATCGGGCATTTGACAGTCTTTTCAGCACCAAGGACAGGCATTTCCATATCTAACAACCTGTTGCCTGTTTGACCTTATCTAAGCCAGACCAATTCTATCAAAACTCACATCACAGGGATTATATCCAAGTAGAATCATCATCACACACCTCTTTATTAAAAGTTTTCATTGTCAAGTTTTAGACTTTTGTCATGAACTATGACTCGCTACTCAGATGTCAGAGGTCAAGACAGATATCCAAGGAACACTTGCTACACAGATGTGTAGCAACTAACTACATGTACTAACAACATATACATTGGGTCCTTGGCTATGACAAGATTACAGAGTGCCTACATTGAAACTATAGCCATTACTACAAAAGTACATGTATGTAAAACTTAATATTAGAGTAGACTAATTACACATACCTGTAGTGACATCCCAGATATGCCACTGTCCTGCGTCTGTGGAGACCACTCTGCTGTCTGAGATGAACTCCAGAAAAATGTGGCCCTCGGGGAAGAAATGCACAACTTTTCCTGTTGTCAGAAAAAAATACACACACACAATTTGTTTACTGTTGGATATTGCATGCACTTCAATGACAAAACAGAATTCAAATATAGACATACGTACATAATAGAGATGGTACAATATTACAAGACATATTAGTATTACACAGCATACAAGGAGTGCCAACCAGAGTCACCTAAACTTTCAGTTCAGGTACAGGGATATGAGCCAGTTTGCAGGAGAACCAACTTAAAGTCCTGTCCCTCACTCAGTTGATCGACTCTTATGGACTCTTATGCTTGGATGCATTTGCATATAGACAGTATGGTATGTAACAATATTTTCTTAATTAAAGTGCACCATGTGAATGTTTATGCAAGAAGATACCATACTTTGATAAAGGTTTCATTTATGTGTCATGCCATACAGTTGAAAGTGGCTGACTGACCTGTCTGGATTTCCAGCACACACGGCCCCTCGTTGATAAAAGTTTTGTCCCCACAGCTGATGTTACAGGAGTTCCCCAAGGCCAGGTGTGTGCCGGCGTGGGACAGACCAAACCTGAAGGTGATGGCATCAGCTCCCTCTGGTTCAACTGTCATCAGGAGGGTTCTACTCACAACATCCCAGATCTGAAAAATATTTTCTTCATTTCAATGTGGAAACATTACAAGGAGTGTTAAATTTTAGCATGTAACCCCAAAAGCAAATGCTACTGCAAAGGGTCACAGTCCTTAGGATGGGACGCAATGTCGTGGTCTGCTGATCATTGTACCTGTCGAAAATATCTAGGAGAATTTTCCTGGTATTCAATCTATACATGTAAATGTACAGAGCATTTTATACTCTGTCAAGACCGGTGGAAGAGTGGCTAAAAATGGTCATTGAACTCAATAAGATCATTTTCACTTTCACTTTTAACATCAAGCTGATGTCTCTTGAAATGTTTTTTTTATTTTACATATGACCACTTGAATTTTGTCATCCGTCTTTTAGATAATTCCCCCCACTGATGACACATAACAAATCCTTGCCAGTCAGTGACTACATAGAGCAGCTTTTATATATAGCCATCTCTGAGTGGTCTCTTGGGACATTTGAATGTAAGTCTGCTTCTGTGGGCATTATTTAAGAAAACAATACGTAATTCCACTCCACTCCTACCTGTAGCAGCATTCCTTTAGGATGTAGGAACTGTAGCAGGGCCACCCTGCCCTCTTTATCTGTCTTCATCTGGTAACAGCGTTGCTCCAGCCCTGGGACGATTTTGTCAACGACCTCACCTGGACCAAATACAGTGCACATGTTATATATATATATATATAAGGCTTATCCCAACAGTACGCTTAATCTATATATATCTTGAAATTCTACAGCAAAAAAATTGTCAGCATTGGAACACCACCTGTACTCCATTGTATCAATTATAAACACATTAAAAATGCATCATTCAACTGTCTATCATCAAATATATACGTCATTAACACTATTGACAATGCAAAGTAAAAAATTTTACTATCAAAACTCCATAATCATACATATAGCTATAATATGGTAGCTTAAAACAATTGATAAAATACTGTTAATCTTGTAATGTTTGTGGTAGTCTTATTCTCTAGATGACCAATATCCACCACAAAGTTGAGTTTTCAATGTATTACTTCTACATTATTGTTTTGACCATGGATGTAAAAAAAATCAAATTCCCTTCGAATGCAAAATTAACTACATTTACAGTAATGAATAGATACCTGAATCCAGGCGACATATGTCGAGATCTTTCTCCATGAAACCCTGACATATCAGCTCCGTTTCGTTATTCACCACCGCATAGTGTCGCTCACACGAGGCGTGGTTGCTCTGCAGCGGAGTCACCACCTCCCACGTGTTCATGTCCACCACTCCAAACCTCTTCCTCTCTCCTGCCCGGATGACCAGGCGGTTGTCAGAAAGAACATGGACAGCTTTGACATCTGTTTTCTCCAGCTGAAGGTTACTGCACGAATGAGAATCCTGTTCTTTCTCTGTTTCAGCGTCGATGATCTTTGCAACCACCGATTCCCCTTTCTCTGGGTCATCTGGCTCAAACGTCAGAAGAAATTTGTCATTGACATTCTTTGGAACTATTGTTAGTATTTCAGTACCTGGTTCTTCTAAAACTAGCGAGGGCCTTGAAAGGTCCCAAATGCTGATGTTGAAGTCTTCATATCCGCTAGACACCAGCATGGTACCGTGAGCTGTAGCCATCCTTCGAAGTGTCTGTTTGTTGCCCACCTCCCTATATTCCCCAGCCTCTAGGTCCAGCATCATTGTTAGGTTGATGAAGGTGAGGATGAGGAAGCGACCGTTTGGTGAGAAGTAGGCACGGTGGACATTCTCTACTTTGTTCTGGTTCCATTTCTGAAGGGCAGGGACTGTTGTTTCTTTGCCAGTGTTGATGTCATACAGCCTGAATGCAATGGAAAAAAATGTTAATTTTATTCTCTTTGATTCAACACTCCTTTTAGTTTTTGGATGATTGAATGATGAAGGTTTCTTTATCAAACTCTAGGAACATAGTACTATTTGCTACAAAATCTACCTGACAATTAATATTGGTAGCATCTCAACTGTATAAGATTCAGAGTATGAGCAGCAACATCATAAAGTTATAGATATTTCAAAGATCAGAAATAATTTCAGAAATAAAGTACTTACTTCACTGTGCCATTTGATGCAATTTCAAAGAAGTGGGTCTTGCAGGTGATTCCAAAGAGAGACTTATGCTCGATCAGTCTGCGGATGTCTCGGAGGTTCTCCAGCAGCTTCTGGATTTCCGGGCTACACCGTTTACTCTCCATGAGGGGGTGCAGGAGGTGCTTCATGTTGTGCATGGCAGAGTGGGTGCAGAATAGGGGCTGGGTAGGGCTGACTAGAGCTCTGGCAACCTGGTCACCCATCTCATCCTGCTCAAGCTCTGCACCTATACAGTGCAAACATATGTGTCTTTGTAATACCATGTATATGTAAGAATATACATATGTTTATGACTTCACTAGGACTATATGTTGATGGATTTATTAAGACATGCCATCTGTATCTTTGTATACTTTGCCTCTCCTTTAAATGCTCTCAAAGAAAAGCAACTGTGTATAGGCCCATAGACTAGATGACGGTCCTGACAAACAAACAGTTCTGCCCTAATGATAACATCATCTTATGTTTGGTACATGAAAAATAACTTTTGGGCCAGTAGGAACACAATAGGAGTTGCAAGTAAAATTTGACTATGCTGGCTTTACCTGTGGTCAGGTCAAACACCCTGACTGTGGACCCAATAGCAATGAGGATGCAGCCATGACCAAAGATATAATAGTTGTCCTTTTCCTCTTCCTGTGGTTTCTCAAAGAAGTACACCTGTTCTCCTGTCTCAAACCTGTCAAGAACAAAATTGGACACGTCAGTCTTGTACATACATGTATTCTATTTAGTAATGTGTATCAAAGTCCAATGAAGATACCTAGAGTAATTTCATGCTAGCTAAATAAATGACCTATGTTAATCCTAATAATCTAATATAATCCTTTTCCTTACATTGTACCTGTTACATTTGTGCAATGAACTTGACTTGATTCTTATAGCTTGCAAAAATCTTGTACGAAAAATAAAGCAAACAAGGAATAGACAAAACAAAATATGAGCAAGAATTGGGGCTGTTAAGCTGTTTTCTGTATTACTGTGTGCTTTGCAACTCATCCATAACTTAATACATGACATGGAATAGACCAGAGGTGTGCATATTTGGTCTCAAAGTGCACTATGTCTTGTACTATCTGTCTACTAATTCAACATCAAGAAAAAAGGCACTCTTTCGCTGACCTCAACACTCTAATTCCATCAACTGAAGATGTCACAATGTACTGGTCGTTGTTGAAGAGCTGAATCATTGCCTCAATGTGCCATGGTACATCATCAATACTGCGCAACATGTAGCCATCTGTCACATCCCAAACCTTCAGGGAGTTGTCCAGAGAACCTGTAGGGAGAAGTAGGGAATGTACAAGATATACAAATGTATGTCAAGATACATGTTTGTCCCAGGAAAGACTTTTACAGAAAGACAGGCTTAATTACATGTAGTGTACAGTGAAGACTGTTTCTCTGAGAGACGTCTTATTTCTCAATATTGGCTGCTTTACATCACATTAAGCTCTTTAAGAAAACAGCATGCAGCTACTGCAACAATCCTTACGTTACACACATCTAACCTGAGGAAAAGCATATCATATTCAGCAGCAATACATCCAGTGTCCTTTTAATTACTGTGCAGGTTACCAAGCCCCATCCAATGTGATAGGGTAGGTTTTTAAGAAAAAAATACGCTCAATTCTCTTGCAATTTTCAATTGTGTGGGCTTTAGGCAATCAACAAATTGATTCTGTTTCTTTGTTTGTTTTAGTTGCACTTAAAAACCTAATAATTTGAATAAGAAAGAAATCACATTGATTTAAAGGAGTCTGTTGTCTAACCTGTGACAGCATACTTGGAGTCCTGAGTCATGGCCACAGCCATGACCTGCAGGGTGTGGCCCACCATGCTGTGCACGAGCGGGCCGCCAGGGGGCGTCAGGAAGGACTTGGAGGGCAGCAGGTAGGAGCCGGTGGGTGGTGCTCTAGCCTGGGACAGGATCCCACAGGTGTCCTGGAGAACAACAGCAATGTTACATTCATGGATGGTTATACTAGTAGTTAGCATTTAACATAAATCTACATGTATGTATCTGACATAAAGAAGAATGAGTCAAGCAGTTTAATATAGAGAAAGAAACATAAACCATGTGCAAAATCAAATTTGATGGATATCACTGAAAAGCCAGAGTCAATTTGTTTATCTCCAGGCTAGATTAAAAATTGCCAGAGAGTTGAGGATATCTTCCTCCAACTAAAGTCTACCTTATCACATCGAACGGACCTTGTGAGTTAAAAACACAGTCTAACTGAGTCCGTACTCTGTCAAAAATGTCTTTCAAGCTTGCACATTTGTCTAGTGAGTGAAATATTTCCTGCTGTGTGGCAATGGCTAATGGAATGTTATAAAGGTACCAAATCTACGATTAGATATCATACTATCACTAACCCTTTCCACCCACTGACCTGGTGAGTTTTGATGTGAGCGATGAGCTGGCCTGGCAGCTGGTTAGGGTGGAACCTCAGCCCTTCCTGTGACAGCTGCAGGGTCTCACGTACGTACTGTACATCCATGTCTGTCTGCAGGTCAGGGGTCAGCACAGACCGACATGCAGCATTGAAATCATCCAGAACCAGCCTGAGAATGAGAGTTTTACAGATGCTGGTCAGATGTAAGCCAAGGTAGATGATAGCTTAGGTAACATCAATTTCAGTTGTTTGTTTCTTGGATTCTAAGACTGTTTTAAAATATATGATTGACTAGAAAAACAATGAAAACAAAGCCTGAGGACACTGAAAGTAGAAATGAAAGTAGAACTGCCTTCCTTACCTCAAAGATGTTCCCTTCAACTTTGTATCCAACCACTGCAGGTTACATAAAACCTCTTTCTTCAGTACCTGTCATAAAATAGAACATCATTCAGAATCACCAGTAAGCACGTTAGACAAACACAATTTGCAGCAATAATGCAAATTTAGTAGAACTCTATTTAACTTAAGAGTTGCATAACAGGTGGCATGTCAGGTGATATAAACCTAGTAGTAGTGGGCTTAACACCGTGCCATGGTAGAGAAGAAATAGACCTACAGTTGTAGACATCTATGCTAAAAGTAGGAGTACCTGGCTGTTGCCACTGTGTATGAGATGATGGGGTAGTTCTGAGAGTTTCCTGAGGTTGTACTTGTTGTTACCATACAGTAGAGGCTGGGGGGCCACATGTCTGTCTGCTGAACCACTCTTACCCTTCCTACTGGTGAATGGCTTTTTATTTCCTGTAAAAATAAATGTAGCGGTACCTATTATTGTTTGATTTATTCATGGACAGAGAAAAATGTGTAACCCAAGAGAAGAAATATCATGTGAATGCATGTGGTCATGTATAGTTTGTGTTGGTGGGTGCCAGCACACGTTCTTTACTGCCCTCTCTACTGACATGTTTGTATCATTGGTGCTTGGTCAGACACCAATCGTTTTTCTCCCAAGGACATGGATAACAATATAGAGTATAGAGCTTATCAATTTCACTCCATATTCTAATGGCACTGTCCTTGGTGCTAAAATGACAAGAGAATCTACCAACTTCATAAAGGTTTGTAACCAAACACTTTGCATAAAATTCTATGATCTACAACAAAAGGACAGCCTGTATGAAGTAAACTCCCCCTCTAAACAAATGACTCTGTCCTTGGTGCTGAACTGATAATCAAGTACACTACCAACTTTGTAAAGGCACCTAAACAAGCTGATGCCCTACTCTTTGTACAAAATATTTAAATAAATATCAGAAGTACAGCTACTTAAGTCAACTCCCTCAACAGTCCCCTAAACAAATGTCTCTGTCCTTGGCGCTGAAATTATAATCAGGCAATCTACCAACTCCATAAAGCATCCTAAAGGAAGCTGATATCCTAGTATTCGCACAAAAATCTATGGTTGATAACAGAAGTTTATGGTGTTAAGTCCCCCACATCAAAATGGCTCTGTCCTTGGTGCTGAAATAATAATCGGATACTCTACCAACTATATCAAAGGACTTTAATAAGCTGATAGCCCACTCATTTCAATAACATGTACACTACATGTAATAATTATCTTAATCCTTGCAATCCTATGAAACATTTTTGCTCCAATCTTTAACCCCAGGAAGTACTTACCTCCACCCCATGACCCCAGGAAGTAATCGGCCAGGTTGCTGTGTAGTTTCCTGCTCTGTTCCTCTGATGACAGGAACCTCTGCTTGGCAGTCTCTATGAACTGCCTGTGGTACCAGAAGATCACACTGGCACCGTCAGCACCTGGGCAGGAATTCAGGAAATTGTATACCAGGTATGAGCAGTGTAGAGTACCAAAAGTAATACTCATCTTACATGCTTAGATTGTGTCCAGTATATACCATTTCAAAGATGAGACTTTTGTCTTTTGTAAATTTGTTTACATTGTTTCTGGCGATCTAATTTTACATTAGAAGTCAAGGGAAGGAAGTTTTTACTGTGTTGTAAGTTCAAGGGCAAAACAATTAGCACTAAAACAGTCATACTTTTATCAACGATGCCACGGTTTTGCAGGAGAGAGGCACTCTTAATATTAAACCACTAGAAACACATCAAAACTTACAGAACTGCCTATAAACTACGTAATCAAAATCTTCCTCTACATGACATAAATTCATGAGGGAAGGAAAGGATTTTCATTTGAAAACAAACCTCTCTCAACCAGGTACGGAGCTAGCTCTGTCTTGATCCTGACCCACAGCATGGCTGGCAGGCGGCGCACAGGTGGTACCCACCACTCAAACACATCGTTCAGCACCTCATCATCACAGGACAGGACGTCTTCCAGCTCGGACTCAGTCAGCCCAGACTTAGCTGCACAATTACATAGGACCACTGAAGTTAGAGGTTGTAGGACTGATTTAAAGCTGTTAACAAGCAATCAACAGTAGGGCATTGTTAATAAACAAGAAAGGACAGTGTTTCAAAGGTCCTTACCAGCAGTTATGTAACCCAAGGCATGCTGAACCAGTAGTTTCCCATGATCCTTCTCCACCCTTTCAAATAAGGCATGGATACATGACACCACTGTGGTCTGCAGTTGGGTCTCCTCAGGCTTGGAAAAAGAATGCCACCTAATGCAACACAAAAGTACATCAATTTGCCATCATCACTCCAAAATATCTTCTACTTGTATATCACTCATGCTATTTACCTCACCTTTGTATTATGATGTATTGTTTCTGGAGTTATTTCCATAGTCGTCACTTAGGCACATTTCTTAGGCACATTTCACCACAGTGACAGGCAGTGAAGCGCAGAGTTTCAGAAGTGATAGGAATCAGAATACAGAGATGGTAGAATAAATCATTGATCAATGACTGACAGAAAGAGGCTAATTCCCAAGGAGATAATGTTTGCTTTTGCACATGTTCACTGTAACAGTAAGTGATCAATGGACAATACATGTAATCATGTTATGTTTACCTACCTACCTACCTACCTTAGTAAAAACCTTATTTGCATAATCATAAACTATAAGTTAAAATGAACTATGAGGAACTAAATAATTCACAAAGTAATGTTATTTCTGAAGCCACATTTGCACTCTTCTGACACCTTTACAGGCAGGCCTCCTAAAATGTATCTAACAGAAGAGGGACCCCTTTGTCACCTGCAAGCCTCATCAAAAGCTAGTTTGAGGAAGAGTGGCAGTGGGCAGGTGTGGAAGGCCTGCACCACCAGGTGAGTCTGCTTAGGTGTAAGTTTCCTGTGAGCCGCCTGCAGCCAGCCGCCCAGGATGTGGGTTACAGCATCCTCCTGCAGGGCAGGGATCTGCAGGAACAGCCCCGCATCCTTGATAGTTGCCTGGAAACAGAATAATGATGCAGCATGAGCTCATAAGTGGTAAAGGTGGTAAAATCAAATTGACATAACCCTCTTGGTATCTGGCCAAGCACAGGGTATTGCCTTGAATGACATAATCCCTACTCTGTGCTCCCAGGCTTTACAAGACAGCTGCAGTAGTTAGAAAAGATAGGCTATCTAAAGAGGCCTAATAGTATGCTTAGTGGTAATCAACCCCATGAAGAATGGTAACCAGGCTAGACCGATTAAAAAAGAGCTTTAAGTAAACTAATAATTCTAAGGATTGATAAGATTTCTTAAATAGCCTATTCAGAGGGTTATTGTGAGGGTCTTTAAACATTTGTGCTTTTATACAATCATTTAAAAATCTTAAGTACTTCAAAACAACAACAACAATACACCATCCCTCACCTGTAACTGTTGGAAGCATCCATACTTCTGATCAGGAAGGGTAGACAGGATCATCTTGACATGAGGGGGGAGGGACTTGGGGAGCCAGCCCAGCTGTCTGGCACCATCTATATTAATAAAAGTACAGTGACTTAAGATGGCATGCAGACTCTTACAGATTGCCATAATACAATACACTAAATAAAAGGGAGATCTAAATAAAACAAACAAAACAGTTTACAAATGGTACTACATGTACTTGGTAAGAGTTGAAGACACAATGTGAAACCATAACTGTCTGCCTTATACCTTGTGGGTCCAACTGATCCAGAGAGTCTAAAATGACAACCAATGGCTGCTCAGCAGTAGCTTTAGACAGGTATGCTGGGAAGGCTTCTCTTAGTTCCTGCAGGGTCTGTAAAAAGTTATTTATACTGACACTCAATACTTGACATTGCATTCATATGGAGCACTGATTCCGTGGCACTGATGTAAATGACATGGCAGATCACAGACCTTGCTACTCAAGAATTTTGTATAGCCAATATAAACATATTCATCTTTGAAAAATTGTCTAGAGTTGTTACAATAGTAAGAAACCTTTATGCTACAAGTCTACACCCCCTTACGACAAGAGGCTGTAACTGCTGAGTCAATAAGGATTTTTACGTTTTGTGTGTATTGATGTCTTCTAAATCATACTTTTACAAGTCAAGGGTTATAAAATGTAATTTTGGTTTGGTACAGTCACTAAGAGATCACAGGGCTAGTAGAAAGAAAGCCATTGTGAAGGGTTGCCTGAGAAGCCCCATCTATGCAGAACTTAATAATGAGATCAGACAGTCACGAGTGTTTACCTCTGGAACACGACTGTGATCCTTGTATATCATGTTGATCTGCTGACAGAGACTAAGTAACAGTCTGTGGATGGTGGTACTGTCAGGCGTGGTGCCCAGAAACCTCAGCAGTACCGCCCTCCCTCCCTCCATCTCACTGGCTGTGTGTGCAGCCACGGCCATGACAGACGTCTTTCCACAGCCAGACTCACCATGGATCACCAGAGGCTGACTGACTGCACTGTTGAGGTAGGACTCTATGTCCTGTTGAAGGGAAACATATAAAAACTTGCAATATTTACTTAAACATTCTCCTAGCAGTGCCTTCTATAAGATTAGGATAGTATCAATTCCTGTCATCCCTTCATTGAATCAGATACAATTATCCAAGCTGAATGGACATCAGCACCCTTCAGATATCAATAACGTTGAGAATTAAGAAAGATATTTATACTGAAAGGTGTAAGTTATATTCCTATTATTAGTCCTTGAGGAAGGTATTCAAGCTGTAATACCGTGGTGACATTATGATGTACTTTGACTGAGCTATGGTATTATTCAGGTTCTAAAATTTCAATGTCAAACTTGTCACATACCTTGATCGTGTCTTGTCTTCCATAGAACACCTTACTCCTGCTCTGACTGAACAGGGCATGCTGGGATACTTCCTCAAACAGCAGGTTATTGACCTCTGACTGGGCATGTTTGGAAATGGCATCCTCCACCATCTTCTTTATGCTGGCCTCAAAGTCACTGCAGAACTGTTGTACATATTCCTCTTTCTCTTTTGCTTCAAATCCTAAAGATGAGGAAATGCTCATTATTAATTTCTTATTTTGAAACTGTAAACATGAGTAAAGGGGAAATTTATGAAAAAATTGCAAGTTATTATTGGGATGATTTGGACCAGAGGTCAAATCAGTTAATTGGTGCACTGCCTCTGAACTCCAACCCATGTTTCCTTTTGGACTTTGTCTTGACCTTCCTTACATATCAAATAATAAATGTGGCATAAACCTACTCTTCTACAAGATCTCCTCACTGTTTCACTGATAAGGCCATTCACTCTGACCAGCCTCAGGACAAGGCAGCACGTGTTTTCTGTGCAGGGCTCCTCGTGCAACTTTAGCAAAAATTTTAACGTCTTTCTGCAAGTTTCTACCAGTTTCAGTGAGTTTTGCACTACCACTGGTTCCCCTCGTTTTCCAAGATCCTGTCATCTGTTCGTCTGCAGGGAAATGCCAAATAAGAAGATGAATGAGTGCTCAGGCTGCAAATTATCGTGGTATGCATGAACTCACCATTCTTTCCCCAGGCTGTCTGATAGTTGTGGATGTTGTCTCTCGACAGCTTGCTCGGAATCCTCTTCTCTTCTAACAGCTGCAGCAGGGCCTGGGCTTCACTGTTGATTGCACCTGAGGTAGAGAACACACAATCATACAATTGTGTACATGTCAAAGTACCGTACTGATTGTAATCTGGCTGAATTACCAATTCTACTGTAGAGATTTACATGGAGATGCTAGGAATGTGTTAGGGTGGTCTCCCATTTATCAAATTTCAAGTTATTCTGTTGATCTTACGTAAGATGAATTTAACTTGAATCGTTCTGGCTGTCTATCGATGGAAAATCTTTGTATTTATAGCCAACAACAAATATTTCTACTAGCAGAATCGGCAAAAAAACTAGTGAGACAGGTACCACTGATCTTTCTAGAAGTATGGATGTAGCATTTGGAAACTATGATGCCAGATCAATAAACTGAATACAGTTAATTGGTGTTCAATTGGTTCTTATTTTGCAATACATCCATCCAACTGAAATGTTCAAAAACTAGAACTATGGAAAGCCCTAACCACATCCATTTCCACTGTGAAGAAAATGGCTCTGTCCTTGGTGCTGAAATGATAATCAGGTAATCTACCAACCTCTGTAGGGGACGTAAACAAGCTGATTTGAAGTAAAGCACTAACCTGATTCATCAAGGTCAATGAACTTTGCAGCCATGTTGGATTGGCCCTTGTTGGTGCTGTCAGCATCTAACCCAGAGATGGTCCTCCTGAACCACAGGCACTGCTGGTTTGGGGTCGTCGACTTCAGGAGGCCCTCCTCTACCTCCAACTCTGTAACTGTAGAAGTTTTCTAAAGTCTCAAAGTCTTGTGTATCAAGAGAGATATTCACATGATGACAATGCATACAAAACACACATGCATACACACACACACTCACTCAAAAACACAAATTTAATGCATGTTTTATTCACATTTATCTATTGAGGACAAAGCCAAAAGCTTAACCTCTCCTCAAAAGCATTGAATACATAATGCTCAATTGGTGTACAATCAAGCACGAAAACCTTTATATTTTTTTTATAATCTGCACAATCAATAAAAGTATGAACAAAATCAAAATATAATTACAGTTTGTAAGTATTATGAATATGAAGTAGAGTCATATAACTGTTACAGATTCCTTACTGGAACAAACATATCTGTGTGCAGCCGAGGCAGACTGCAGGGTTTTCAGGGCAGCTTCCATCAGTATTGTGTGGAGAGTGGTGGATGTTTCCCACCAGGTCGTCTCTGCTTTACTACGCAGCTGCTCATTGGTTGGGTGGTTGTAGTCTGGAAGGAGGGCTGTGATTGGCTGGAGGATATAGGTGGCAGGGATGGCATTCTCATCCTCCTGGTACCATCTAGAGATTGAAAAGATTCAGAGATGTTACTGTCAATAGCAAACTTTTTGAAGTTCACCCTAGAGTTGAAAACTTCATGTGATCATTCAAGGTCACTAAATCTGCTGCCTAACACTGTCACCTATAGAAATTTGGTACAAAGAGCTACTTCAACAGAGGGAAGGGTAAAACGCAATGTGATCATTACTCAAACTTTAGGCATGGAATAATATTACTCTAACAACAACTATTTTCTGCAGGTTTAACAAAATTGTTGTAAGGCCTGAATCAAAAAGCTGAAACAACAGTTCTATCAGTGTAGAATGAAAACTAACTTCAAGAGAAGCTGTTGATCCTCCTTTCTGTCAACCCCTGCCAGGAGTGTGTTGAACTCTGCTGACTCTACCTTAGGCTGGAGGGGCTGGTAGCCGTACTTGTGGGACAGGAGGGTCTATGTGGACAAAGACACACAAATAGAACTTATTAGTTCAAGGTCAATTACACCAGGAGATCAGTATTTACAGAAAAACTTTCTGTTGACTAGCATTTATTGAAGAGAAAGGTAAGCCTGTAAACTGTTGGAACAAAACACTATTATTTTCATTGAGTTGTAATGGTTGAATAAAAACACAATATTTACCACAAAAGTGGGACCAGTGGAAACTTTTTGGCAGTTGTGGATTTCCCTCAGACACAAGTCCAATGTGGAGTGGTCGTTAGCAGCCTCTGAACGTATGCCCCATCTCATGTCCACAAGCTGCGATCAAACCAGCAAAATCATTTAGCTGCTTGTTTTAACCTTTGTACTGTAATCTACACAGGACACTGTTACTACATTCTGAAGTAAAATACAGAGCAAAATGCTCGAGGTACCACATTAAAAAAATCTGTGGCATGTTTTGAATGTTCAACTTTGTCTTCATTATTTATAGATGTTCATTGACTGAAGCTATCTATTTGTTGTGAGAGAATGAAACATATAACAACTCACTTGCAGCTCATATCCCTTCTCCTGACAGAAGACCTTCAGACGAGGCACAACGTGCTGCATCAGGGCATTCCGCTCATCTGCAGTGTCTACAGATTAGGTAAGGCAAATTGATAGCCATCACACATACAGTGTCCTCCTGCTGTTTCTTTCAAACTACATTGTTGTAAGCACTAATTTCAAACTACACTCAGCACAAAAAGTTTGGAATATCAACTTCGGTTGATCATATTTCTGTTGTTTCTGCATCAATTTCAATATATTATATACCTATAGAAAGCTTGCATGATTTTCTTTCCAATGGTACCAAACTCATTATCAGTGTTAACTCATGGAACATATACTAGGCCTGCTAACGTGAGTGGGTCATGAAAAAAAAGTGCCCAAATTCCCCCGTTTTTGTTGAAAACTTTATCGTCCGGTTGTTATGGCCGCGGGTGACATATTCAATCAATCCGTTTTTCACCTAACGTTTGGTATACAGAACATCCAAGTTTCTTTTTAGCATATCTGAGTAGAGTATCTTAAGAGTGTAAATTCATGGAACGAGCACCAGGCCTGCTTACGTACAGGGGGTACTAAAGATAAAGTGCCAAAATTACCCTACTAAAGTCAATCACTCCATTCTGCTCATTTTCTTCTGTCGGTATTGACTTGTGAATGAAGGCAAGTTGAATAAACAGGACATGTCAATCAAAGCTACTGTTACTCTTTATTCAAGCAAAAAATCTGAACCATGGCAAGAGGTGATCAATCGAGTGCTAGCCCTAAGCCATAGGAAGGCTATTCCACCCTAAGACTGTACTCCAGCATCCAATGGTCCTTGCTCTGTGTGGACTGGTGTTGTAATCTTGCATTGACATTTAGTCCAATATTGAAAGGGTAGAATATTGCTACTGGATGGAGGATGGTGTCCCTATATCTCACCACATTGGAGTTGCCTGGAATGATGACGAGTCTTGTTTTTCCTATGGCGGTTATACCGCCCCACACCATGACGCTGCCTCCACCACCAAATGCCGAAAGTTACTCTCAGCGTGCGGTTCTCCTTGCCGCATCCGCGCTTTGATTCTGCCATCCAACTATCGAAAGGGCAGATATACTCTACTCAACCTTTGTGTTCCGTATACCAAGTGTGAAGTGAAAAGAGGATTGATTGAAGCAGTGACACACGCGCCAACATCAACAGGACGATACAGTGTTGAACAGAAGTAGGGGAATTTGGGCACTTTTTTTTCGTGACCCACTCATGTAAGCAGGCCTTGTGCTCGTTTTCTGTGTATAAAACCATGATAAGTTTGATACCATAGGAAAGAAAATCACACAAGCTTTCTATTGATATATAATATATTGAAATTGATCCATAAATAACGGAAATATGATATACCAAAGTTGATATTCCAAACTTTTTGTGCCGAGTGTATATTGGCACTAATGATGAAATGAAATAGAAGGACTAACAATGACAAACATTATCATTATCAAACTTCGTAACAAAGTTCTTTGTACACAACCAAATTGTTAACACCTAGTCAACATTTTGGTGACAGTATGTCACCTTCTTCAAGGCAACAAAAACTGATATCACAACACCTGCCTGTAGCTACACCTGTGCAAAGTAAAACCAGTCAGTAATGCCTTGAGAAAAGGTGCCTGAAGGTCACCAAAAGATCAACAAGGTGTACAAAGAATGTTGTTAACTACAATGTGTAACATAATAAAGAAACTTTTCTCATACATGATAAGTAGAAACATAATGTGAAGTTTGGATCTAAGAACTTTAAGACTGTATGCAGTTTGGACCTGTGAAAGTGGAGCTGAGAAAGACCCTGACTATCCTGGCTGTGGGGGGGATCTCCACGTCATGTCTGCCCTGGAACACCTGCTGGATCTGACTGGACCTGGACAGGAAGGGGAGGGGGGCAGGATCTGGTGACTTATGGTCATCACTCTGAAGAAACTACTCTTCATAATAGGAAACTTGTAAATATTGAATTGCTTTTAGAAAGTGTGGTATACTATCAGGGGGCCTTTGTAATACTTTTTTTCACCAAGGACAGCATAAAGTGAACATGGCCATCACACCATTGGTAATAGTTTACAACACAAGAATGTTTCTATTTTTAATTAGCAAGTTACTGTATAATCTTTGTCTTATGTAAATAACTACTATACTGCACTAAGTACATACCGGTACAAAACTAACACTTCATTATGTTCTTGCAGTTAGTTCCACACTGCTTAAAAAGCTTAGCAACTGTCCAAGCTACCCAAGAATACCACTGACGAGAAATGAAATCTGGTCTATGTGGTCACTCTATACAGGAATCTTGATGCTTGATTGCATTAAAAAAATGATCTCAAAGGACCACCAAAAAGTGGTTACATTGGCCAGTTAATCCTTATGTAGATGTCAATCATACATTTTTTATTGTGTCCAGTGTTTACTGATTTTCCCCACAATACTCACAATGATGGTTTGAGTGTTGTGACTCCTTTAAACCTCATCCTGCGCCCAAAGCTCTGCATCTCCTCAGTACGGTACATTGCTGACAGCTTCTCAATGTGTTTCTGTAGCAGGGTCTTCAGCTCGGACCTCCTCTCATCGTTCATCTCCTGACTGTCCTGAGCCCTGGTGCCAGCATGGCTGGACAGCACTCGGCTCTCATTCTTAGTTTTGGCTACACCAAAATAAATGATTATGTTAACTTCACATTCACTATCAATGGAAGTAGGTGATTTGGTTGCTGTATATTTATTTGCTCAATAGCTTAGCTTTAGACAATATCTAGATTTAATCAATGGGGGTAGATTCTGGGTCAAAGGATAAAGAGAGCAGTAGATAAATGAAAAGAAATGAATTTGACAAATTGAGGGGATGTGGTTGCTGTCAAAGGGCCCTCTCTCAAGAAAGTAATTTCTTTACCTTTAGTTTAGCTTAAGGTCGTAGAAGGCACTTGGAATGAATATAATAACATTGCACCAAGTAGGTTTTTTTTAACCATCTTGATTACACTGAAAAAGTACAGATTCTGAATTTTCAGGACTTGAACACATAAATGGTACATTCCTGTGAATGAATATCAGTATGAACTATGATTGTCTGTTACAGCCAAACTTCCTCATTTTTTTTACTCACCGCTGTTCCTCGGTGGGCCAGCATGGCTTGATGTCTGTCTAGCATCTTTTGATAAAGCTGGCAAAAAAAAACAGCACAACATTTCAGCTGTAATACATATTCTTGTGCTTTTCTATAAAATTATGATCAGCATGTTGGTTATCAATCAAAATGTCAGATCCTGGTAGATTGTGACAAGTTAACAAATTGATGATCATGGCTATCATAGCTTCATAATGCTTTAAGTATCAGTAAAACATTTTACTTCACAGCAATATGAATCAACCTTATTTCAAAACAATGTTGATTATAATATAATGTAATTGGAGTACCTACTTGTCACATTGTTTCCCAATACTGGCAGTTTGTTCAGGTCTCTGTGGGTTCTTGTTTGGCCTCTGCAATGATAATAAAAGACTACAGTGTTGCTTCTTGTACTCCCAGAGCAACTAATTCCTACAATGTCTTGTTAACGTTACATGTTTTAAATAATGCCAATCAGAAGACATGATATATAGTACAAATACACTGCAGGGTGGACGTTTTTTGTTCCTACAGAAATTAACAGAAATTACTTTGAAGATGAAAATTTGCTGACTCAAAATTAAATAGGAAATAGGATTCATGTATAAGAGTTGGCATATAGATGAAAGACAGACTGGCGTGAATAACCAGAACATGACACATAATGAAAACTCACCTTAACATGATAGCAGACAGCTGAACTTTAAATACAACATCATATAATAATTACAGACCAAATTTTCTGCTGAGTTCCTGAGTCTGAATTTCTGAGAATAACAATTCAGACTTGAAGCTTCTATGATTTATTTGATTTTCAAAAGGTTACAGCTGTACGGGGGAAAAATATATATATACTCACAGAGGTTGGATTGTAAGCGCATCACCAAAAAGGCCACCTTTCTTTGTAGTAGTAGTAGTAGGTTTTCTTTGCCCCACTGGAGGTTTCCTCGCTCCTGCTACTCTGTTTGATCCAACAGGTGTTACAGAGGCCCGCGCCTCCTTCAGGATCTGACTGCTGGTTTCCTTCTCACTGGCAGGTGAGTAGAATGGACGGGGTCTGGTTTTGGCAGCAGGCATCCTGGCCATGCCCCTTCCAGCCCCATGGCCCCCTCTCTGTCGACTGGTCATTGCTCACTGGTCACATGGTGCTAGAAAATAACATACAATAAGGACCAAAGAGCTACTTGTGACTCTGAGAAAATTAACTTAGTAATACACTTCAATAAAGAAAACAGATATGTGGTAAGATTTGTAAAAGTCCTTGGGAAAGGACAAAGTTAAACTGCATAGTAACTACATTACAACTATGCCCGTTTGCCACCCTTGGACAATGCCAGATCAACAATATCAATATTGCAAATGAATAATAAGTTTAATCAGTGTTGAAACAATTCCATGAGAATTCAGGTGTAAATTAAAAAAAAAAAGGACAGGACTTTTGCGCTTTCCTTAAAACGGCACTGGCACAGAATTTATGTAAGAGTAAATTGTTTAACCTTGAATCTCTATTGGTATTTTTCTGGTGATTATAAAATCATATTGAGTTTGAAGGGTGAAGTTGGATCATGTCCAGAAAGCTGAAAGGTCGACAACACATTCCTGCCACACAAAAACAGCTTTCCAGTCTAGTGCACCTGTGCTGTTGACTTATCTGTCGCCCCTTTGTTATGTCTTATGTACAATGGTAATGAGCTGTGTCTTCCACATTCATGTCATACTTTTCAACAACCAACCAATTTTACTTCGTAAAAACTACTTCAAGGTGTTATTCATCATCATCATTTTCTATCGTTAAGTCAATATATCCAGCACACGACAAATGAAACTTCTTGTGATATAATGGCTTACCTTAAAAATTAACTCATAGAAACTGACAACAAAAGCCGACTTCACTGTATTAGAGGGTTGCTATAGCAAGTGGGTCAACACTCTCCCCAGGGACAACAGGCTATTTAAGGAAGGTGATCGAACAAAGACTGATTGACCCCTTGGCTGGGTTGGTCAAAGTGCAATTAGCTAAATGTGTGTCCATGTACCTGTAAATACAGGGGCTTCGCTGGTGCTTTAAGATACGGTCACTAGTGTACTTGACTTTGTACAGTACACTTTACGATTATTGACTCTACATGTATTTCAGCCAAAACCCAAACGTCCTCTTTAATTCATAATGTACATTACATCCAAAAAAGCTCAAATGCAACGTTACTACAGACTCATGAAAACCAATTGGTAGGGCCTGGTCATTACATAGCATTTACTGGGGTGTACATCATTTATAACCAAAAATTAGCATTATAACCAAGAAGTTCCTAACGTTACTACTTAGTAAAAGACTACGATACCGCCCCCCTCCCCACTCGTGGTACACAGTTCTCGTAAACTTCACACCCTAAATCAAGAGTTATCGAGCAAAATTAAAGAAGTCAAGAAACTTACCTCATATAAATTTTTGTTAAGCGGCGTGTGGTTTCTCCGTTTTTGATAGAATGCAAATCTAGGACGCCACAGGTTGCCAAGCAAGATCTGTTGTCAGCCCGTCCTCCATATTGGACGAGTACACTATGGATGGAGGGGACGTCAATTAGGACTTATAGGCCACATCATGTATAATGGGTGACATACTCTGCAGACATCAAATCTAATACAATAGCCAATATAGAGAGTTCACGGTATTAGTACTCAGTACTACTCACTCTGGAAGCCTGATATCGCGGATTTCAGTTTTTGAATTGCTACCAAGACATCTTTCCATAGCCTCCATAGCAGGCTCTCTAGGGCCTTTTTTGGCTCATAATACACTTTTGCTGGCCATTTCTTTTTGTACTGGGTCGCTGATTGCTGGCTTTTTCTGACTGCCGGCCCTGTCAGAAAAGGCCAGCAATCAGCGACCCAGTACAAAAAGAAATGACAAGCAAAAGTGTATTATGAGCCATAAAAAGGCCCTAGAGAGCCTGCTATGGAGGCTGCCTTTCACAAATGCTCATTTTTTAATAGGTCGCGGTTACAGGGACTTAACTTTAACCACTCAAAACTCGCCAACAAAGAACGTAATCTGAAAACGGATTTCAGTTTTTGAATTGCTACCAAGAGACCTTTCCAATGATACCATGGTTTGCCTATTTCAAACGCTTTTCAAAAATGCCCCTTTTAGGTCGCGGTTTACAGGGACTTAACTTTAGACACTTATAACTCGCCAACAACGAACGCAATCTGAAAACAGATTTCAAATTTTCAATCGCTACTAAAAAGGCCTTTCAGATGATACCATGTTTTGCCTATTTCGAACGCTTTTCAAAAATGCCCCTTTTAGGTCGCGGTTACAGGGACTTAACTTTCAACACTCAAAACTCGCCAACAAAGAACGCAATCTGAAAACGGATTTCAGTTTTTGAATTGCTACCAAGAGACTTTTCAAATGATACCATGGTTTGCCTATTTCAAACGCTTTTCAAAAATGCTCATTTTCGGTCGCGGTTACAGGACTTAACTTTCAACACTCAAAACTCGCCAACAAAGAACGCAATCTGAAAACGGATTTCAGTTTTTGAATTGCTACCAAGAGACTTTTCAAATGATACCATGGTTTGCCTATTTCAAACGCTTTTCAAAAATGCCCCTTTTAGGTCGCGGTTTACAGGGACTTAACTTAAACCACTCAAAACTCGCCAACAAAGAACGTAATCTGAAAACGGATTTCAGTTTTTGAATTGCTATCAAAATGTCTTCCCAATGATACCATGGTTTGCTTATTTCAAACGCTTTTCAAAAACGCTCATTTTCGGTCGCGGTTACAGGGACTTAACTTTAACCACTCAAAACTATCCAACAAAGAACATAATCTGAAAACGGATTTCAGCTTTTGAATTGCTATCAAAAGGTCTTTCAGATGATACCATGATTTGCCTATTTCAAACGCTCTTCAAAAGTCTCCTTTTAGGTCGCGATCAGACAGGGACTTAACTTTAAATACTCATAACTCGCAAATTTTGCTACCATGAGACTTTTCCAATGATACCATATTTCGAACGCTTTTCAAAAATGCTCCTTTTAGGTCGTGGTTACAGGGACTTAACTTTAAACACTCAAAACTCGCCGGCCAACAAAGAACGTAATCTGAAAACGGATTTCAGTTTTTGAATTACTACCAAGAGACCTTTCCAATAATACCCTGGTTTGCCTATTTCAAACGCTTTTCAAAAATGCCCCTTTTAGGTCGCGGTTACAGGGACTTAACTTTCAACACTCAAAACTCGCCAACAAAGAACGTAATCTGAAAACGGATTTCAGTTTTTGAATTGCTATCAAAATGCCTTCCCAATGATACCATGGTTTGCCTATTTCAAACGCTTTTCAAAAACGCTCATTTTCGGTCGCGGTTACAGGGACTTAACTTTAGACACTTATAACTCGCCAACAACGAACGCAATCTGAAAACAGATTTCAAATTTTCAATCGCTACTAAAAAGGCCTTTCAGATGATACCATGTTTTGCCTATTTCGAACGCTTTTCAAAAATGCCCCTTTTAGGTCGCGGTTACAGGGACTTAACTTTCAACACTCAAAACTCGCCAACAAAGAACGCAATCTGAAAACGGATTTCAGTTTTTGAATTGCTACCAAGAGACTTTTCAAATGATACCATGGTTTGCCTATTTCAAACGCTTTTCAAAAATGTTCATTTTCGGTCGCGGTTACAGGACTTAACTTTCAACACTCAAAACTCGCCAACAAAGAACGCAATCTGAAAACGGATTTCAGTTTTTGAATTGCTACCAAGAGACTTTTCAAATGATACCATGGTTTGCCTATTTCGGACGCTTTTCAAAAATGCTCCTTTTAGGTCGCGGTTACAGGGACTTAACTTTCAACACTCAAAACTCGCCGGCCAACAAAGAACGCAATCTGAAAACGGATTTCAGTTTTTGAATCGCTACTAAAAGGCCTTTCCGATGATACCATGGTTTGCCTATTTCAAATGCTTTTCAAAAATGCTCATTTTAGGTCGCGGTTACAGGGACTTAACTTTAAATGCTCATAACTCGCCAAAAACGAACGCAATCTGAAAACAGATTTCAGTTTTTGAATCGCTACTAAAAGGCCTTTCAGATGATACCATGGTTTGCCTATTTCAAACGCTTTTCAAAAATGCTCCTTTTAGGTCGCGGTTACAGGGACTTAACTTTAAACACTCCTAACTCGCCAACAAAGAACGCAATCTGAAAACGGATTTCAGTTTTTGAATTGCTACCAAGAGACTTTTCAAATGATACCATGGTTTGCCTATTTCAAACGCTTTTCAAAAATGCTCATTTTCGGTCGCGGTTACAGGACTTAACTTTAACCACTCAAAACTCGCCAATAAAGAACGTAATCTGAAAACGGATTTCAGTCTTTGAATTGCTATCAAAATGCTTTTCCAATGATACCATGGTTTGCCTATTTCAAACGCTTTTCAAAAACGCTCATGATCATTTTTCGGTCGCGGTTACAGGGACTTAACTTTAAACACTCAAAACTCCCAACAAAGAACGTAATCTGAAAACGGATTTCAGTTTTGAATTGCTATCAAAATGCCTTTCCAATGATACCATGGTTTGCCTTTATAAACGCTTTTCAAAAACGCTCATTTTCGGTCGCGGTTACAGGGACTTAACTTTAACCACTCAAAATTCGCGAATAAAGAACGTAATCTGAAAACGGATTTCAGTTTTTGAATTGCTATCAAAAGGCCTTTCAGATGATATCATGATTTGCCAATTCGAACGCTTTTCAAAAATGCCCCTTTTAGGTCGCGGTTACAGGGACTTAACTTTAAATACTCATCACTCGCTAACAACGAACGCAATTTGAAAACAGATTTCAGTTTTTGAATTGCTACCAAGATACTTTTCCAATGATACCATGGTTTGCCTATTTCGAACGCTTTTCAAAAATGCTTATTTTCGGTCGCGCGCGGTTACATGGACTTAACTTTAAACACTCAATATTCGCCAACAACGAACGCAATCTGAAAACGGATTTCAGTTTTTGAATTGCTACCAAGAGACCTTTCCGATGATACCATGCTTTGCCTATTTCAAACGCTTTTCAAAAATGTTCATCTTCGGTCGCGGTTACAGGGACTTTTTAAACACTCATAACTCGCCAACAACATTGCTATGTTTAATTCTAAAGTTAGAGAAGATACAGTGGTCAGAGATTGTAGTTGGCGGGTGAACATGAAAGAAGGAGATTCTGTACCCAAACTCTTGTAAGTCCCGCATGGCAGTTTTCTTCCAGGTCATTTGCTGCCCTCCCCTCTTTTGTATTTCTTAAATTACCACTACCAGATTTACATGGTACATGTGGTGGTACATATATCATCATTGGTAAGCTAATTTTCGCATACTGTAATGCTCATAAGAAGAAGAATAAACCACGCAGGAAGTCACGCTTTTATCTGATTTATATTGAGAAGTTTGTAGCTTACTATTCCACACAATAATTTTTAAATATTCAGTATCTTTTACATAACTTAGGTAACTTGGTCTATGTGAAATAGATAAATGCAATACAGCCATTGGCTGCCAGAAGGCAAGTATTGTGCAATGATTAGGAATTTGACATAAACCATTTATAGATATCAAGTTATCAGGAAGTAGAAACTTAACAATGTGTGATATGGATACAGTCCTTGAGAAATTACCCATGTCCATAATTTCACATGTAAAATCCAAAAGTATTTGTACTAAGGACTTTTTATCCAATGGTTGGTATTGTTAGTTCTGAAGGAATGGTTTAAAGTAACATGTTATGTGAAAATCATATGCAAAAGTACAAGCATGCCAGACACTGCCATCATCCAAACCTAAAATCTACCATTTTTTTCACCATTCACAATAACCATTAGACCAGTAGAATCGTCGACTCTACCGGTAGAGATCCTGAAGGAAGTTTCTGTCAACATTAAACGATATTTGTTTAACAAATAACCAATTTAACATTACCATTTTGACTCATTAGTAATGCCACCCATGAAACTACATGTAGATAAATAGTTTTCTGCCCTAGTGAAAAAGAAATAACTGCATGTACTGACTATGATGCTTATCATACACACGGATTCTCATTCAGTTTTGGCACAAAATAACATGACATGTACATTGTATACAACACTAACATTCACTGTACAATGTGAATATTGTGCATGTTATTCAAGACCTCTATATGTCTTGCTTTTTATTAGCTAATTCAAACATCCTCTTTGTAAAAGAGTGTTTGGTAAAACCAAGGAGGAAAACTTACAAACAGCCAAGAAATGAAATCTTTGAAATGTTACAACGTCCTTGCTACAGCCTAGCATAAGTAAAAGCAAACATGTAGTACATGTAGGTGTGCACTACTACAACCAAGACATTTAGTGCCACACACTCTAATCATAAAATGGAAAGCATTTTGGCAGCCTAATATAATAGTACTACTCCATGCAAAAGACAGTCCATGTCCTATGGTGTTTTGCTATAGATGACTTTTCATATCAAACTTCATTTGCGGGGTCATGCCAAGGATGTGGCGCTCAAGGTAGGGGTTCAGGAACATGCCTTGTGGGTCCAGCTGCTTTCGAACTGTACAGAACTTGGAAAACATTGGGTACAGCTTCTGGAACTGATCAGGGGTCACCTTGTGAGCCTGGAAGTAAAGAACTGAACATCAAATTTGATTTACATCATACTTAGATCTAAACGAAAAGTTCCATACAAACCTTCACTTTGAGGACTGATATCTACTAGTACAAATATCACAGAAATGTTACAAGTTTTAGCCTTAGAACACTTGAACACTGCTTGACATGTAACGCTAGTTCACCTTTATCCGTGGGGTAACCTATATCCGTTATTTTCAAAAGCAGGGTATTTAGGGTCATGCTAACAAAATGTCAGTTCAAACTGCTATATTTTGAAAATATTACAGTATGAAACAACCGTTTTTAAACGGATAAAGGTCACACCGCGGATAAAGGTTAAGTAGCGTTAGCATGAACACAAAAACAACCAACCTTTGCCCAATGAGGTTTCCCTCCAACCTTGAGCATGACACTCTCATACATGTCCCACCAAGCATCCTTTGGTGCATCCTTTCCATAAGGTCTGCAACATCATACATGGGATGTCAGTCGTTTCAGTGTGCTTACAAAGTCTAACTTACAGAAAATTAAGATACAAGACACCCTATAATGTATGCAGCTTGTTCTATCTACATGTATACTACATTATGACAAATGGCAAAACTATAACTCTTCATATCTGTCCTGGCTATCTTTAGAAATGATGCAATTTCTGATATACATTTTCGTAAACCAGATAAATCTATTCTGACAAAGAATCTATTCAAGGCAGCCTTTGTATTGTAATATCAATCTTTGCTGTAGTGAAGTATAAATCATACCTGTAAGAAATGATGTTGATGTAACAGTTGTCCTGTTGGTAGCAGGGGCTAAGGTAGATGTCATCTGATTGGACAAACCGAACCTCCACTGGAAAGTGAACCTTGTGTTCTGGGTGTGACTTGACCCATTCTTGTAAAGTTAGCAGCACGTTTGCAGTTTCACTCCTACACAGACATAACAACATTTGGTACATAAGCCATGAAGATTGGGAAAACATACAATATGTGCCTACCTTATAATTAACACTCTAACTTGCAATGGAATCTTACATCATTTTCCATTACAAACATCCTGCAAAACAAACCTTACTTGTTCAGTTTTTTTGTATCTATCGAGGTCCGCAAGGCTGAGTTCTCATACAAATGTATGGAAAGCAGAACACAAGCTGATGGGGTGGGGGGTGGGGGGTGGGTGGGCAAAACCTACACCACTTTGTCCTAACATCAAAAATCTGCCATCAAAAACTAAGACCATAGTGTCAACAAAAACAGGAGGTGTGGCTATAAGTCCAAGAAAAGCCACAAGGAGGCCTATAATCACCTGGACCTTGTCTTCCCAAGACTTATCCACTGACAAAATATCATGATAATAATCTATCCATAGATTCTAGAGTTATGGTTGCCGAATGTATGCAAAACCCCACAAATATGGAGGGACAAACAAATGCCCCAAAACAATACCTCCACTCACTGATCATGAGGTATAAACACAAGATTGTAAAGGTAAACAACAGACTCACTTATCACAAGCCTGGGAACCATACCTGGGAAAAGACCATTCTGTCACATACTGCTTGAAGAGACACTCAAAGTTGAACACTTTGTCACTGCGATCCACCCGTTCTGAGGGTACAGCATAGATGCAGCTGTAGTAAAACTTGTTGATACACGGCAGAAGGGCTGGACAAAATGTACTGGAAAACAGGAAACAAGGTAAGTCAGGTGCATCAAAGTGGGTACTACACACAACACAATAAAGGTATCCAGTATACAATAAATCATTCCACAACTATGCTTGGTGGACCAAGTACAGGCTTCCGTTGCTATTAGCTGACTGTGAGACATAA
Organism: Branchiostoma floridae x Branchiostoma belcheri; assembly: GCA_019207045.1. Taxonomy (NCBI): domain Eukaryota; kingdom Metazoa; phylum Chordata; class Leptocardii; order Amphioxiformes; family Branchiostomatidae; genus Branchiostoma; species Branchiostoma floridae x Branchiostoma belcheri. Next base: position 22,687,076 of record CM033025.1, on the reverse strand, counting down.
AGTCATAGCTAAGATGAAGAAAAAAAGCCAATAACACATGCTTGATATGATTTTCAAATTGCTTCTGTTTGAGTTGGCTAAATGATATTTAACGTTATGACACATTTTTCTCTCTACGTTATGGCGAGGTGTTAATAGCATTGCAAAATCCATTTTCTTACCTCATCCAGAGAAGAAACTCTAGAACATAGTAGCCTACAAAGTAATCCCAAAACCAGCTGGGATTGGTCTGCACTGGCTGCAATGTGCATAGAAATATAGTCAATGTAACATACTTCAAGAAATATACAAATTGCTACAATTATAAAAGATAAATGTGCAATACAGGTCTTCAATAATAATAACCAGCAATAAAATTACTTTCAATTCAACAGTAGGATCTGCGATGGTATTTCCTTTTCTATAAGTCTTTACCTTTTGTTTTCATATACATTCAAAACTAACCAAGGAGACCACTCAGTCACATGGTGGGCACTATAGAATACTTGTGTCAATGGGGAGAACTGTCTAGGGGACCACTATGAAGGGGTCACATTGGCCAGGTAGAGATTTGACTATGGAATTAAACTAATATCCATCATGATTATGTACTGACCAGTGGTACATACATGTAGGAGTATCAAACTTAACATAGATCTGATGGGAAAAAAAAATGTACCTTTTTTGTCCTGTTGGAAAGAAATGCCACCACTCCATCTGTGTAAGGATACCACATGAACTTAAAATGTTCATTCTCATCCAGGTGCTTGTCTAAATTACTCAGAATCTGCAAAAAATATAACAAAACAATTAGAACACTATGCAGCACATGAAAAATTATAAACTCTTGACCACTACGCATTCTCACAACACAGTTTAATAGCACATTAACGCTAGTTCACCTTTATCTGCAGGTAACATTTATCTCTTGTTTTCACAAAACATATTTAGGGATGTCAATTAAATGGATGGTGGTTTCAAACCGCAAAATATTGACAATATTACAATTGCAAACCACTATCCATTGACTTGATATCCTTGAACAGCATGTTTCCTAAACAATAGATACCCTGGAGATAAAGGTAGAAAGGCATTACAGAAAGCCTAGTATCTTTACCTCTGTGTGTCTACTGCTGAGTGCTGACCCACTTGTCTGATAGCAATATGCCATTGATCGGACTGATCAGACCTGGTTACATGGGATTCAAATGCAACCCATGGAACATAAGGAAGATCATTGTGTTAGGGAAATTACAACATTATTGTGGGAGGTGGCTCGGCATGCACTGTAATCGCTGCCTTTGTGCAAGGAGGTTCTGTCTGATAAACCTTACCTTACACAAGGACTGGCCCTTTGTGTAATCATGGTCACACCTAAGTAAGCAGGACATTGACTCTTACCTCAGACTCTACTTAGGACAATTATGCTGTTTATGTATTATACCTGCATGAAATACTTAGAGCTTTTGAAGACAACTTGTTAGATCCATGAAGGAGGTCAATGACCTTAAACAGGGATGTTCTGTCTGTGCTTGTGTGTCAGCATCATTAACTAAAATATCCTTTTGATGGATTTGTTTCAAATTCTGCACATTGGTAGTTGAGGTCCCAATAATACATGGAGTTTTGAGGTAACTTAGTGCTCAGTATTTTCCGGTTATGCAGAAATATACAACCATCTTGAAAGTACATGTAAGGTACAGCACATTCAAACACTGTTAGTCATCTATGAATGGTAGCCTGTACAACACTAGCTCTTAGTGCCTGGAGCCAATTGGCTACTATCCAAGCAGATTTTAGGCCACTGTATTTGTTTTTGCCTGGTGTTATAATAAATAACTACCTGGACAAAAATGGAAACAGCTTTTAAGGAAATAGTTTGCACCACATAGTTGAACAGCACATTATCTGCAATCATTATAGAAAGACTATTATCCGATTTATTTTCGGAGAGTCTGTAGTTGTTAGAGTGCATGGTGTCTTCATAACAGGCACGCTGGGGTCCTTAGACACTGTCAGGAAGTTCAAAGGTCCCAAAAAAGTCCAAGAATACATAATCCCCTTTTCTGACTTCAATATTGTGTTATATGTAAGTCTGTTGCCTTATGAATATGAAAGCAAGTGGGTAAAATGGATTAGACAGAATTAGGGAGAAATTCAGCATATTGGATACAACGACAAAAAGACAATACATGTACTAGTAACTGAAAATACTTCATTTAGGTACAAGATGTTTGATGTCTTGTTACCTTGTCAAGTGAGCAGCTGAACTGGACCTGATGTAGATTGAAGGCAGGCTCACACTGGATCTTGACTGTGAGAATGATCCCCAGGGAGCCCAGGCCCACCAGTGCTGTGAGGAACACGTCTTTGTTCTCCTCACGAGACAACCTCAGCACTTCACCTGACGCTGTCATCATTGTCATCTCTAAAACCTACATATAATATGGGACAGTTGTCGTCTAACTTTAGACATATCCTGCAGAAGTACAAACATCATTGCAACAGCCGAACAGCCAATCAATCAACCAACCACCTTTAAATAATGTTCAGCCAATACTCATAGATTACACTCACAAATTTCAGAGGGCATATATGATCACGAAACAAAGAAGTTGGTTCAACCTAAGATCTAGATTACGCATTTAGGAGAGATGCAAATTTGATTACAATATGGCAATTTTGTCCGACAAAATGTATCGTAACAAAGCTAAGACAGCATAAAATACCTTTTAGGCAGTAATTTCTTTTAAAACTAGAAAGGCCGACATTTGCTTAGGAGCAAATACAGCATATTTCAGCCATAGCTTTTCCCATACAACATTTAACTGTCTCAAATAACCCCTGCTCGAAAATGGAACATTTAGGGGCACACCCCAGTTTCTCGCCCCCATTGAAACGTATAGTTAAGAGACTATTTTCAACGACGCCATATTTCCAAAGAAAATTTTCCCCGGGAACTACACCTATACAGTATACAGGAAGTAAAAATGTACCATCTTGTCTAACATATCTGATTTGCAAGAAAATTGTAGGACCTAAAATCTCACAATATCCTAATGAATTTCGAAAGCCCATAGCGATGACATTATCGGTCAAGCTGCCCGGGGTGCTTCACTGTTTGCGTCCTCGGAGCGATACCCGGAAGCCAAGATGTGTCGACAAAAACTTACCAAAAACAACATATAGGGGTCGAAGTTTATACTTGCAGCGGATCCGCTACGCTAATTTTACAAGACGTGCCCAACCCGATTCGCATGTGGGAAATGTTGTTATACGTGTCGTTACCATGACAACAGCCTTGGCTGCAGTCTTTAGATATACCGATTAGACAGGGCGTGCCACTTTATGTGAAAAATCGAATTAACTTGCGACCAATCACAGCCAGCAGCGGCTCCAACAAAGGCGGTAACATAATGTCAATCAAGAAGAGGCACGAAACTTTGCGAAAATAAACCGAGAAACTGTGATGTTTGGGACTGGATAACATACACAAGTATCTCGCTAAGGCGTCGACCTGTCAACAAGTGGACGACGCGGAAACTATTGCTTCTACTACAACTAAGTTGAGGGACAACGACAAGGGGCAGCGGTGCAGTCAGGGCTGACACCGATCGCGAGGAAACGATGCCAAGGCCGCGGTGGACGGCTCGACTGTCGAGTCCGTCTAAAATCCAATAAAAATGGCGCGAATGGCTTCGTCACATCGGAGACGAGTGGTGGGTGACGTGTGTTTACAGTTTGCACCAGGAGAAAAACATTCTTTAACGCTTCCTTTGTCGATAGTTTTAAAACTATGAAAATAGGAAGCGTGACTACTGAGAAAAGAAACTGAACTAACCAAGGAGCTTTTATCTGATAAAAGCTCCTTGAACTAACGTGTCGGATTCGTCATGAATTCCAATTTCACGTTAAATGCATTTTAAATCGTACAAGGTCCGGGTGATTCCGATCGGAGTTTGCAGGCATTGCAAATTAGAATCGTGAATAAAAGTGAATGTTACCGAATAAATAGTATCATAACATTTCTTTTGTCATGCTTGTTCATTTGCTTACGCGCCTTCAACAATAAAAGTGGCATAATACAGACATAAAGTTATCATGTTGCTGCAACATCGTGCTGGCAAAATGTATGTTTATTCATATAAACATTGCACAGGTAACACAATTGTTTAGATTTACAGTTCAAAACATTCTAACGATAAATATTGATGAGGAAATAATCATTCTCGCCATTGTTAAACTTACTTATCAAATCTAAACTGGCCAATTTTCCCGCGATTTCCGCCAAGTAAGATTTCCTCGATTGTCTCAACTTACCCTGCCAAAGTCAAATCTGCCGAAAATGATTGATATTGCTACGCGGAATTTTGGCAAATTCATCGACATGTACTCTGACGTTCAAGGAACGCGTACCTTCTGCTACCGTCCAAATGACCTTGTCGTTAACTCCAAATCCTCGCAAAAAAAACTATTTTATAATTATATACATGTATATAAAACCGGGCGTAAGGTGACATTCGTCCGCTGTGTTGTCAAGATATGCACGTGTTTCTATATACACGGGGTTGGAAGGCCCCGCTATTGAATATTGATTAGACTTCGTCTTCCTTTTCGCTGATTGGCTGGCTCGTTAAATTCATTTAACTTGCACGTGCGGGGCTCTGCGGGGTGACGTCACGGCAAAAGGCCGAAAGAAAACCAATTTTCCCTCAGAAAAGTGCTGAAATTTACTGTATATAGTAAAGCGCTGGTTGCAAGTTAGCAATTTACGTGTTTGTAAGCATAAGTCCGTGAGATTTCTGAAACAACAGCAGTTCTGTGATAAACGGAACCTTCTAAAAACGTACGGAGCTAACAGCGCAGGGAAAATATACCATCGCATCACAGAAATGCCCCTAAAAACTGATACAATAAGCCTTCTGAATAGCCCAAAGTGCAAGAGTTTCCCCCAACGGGGCTCTGTCCCTGGACCCTGCCGGGCCGGGGCCTTCGGCGTTCTTCGGTGGACCCCGGGCCCCGTGTGCCGACGCTGTAAAACATTCTGGCGGGAACACTGCAGTATATACGGAATCGTGAGGCCCCGCTTATGAATATTAATTAGCCTTCGCCCTCTTCGCGCACAGGTGTGGGCTCCGTGCGGGGTCACGGAAGGTCACGTCAGGAGGCCAAAAGAAAACAAATTTCCCATCAGAAAAGTGCCAAAATTAATCATTTTAAAGTAGTTTATGTCAAAACTTTTACTTGGATCATTTTACCAACTATCTAATGCCTATCTACACCAAATTTCAGCTCATTCGGTTATAATACCAGGGTACAGGGGGCCCAAATATACAGTTTTGGTCTTAAGATGACCCAAAAACCTTAATAAAATCATTTTAGAGACAGATATGGAAAAAATGAAAAAAAATTCCGAGGGTATTGGCCCACTCTAGCCTTGTGCCAAATTTCAAGTCATTCGGTTGAGGAACAACGGAGATACCGTGTTCTGAAGATTTGACAGGAGAAAGAAACATTACGAATACAATATATTTCACCATACCTATGGTATGGCTGAAATATAATAAAGAGCACCAAACGTTGATAAGTACAAATGAGCACTACAAATTATTTTACAGATATCCAGCAGTTATTAAAGCAATGATTTACCTGTGTGGCAAAGATGCCAAAGGTCTTGCCTGTACCGTGGGTTCCAGTGGAGATAACCCCTGCAGCAGAGATCTCCGACACTGCCCCCTGACTACAGGATGGAAGAGTACATTTTTATATTACGTTTCAGTCCTGTGACACTCAAATAGTGGTTAATAAAATTGAAAATAAAACAAAAAGAAGAAAACTCCAATATTTGGTCATGTCAGAGCGGGCAACATCACCACTATAGATATGCTACAAGGGTCCATCAAAGGTAGGAGGAGGTGGGGCGATGGCATTCGAGAATGGATGGGCAAGCCACTGGCTGAGCCAGAGACAGAAGGGAGTGGAGGAGGCTGATACAGGATGCTACCATAGTCCCTGACCCTCAGGCATGAATATGGAAGTAAGTAAAGGTAGCATTCATTAAACTATCGCTTTCACTAAACAGAACGTGTTACATGACTTCTGTGAGTCCTTACTTGGAGAGGGCCATGTTGTATTTTGGCAACACTTCCTCGTTCAACTCCTTGAGCAGGATTCCGGACTGGACTGTCACTACACAGTTCTCCTCATCAACCTACAGGTTATATGGGACAGACATGGAAACTGGTTAGCAGGAGGACATGGGTGGAACAATGTTTTGTGTTGATGAACAGATCTCATCCAAGGCAGTTACATAGCAGTACTGGCAACCAACCTTACTCTAGGTATGTTAATTATGCTGCAACTGCCTCAAGCACACAAATCATCCTTTACAGGTGGTGCTTCAACACACCTTAACAGAACAAATTCTTTATAGTGATCTTATCATGTATAAGTATTGTCATGTTGATTAGAATGTTAGGGCACACTGTCTGGCATAGCACAAAATACATTCACAAAATCATTTCACAGCATTTGCCACTTTCAATATGGAGCATGAAGGGCAGTATAAACGCATTCCTCATCCAAGTATGTTCTTTAGATGGCTGTTAAAAATTCATTCATAAAAGCCCGACCACTCTATGGTAACTAGCAATAGAGTGCCTAAACTTCGGATGCTTGTTATCTTAAAGCAAATCAAGCGTTTTCAGCTTAAAATCCCTTTAAATCAGTTTAAAATTCAGGCAGGTATTTTCTGACTCAGCAAAAAGGTGTAGGAAAAATGGACCAACAATGTCAAGGACTCACAGGGACTGACTAAAGGTCAAAATGAATGTCAAGCGTTGTAAACGTGTGTACACACTTCATGTCCAACTTACCTGTAGCGTCAATACTAATGTTACACATGGGTACCACGTTAGCTACTGCATGATAATTGCAGTGCTGCTTGGCAACGGGATACTTCTGTGTTTTTTATTAGTTTAACTCACAAAACCTCACATGTGTAGTTGGTTTATTCTATAAATTAAAAAGTCTGCTGAAATACAGAGGACTAAATGTGGACTTGACACTTACCTCCAACACCTGTTTGAACTTGGCCAGACTGATCATGTAGTCTGTGGTACAGGCTATGTCTGAGGGGGAGTGTCCAAACCCACACACCTTCACATGCTTGCCGTGACGTCTGGCTTTGTCCAGGATCTTGGATTACAAAGAAAGTATTGAAAGAAAATCATTATTGATCTAGGATATCAGTCAAGCTAGACTAATTTCTAGGGGAGCCAAAATTTAGGCTCTAATATACTACTATATATGAGTCTGACTTTTCAGAGGCTTAAATGTGATGTGTCTTTATACCAGTTCTAATCGCAGTCTGTTTCTTGTAAGACTGATATGCTATCAGGATAAAGAACAGTACAACATTATCGTCTAACGTTGTGGGCGACGATTCCTTTAGACATGCAAAGAATAGTCACAGACCGCCTGCTGAAAGGCCACACGACCAGGTCCAAGGTGGCCGCGCGATGATTCAAAGAAAACCACTGTATGACTATTTTGATCCTCTTTAGACAGCCTGAACATACCGACACCAGAGAGGACTCTTGGGCAACATTTACACAGCAACTGTTGGCTGTCTAAAGTGGGTATTAGGCAGGGCTTTATTTCTTGAATTAAGAAACAAAGGCATGATGAAAAATGATATGGAAGTTGAAGGCAGGCACAAATGATGTACAGTGTAACTATCTCTAACTACAACAAAGCTCAGACCATGGATAGTTGCTTATTCTTCACACGTCCTGACCTGTCTTATTTCCTCTGTTGTAGTGGGCTCGAAGAACAGCTCTGGCTCGCAGGAGAATGTCTTGGCCCAGTTGGTAAATGTTCTTCCTGTCTGCCCTGTCATCTAGAAATGACAAGAAAGACTTGTGTTATCATCAACATTTTTTTTACTAATTCCTGTTACTGATACTGGTAAAATTGTACTTCGGATTGTACTTCACCGGTGTAACAGGATACACTATGATGATGATGATGTTAATGACTTAATGAGTGGGGGATCTTAGTGACAACCAGCAGTAAATTTACGAGGACTGGCAAAACTTCACACAATAAATTCAGGTGGGCAAGCAATCATCTGACGTATATACACTATGCTAGATAGATTTGGGTATTTCAAATTAGCAAAAAACATGAGTAATGACAAAGTATTAAAAAAAGTATCATTTAGCAGTTTGCTAATTTTGTGTTGAATAAATCATGCAAATTAATTCGAAGTCAAAATCTATATGCCACTCAAATGTCAAGACCATATCATGTCTGGAACAAAGAAATACACATGTACATTTGAAAAAATGCTATGGTATTAATTTTCTCATTATCATGCAAATGTATTTTTAAATTTTAAATCTTATTTTGTGTAACATACCTACATACCAAAATTCATGAAAATTCATTATTCCTTTCTTTAGTGACAGAGGTAACTCTTGTTTGGAAATGTTAAACAAAAAAAAACTGCAATTCCAAAACTAGCCGCTAGGGTGCCCAAACTTATGTCACTCCTTCCAAAACAAAAGAGCTATCTTAGCCTATCTAGTATTACCACCCAGAAGTTGTGATCATAACGTTAGCTTGATAGGCACCGCTAGTGAACATTTAATCAATGTACCCTCATGCACCTTACCTGGTATTACCTTGGTATTACTAACTACTATTAAAGGACGAAACAAGCAATTGTATCAAATTACGCTTGTACAAAAAATACTTGATAGTTAGGCCTTTTTAAGATATCTATTTTTATTCGGTTTTAGTTCTGCTGTGTCATGCACACACACAAGCTTTACATAATCACGCTCCATGGCAAACAATGGCAAACGCCGTGTGCATGCTTGTGCTTGTATAATGAGTTGACCATTTTATATAAATACAAGACAATTGGCCACGTGACACCAATAAGGTTCTGGTGGCTTCGATCTCTACATATAAAATCATCAGCAAGACTAGAAATCATCATGCCATCTGGTAAGTAACTAGCCTTTTAAAACACAAAGTATTTCCCAAAATCCCTATAATTTCTTATGTCACGGTTTGTCGTCGACCGGTGCGACCTCGGCCTCGCCGGGACACACAACGTCTGCGATCGGTTCAAACATGCGGAAGAGACGATCCTATCCCCAATAGAGTTATGCTGGCACAGACATGGAAGTTAGAAGACTCTATCAGCCTTTATTAGATGAGGCTACCTGTTCTTACACGTGTGCAACACGGTCAAAGCTAACGCTACTCACCACAACCGGCGCATCTCCCGCCATGATGGCACTTGAATCAGCGTGTATGGAAAGGGGCGTGGCATGCTCACAGCTGACCCGGTTACCTGATACGCCATTGGTCGAACTGGTCTAACCTGATTACATGGGTTCAAATTTAACCAATGGAAAATGAGCATGAATGAATGATTGATGATCATTGTGTAAGAATTGTTTTAGGCCATGTTGATTTAATTACTGGGATAACATCCCATTGGAACCCAAAACAGACGCGAGCGTGCAAAATCTAAGTGGTCAGGAACAAATGAATAAACACACAGAGTGAAAGTACCAAGGGGCACACACACGTGACATGTACAGCAGAACGTGAGTTTTACTAATGAGTACCTCATTTAGGCACAATAAATGCAGAAACTTCATTCTTCTTTTGTGGTCAATGTTAGAGATTCCCATTGGAGATATAGGTGACCCATATGTTGGTTTAGAAAAGGAGAATGCAATGAAGTAGGTCTTTTGTCTACGAAGGATCTCATTCGCATAATCAATGCTATTTCTCTTATGGAAAGGTGCATATACAAACTGTTACACTAAAAGGGTACCTGAAACTTCGAATTCATATTTCCTTTGTGGTCAACGGTTATTATTTCCTATTGGAGATGTAGCTAGCTTTGAAACCTGCGAAAATGATGGAATGTGCTTAATGCTTATGATGACATAGGTAATGCACGAGCTAATAATAGTTTTCTGGTAAATGGTGGGGACTTCGTATTCAGTGGAGGGAAATGAATGATACATCTCCTCTAAAACGTTGCCTTGGTAGTTTGTTCAACCTTCCTGACCACTTAGATTTCATGGCGAACACAACTTTTTCGGGGGATAAACACTTTTTATTTTATTTGCACGCTCTGTCAAACGCTCTCACCAGTTTTAGGGCTCCCGTAATCTCCAAGCAGATCCTACGGTAGTTGAGTTGAGTTGAGTTTATAAGATAAACTTATACTTATGGTAGTATAAGATGTATTAAAAGCTGGCAGAGGAGTAAAGCCGGCTTAGGATTGTGTTTGGCTAGCGGGGCCCTCTTGGCTATTTACACTCCTTGGTCAGTTTAGTACTATCTTATACCATCGTAGAATCTGCTTGGAGATTAGGGCTCCCGTGGCACTGGGGACCCCTAGCGGTTAAATGAATAATTGCAGATCGACAGTCGCGTGACATGACAATACCAAGGACGTTATATCAGATATAACGTCCTTGACAATACGTAGTGTCGTAGTCATTATCATAGCCTGGGATTTTAGCAGAATGTGAGATAGCTGTCCCTGGCTGAAGCCCTCGCAATGAAAGTTCAATACGTGGTTTGGGCTTTTTTTGTAGTATTTATCATACAAAGATAATAGAGGTCACTTTTGAGCCATACAACAGAAGCTATAAGCTAAGGTCTCGTTCGTGTATTGTAAAGAGTGTAACGTTAATCTCCAAGCATAGGATAGTATCAAAAGCTGCCCGTTTGACTACCTTTGGCCGGCTATACTCCTTGGCAAGCTTTGATACTATCTTATGGCACCGTAGGATCTGCTTGGAGACTAAAGAGTGTACACAAAAGAGTCCGGTCAACAAAATGATTGGGGGAGGGGTGTTGAGCTGCCATCATAAATTCCCTTTCATCGATCACAACAAGGAGCTTTTGGTTTGATTCTACCTGATATAACGTGATTTGATATGAACGCTCAATTAGGAAAATGTTTCTGCATCCCAGCGGCAGGTCGTTTGTGTTTATTTTTTGTCCTAATTGACGCGTTTTTTGTGCTAATTGACTTTTTTTTGTCCTCCTGCCGTCTTGGCGGTCGATCGAAGAGGAGGCAGTATGAACCATGGCTTGGAATTGCCATTAACACATCAATTCAGAGTTTTGGTGATAAATCCTTATGCTTTTCCTGTCACTGACGGAAGACGGTTAATGCTTTCAGTAATGTCTGACAGTTTCCAAATCATATCCAGTTGCTCGAATAACTGCTATTTGTTGCATCTAATTACCCGAATGTCCTTCATCGACTAAAATGTATTTTCCCTCCCCCAGTCGAGCGATGCATATTATCTACCATCACAATTCACCATTGACAACGTTCACTCAATAACAACGTCTGAGAAAGACAAAAATCCAATGGTTTATCACAAATGGGGGGTAGTTTCCGAGTACAGGTTGTTGAGGAATAGAATTACACTATTTACATTTATTTGTTACCACGATACAATTTGAACGTTGGCTGCTCATAGATGGTAAATGACTTTGAGTTCTTGCGTCCTCGGAATCTGCAGTTTCAGAAAGAGCGTAAGATGGCACTCTTTACAGCCAAGGTGGTAATGATACATGTATATACAATCTTCTTCACAGTTGTTTGAAGGTAGGAATGAAGAAAATAGGTCTCAGTCCTAGGCCTACTCCATCATTCATCCCAAGATGTTACACTTAATCCTCTCAAGGAAACTTTACAAGGTACCATCCGATACGTCTCGACTGTACTGTTTGATTTGATTATATGGATGATCCGCGTGCGCGTCGATTTTCGGTCGTATCCAAAATAAAAATAAAAAGTTTTCAACTATACTCTAAATCGTACAAAGTATCTAATCGTAAAAAATAAGCAAATGTACGGAAAACGTATACCACTGTCCTAGAACATTACAAGGTCAAAGAAGATGTGAAAGAACAAACATGAAAAATCTGTTGTTTGGTATACTATATAATGTGCTCAGTCATTTGTTCAACCTTCCTGACCACTTTGATTTCATAATGAAGCCAACTATTTTTTGGTCAAGCATTTTATTTTTATTCGCACGCTCGCATCAGTTTTTTTGATTCCCAGATGAAGTCATCCATATAATTAAATCAACATGACCTAAGCAAGCGACAACGAAAAGGGGTGAGTTTAACTTCGTACCTACATGTACATTTGCAGTATGTTTAGCACTTGATTTTAATTGCCAGAATCCCCAAGCATGCTAGAACATACTCTTTTGTTTGTGAAAGATTGTCATAATATGTTTGTCTACGTATCATTTGTCTTCCTTTGATAGTACATGTATAAGCACATTTGTATGAAGCTGTCCTAAATGTTCAACGAAGATGTTCCTTAGAAATGCTTATATATATTCACAACGATAGCAGCAAACAAACATTAAAGACCAAACCCAAGAATACCTTATCAACATACACAATCTTACAATATGAAAATACTTTTTTTCACAATCGGACTTTTATACACCATTTTCAACGTATTTTCTATTGGTGATTTGCGTTCAATAGTCTATCATATATTGACATCCTCCGTCTATCCTAATCGTTTAACTATTTACATCGTGTATTTGGACAGTTTTCGATGACCGCAGATGGTGGGAGTCAGTCTATAAGGCAGTCATTACCGAATGCGGTACACCTCGGCGAACATGTCGTCATAAATTCCGGGTTGATGAGGTCATGGAACCATCTCCCAGGTGTTGCACAGGACATCCGTGCACAGGCGACACACAGTGGTAAAAAGTTGAACTGCATCTAGTTGAATCTTCGTAAAGTTGAGTCCTCTCGGAAAGAGTCAATGGTTGAGACGGTTGAAACATGGAGATCTGGTGGGCAAGTTCTAAAATCTGAAAGAAAACATGAAATTAAGTTTAGGAAACATGCACAACCACATCTAACAAACGTGAAGGGAACGCTCAATGCAAAGACAGGTCTATAAAAGGCTGAATTGAACAAGACAAATATTTATATCCTAAACAACCGCCTTAGGGAAAATAATTTTCCCGTTGGATTCTGCGTTGACATAAGAAAAACTCATGAACGTACAGAAAACATAAATGATCCAGCGTAACCGCGTAACTCTGATACACTAACGTTGATATTGACAGATCATTTCTTTTAGAAGTGTACAGAAATGATATAACGTCTGGAGCACCTTTCCACATTGAACAGATCCCCCTCCTTTGTGCTCTGACGACCTCGCTAGAGACCACTTGACTGAACTACATTGTAGCTACTTCAGTTGTTGAGAGGTCTACAGAGTTATGTATGTCAAAACCGGTCAATACGGCCAATAGTTGAAACAAAGTACCCAATTACTTTACAGATACCAGGAGATTTTATCTGTCATAAAGGTAAAAAGAGGCATGGCATCTATGGGGTGTGATCGTGATTTTTGTGATTAAACACTTGTAACAACGTTTGTTTCAGCCTACAGCCACTTGCTATAGGGGTTGCCTAGAGCTGTCAAAACTTTGGTTTAGGTACCTGTTATATATGGACGGGCTCTTTGAATCAAGCAAAACAGTAGCAAGCCAAAAGTGACTGTTTTTGGCAAGTATCTTCATTCGCATTTCAGTGCGAGGGCAATGTACTCCGGGACATTGGTAGCGTACTGTTACTCATTGTTCGGCCACCCTTTCTTCTGTTGCCATGGGAACGATACAAACATCCTCACATGAGGGTCCTATCCAGGTTAATGATGTCATTACTTCTCATGATTACGTGATTATGACATGCATAGTGACGGATATCCACCGTGCTCCAGCAGATTGGTTTGCTTGTCAAATATCTCCAGTATTGGCTCGTACCTAATCTAATTATTGGGCATGGGTAAATAAAATACACGCCCTTGTAGCCATGCACACGGCTGTGTGTTTTGACCATTTCTAAGCAACAAACAGGAAAACATTTCTGAAGAAGGCATAGTTGTAGCATTTCGAACGTTACGACTTTCTCGCCACAAACCACGTGTGTTCCGTAATTCTGAAAGCATGCTTTAAACGTTGGCTAATAGTATTGTAGTCAATACTGTGGTCAATGCCATCGCTCTCTTTTTTTGTGTGCATGAGGCACAGGAGATGTGTAGATTTGTCCTTCATATCACACTTTAATTTTCGGTCCCCAAATCTGCCAGAATTGGAAATTTGTCCCTTGCATCACAGTTTATGAGTTGTGGTCGTATTTGTTGGTCGCCACAAGGTCACTAATTTAAAAACCTCCCGAAAGACTCAAATGCTTTCTTTTCATCTAAAAATCTATCCCCATCACAAATCGGGTGCATTTTATTATACCAGAAATGTCATTGGCAGCTTGCAGACCTGTGGGGTGATCGATTTCTCTATCTTCTTTATGACGAGGAATATTCTTTGTTCCTAGATCACTATGTATACGATGATAACATTGTTAAATATTGTTTATGCAAAGAAGTTGATGATTTTGCTGGTTTGAATAAAGGAATGCACCGGAATGTTTAGGGAAATGAGCGATCTATATCCCAACTAGTGAAGAAATAGCATGTTATACACGGCGTGCTTCCAGCCTAGCAACACCATGGGCAGTCAGACGTCATTATGTAACGTTAAACGGTGGGCTTCTTCCTGTCATGTGTTTTACCATCGATCGACGAAATTTGGTCTCAAAACCCTGTTGATTTAACTGTCATAGATATGATTCCCGTTCAAATCTTTTAGGTTTCCCTTGCAGTCAGCCTTTTGGCATGAGGTGGCAAATAAAAGTGACAAAATGTCTATTTAATTTAAATGCTCTTGGGATGAGACTTATCATTAGCCGGAATAAGAGACTGACGTACTGCACTGAACATTACAGGTCTTTGTCGGTTTGACTCTGGAAGGAGCAAAAAAAGATGTGTACGGTTTGCACAAGGTTTCGTAAACTGAGAAACGCAGTACTTGCGGCTTTCATCTAGACGCGGGGGTACTCATCGTGACAAAGTAAGAAACAACGACAAATTCTCTCAGACCAGATGTAAAGTAGGACTACTCGTTTCAAAACAGCGTCTACTGTGTGAAGCTCTTGAACAAGACGCGTAATTTGTAAGTTGAGCTGTTAATGCTGTTCCTGATAGAACATTTCAATTCACGAATCGAATCATTTAAATAACTAGATGTTATCTTGTCACCGAACGCTTTTAATTACATCATGCGAGCTTTTAGAAGCCTGTCATTTTGTCCACTGTAAAAAAAATTCAATCCAGCCATTTGAGCTACAGAAGTTATTGATTCAATAAATCATTTCTCTTAAATTAAAAATTCTAAGATCAGATAAGACTTCCATGCCACGTAATAACCCGAGATTTTTCTACCATGAGTAAGTTCTAGCTGTATGTTAACATGGGCAGGTTGCTCAGAGATGTCGGAAGTTGCATAACTGTTTCACCTGTGGTTGTGAGCCGTCCGGACAATGGTAACCACAACTCGCAGGTGTACCCCGGCTACTGTTGGCATGACGGTGCCTTTGTTTTGGCGACCCTGACACAAGGGTGGATGTCACCATGTACATGTTACCTAAACACGCCCATTGTTGTCAAGGCTTTCACTGGCAACCACACATTTAGGCAGTTTACAGTCTGGCAAAACAATTAAATTTACATTTCGGGTTTAATAGAAATAACTGTCCGGTGATCTACTGTTCATGGTTATGTTGTTCTTTTTATTCGCTTATTTGGACAACCCTTTCGTTTCATCCAAACATATTGTTACACTCTCACAAAATTTGATGAAGGTTTATAAAAGTAAATTTGCGTTCAGTTTTGGGGGGAAACGGTGAAACTCTAAGCGATGCGCTACTTCAACACAAATCTACGAACACGCTAAAAATCTTGGTGAATATGTTCAACCCCCTCCGAAGGCACGCCCTTATGTGCGAGACAGATTGGCATTTGGTGACACCACACTAATTCCATTTTGCAAATGTTACCTCCCAGGTAGTGGATACTTCAAAATCTATAACAAAAGATCAGGAGATTACATGTGGTTCTCGAGCCGCCACAACGTCAATGTTAGGACGTGTAGCAACGTCCAAACATGTCACAACCGTACCAGCCTTGTCAGAAATAAGCTGCTCACGCCGGATGTGAGTGTCTTGGAGTTGTATTAAAGCGCGTTTTGTGAAAAAATATGGATGGAGAAATTATTTTTCCTATACACCACGATATATTCCAACGTATATTTACCGGTGGGAGGCTTATGTCATTAAGAAAAAGAATAACATACCGAGGGATGGTATCCTAACAAATTAAGTTTCACGGTCGACTGACACGCGTCAATCCATGTTATGACTAGACCCACGCTTCACCTGTCTACTTATTTCGGAATGGTGGCGCAACAAGTGGCGCTGTTTACCGCTTGAATTGCGTCAATACGCCGCACTCAGAGCGTTTGACTCATTGTTCTGGAGTCTGAAATGCGTTACTTTTCGGTGTATGATTTCTGCATCCGCTACGGTACCCCAGTAGAACCATACCGGTGTCCTGTTATGTATTAAATTTTGTATCTTTGTACCATATTCTGTCTCTTTTCCTGTCACTGAGGTTTCCCATCAGTTCCTCACAGATTTTGTCTACAGCTGCGTGTTTTGTCTCGTGAGCCCTTATGGCCTTGGTAGTGAGAAACACGCGAAGTGGAAGTGAGACTTTGCTATGGCGTTAGCAACCTTCGAATTCCCTACTTGAAGGCCGGTTAGATAGAACGGTGGGAAAAAGGTAAGTAGCCATGGACACTGCTACGTGGGTTATGTCTGTTCACGTTTTGTTTTTTGTATGTCTATGTAGTAATAAAGGTTTGAGTCAAAAACTGTAGGATAGTTTGACACGTGACGTTAAGTAATGTCAGCGTGAACGTCCGTGCGACCCTTGTGACCCAACAAATGTGAACAACCGCTACTGTACAGTCAAGTGGTGTAACCTCTGGTACTTGGACACAATTAGCACACAAGTGTTCCTAGAAATTTTTTTCAAAAGGTTTTGGAAATATCTTTGTACGCCGACGTTTCCACAATTGAAATGATATATCATATAAATTCCAACCGACACTTTCGGGAATGGAGTTTATTATCATTTTAGGCAAGAATTGTAAAAACTGTTCATATTTTCGAAATCCCTATAACATTTGTGCATCAGCTTGACTTCTAAGAAATTGGCAAAAAATGATTTCTTTCTCTTTTTACTGCGTCAGGGAAACACACCACGGACGTTTCCATGTCGCGACTAGATCCCGACGGTTTACAGCAAGTTTACAAAGCTTACTTACTGCAAACCACAAGAGCACCAAATATAGATTTTTTTGACAGCACTGGTCGTGGGCATGAATATTGATTTATGACGAAGGACGTTAATAATTGCGGTGTGCACAGATCACAACATGGCGAGATAACACGGCCTCCTGAGGTTGAATCAAGGTCGAAGGATTGTCCACGAAACATAGCATTAGTACTACTGTTAGAAGCATATCCGCATAAGCCATCTCTTATTACATTCGTTCAAGGAGATGAAACTAAATAAAAGCCAAGCTGAGGTAAATAGGCTAACAAGGCGGCATCATCACACCAACTGAAGATGTAAAATGACTGCACGAAGCTTTACGTTGTCTGTTTGACATTTTAAGACCGTGACATCAAACAAGACCTTAACAGCCCCAGGCGGGGATTGAAGTTCTATTTGTACCCGAAATCCAGCCTGCCTGCGTGACAACCGAAGCTAACACTTCCGTGAAACCGATGTTTTTGTGACTCGAGATTCTTTCAACAGTCGGTATCTCCTGAGCACGACTGTTGGGTACCTATACTCCATCTACAAGTGTTTACTCAGCTTACCAGGCTTCTTCCTAAGACGCTTCTTGCTGTTGCCCCTCTCCTTCTCCGGTCTGACCCTCCTTCTCCCCGGTGTCGTCTGCAGGGTCGGCCTCCTGTTCTGTTTCCTCCCTCACTACCGGCTTCACTGCCACTTCTTGCTTAGGCGAGGACTCCGGCCGACTGTTGTCCTCTGTCTTCGGCTCTGCCGACGTTTTGCTTCCTCCACAGCCCATTTTCTGTTTCTGATTCCTTACAAGACAGTCTCTATGATCAAACTGACGAGAAGTTCTTCCAGCTGGCAGAGAGAGCGAGAGTAGCCGTCGTGCCTAACCACAGGGTCATTAAGTTCTGGTCGAATGCGTAGCGAGGGCTCTGGATGAATAGTTTGTTTTGAAACGTTGTCTTGGCAACCGGTGATCAATATTTAGAGAACCGTGCCTCGGTAGGTAGCGACGACAAAACTGGCAGAATTAACAAGCTCTCCCATGTCAACAGCGCCGGGCGATTTTTCACGTGGAGTGTTATTGAATCGCAGTGAAAGTGCGATGTTTGTGGCATCGATTGTGAACGCTTTAGCATTAAGGTTCTGCCGATACGTACCTCTAACAATTATGAATAAACAGAGCAAAATCGTGGTAGTAAATTGCTGCATTGATTAACATTATTATATCGTCTAGCCCTGGTTTTCAGAATGCACTTACACGTAGTGTGGAGTAGACTCGTTAAAAACTCGTTTGTTGCCGAGCTTGACGCACACCGTCGGACAATCCACCTTTTGTACGTTCCAGAAAAAGAGCGCGGGCGAGTTCGAGTTGAGTATACCGTGACGTTGACTGGCATTGTATAAAAATCCACGAAGGAGGAAGTTTGCAGATGGTTTCCTCATATTTGCCAACTCTCGCGTTGTTTTGTGTCTGTGCACACCACTTTGATTGCTTAGTACTCGGTTCTAGATAATGGCTGGCCAGAATGTTAGGATAAGCGATGGAAGTCAAATTGCACGCTTATTTCTGATGCGAGTGATTCTGTTCTTTCTTATTCAATTAGATCATAATTATATTATTCATGGCAAGAAAAGAAGCTGAGCGCTTCTAGATCGCGACGTGTTTTTGAATATCTGTACTATCGTATTGATCCTAAATTCCTCATCAGTGTTTGGGGCTTTGGGGACGACGGAGTCCAGCAACTTCTGTCCGTAGTTTCCTATTCAGTTTTTAGCAAGGGCCAAAAAGATGTGCATGTCTAATGTAGAGTGGGTGGCGCTATTGGCAGGTGCGCACACGTACCTTGAAACGTGAGAACTCCCCTGCGTTAGACCAAGGAAAGGAAGCGTGAGACTTTGATATCTCACAAACAACTTCGAGGGCCGGTCTGTCTTGTTACCGTGTCCTTTGTCTTGTCATGTTATACGTGCGGAATTTGCGTCAATAAAGATGAAGTATTCCTTCCTCCCCTTTTCATGTCCGCTGGTGTGTCTACAGACTTGGCTCTCATGCCGCCACTTGAACCTTATTCATGACGTAAAAGATTGGTTTGGCACGGGCACTTCAAACCACCTCCCTTTATGTTACAGCTCCGCCTTTTCAAAACTTCTAGGACGATTTATGACAAAACTTTGCACAATTCAAATATCTGAACTAGTAGAATACAATAAACCGAACAATGGAGAAGTTTGATTTGTGTCAGTGGTTGTGAGCATGATTATTTAACGCCATGTCCCACAGCCGAGCTTCGGTCGTATTCAAGTTGTTAAATAAAGACCGAGGTTTGGCGAATTTAGAAATATCCAATGGTTCATCTGAAAATCTACCCTTTCACATTGGATGAGGCTCGGTGAGATGTGAACTTCGGCCGATCTCAAAATTAAAAGTCGCGCAGTGATCGAGAGAACATCGGGCGTATCACTCCCGAAAATACCATTTTGAGCTCGCAGTCTCGTCGTCCGATCACTATCCTTAGGTATTCCTAAGGTATTACGTTCTGCAATAGGACAAACAAGTGCGACCCATAAGAAATCAGTATATTACATTTCACCGTAGATTATTTCCCAGGAAACCAGTCGAGATAAACTGTTGCGGAGAGTCGGGAAACTTATAAAATCTCCCCTGTCAGAAGTCAAGTATCGGAATGTTTTTACCTGTTTGGATAGAAACAAAGCCGAAGTCAAACAACAAATCCACAAAACAGGCCCGACGGATTAATCGCTAAGGTGTAATTAAGGTACAACAAAACTTCTCTTCGGTATCCCGGAACACTTCACGACATGTGCAGGTCCGGCATATATATTTACACTAGTTCTACATGTAGCTGAAACATTTGAACTATTGTGTCCTGTACATTCATGTATTTTCGCGTAGACATAATTTAGTGGTAGAAGGGAAACCGGTGTTTTTGCAATGTTTGAAGTTCGCCGTTTAACTCCTTAGTACAGTAGTGATACTTTGGAAACGCATTATGTATGGTATCTCGAATTCTCCTAGGAGAGATTACCGAATCACTCGTACTACCGCAAACATAGTAAGATATACAGTGCAGCACAAACTATTTTGGTCGACTGTAAACCCAAAACTTTCAGTTGATATTCAAGTTCTAGCAGATCCAGTTCGCTGGCACTGATTAACTGCTGGGGAACCCTTTGTGTTTAGAGAATGGAATTGCTAATTCAATTGTAACACAACTTCTCTTGTTGCCACAATAGTGTCGAACATTTCATTACAGTGTCACATAACTTTTGTCACAAAGGTTATATTGCTTGTGAAACCAGAGTTGTTACATTGAAACATGCTTGTCGTAAAAACTTCTTTATTTGTAGTACATAACATATGAAGTGATTTAGGATGTTTTAAGGTGTTTTTACATATAGTACTCCATCAATCATACTACAGTCAATAAAGAAGCTTCCTCTTTACGTTAGTGTTTCCTGGGTCTTTATTCACATATATTTCATTAGATCAACTATCAGAAGCAGAAGTAAGCTGGAATGCGAAGAAAAGCTTTCATAGTACAAGCAACTTCTCATATATATTGATCATCTTGTTTCCCCACTGATAGAGCACAGTCCTACTCAACATGTTGCACAAAACTCAATATACACTTACATGAATATTGAAGGTAATCGTCTCAATTCAAGGTACTTGATCTTTTTACTTGCAACAGTAGTCCCTGACTCTCTAGATGAGGATGGGACTAGGTAAGGTGAGGCGATCTTCTTACTGCATTGTCTCTTAAGATGTTTTAACATCAGCGGTGATTTATTTTTAGAATCATAGCTTTATGGGAACAGTGTGAGTTCAAAAGTAAAAAGTTAGTGTATCTTCTCTTGTTACGTACTATTTACTTCCAACTACAACTTAAACAACATGGGTATATGACTGATACATGTACAGCCTTGTTCTTCGAATACGATCCAGGCCCTATTTCACAATGCTGCATCTACATGCACAATTAGGCACTGACACTACAGCTGCTTCTTTCAGAAACATGGAGTTCAGGTTACAAGATAACAACTCATAGACATAACAATATTTATACATGAAATACATGTCTAAGACATATTTTGACTAGTAAACGACTGATCTCAAACTCAGATCCCACAGTGCGTCAGCACATATAACTCACAACTACAATATTTATGTTCAAATTTCTGTCATAAAGAGCATGTTTAATGCATGTTCCAACTAAGTCTGTAAATGACATTATAATCATCATGGTTACTTATAGGTCTAGTTTACAGTCTGGTGTTTCAAGCGCGTACAGTATTGTACATAATTGCAACAGCACATCCGAGGATGCAATGTGATTGACAGGCGGAAGCAGCTAGAATGGTTGCTGACGCGGTGGGCCCCCTCCTCTCGACCCTCGGAATCCCCGACGAGGACCAGTTGATCCTGTGAAAATAAAGACACAAGACCGTTATGCATGGTGGGGATCACTAAGACAGAAGAACGGATGACGGATCTGTTCATTTTCAACACTGTAACTCTACTTACTTGCAAAAACTGAGTGTTTCGAGTAACGGTCATTAATGCTTGCTTGTGATTGGTGGCGATGTTTTCAACAGTCATAACTGCTCCAAAAACACACTGGACACGTGGTCACTATACTATAGGCAGAACTCTTAATGCTTGTGTCAATGCATGGGGAAAATTGTCAAAAGAATTACCAAAAAGTGGTCACAATGGTCAGTTGGTCCTTATGTAAAGATGACCACTTATGGACAAGTTTGACTGTAATTTGCAGACTGATAAGACATTCTATCCTTTCCTATATCTGTAACTTTTAAACCATTACCTTTAATGTTTCGACGTGGGCCTCAATATGCTACATATTTTGTGCCTTTGTTCCTTCAGGATGAGTACTGTATAAAGATCTGCTCCTCACCTCTAATTCTGATCCTGCGGGTGCCCCTCCCCCTCTGTGATGAAGGTTGTGCTGATGGTTGTGGGTCCGACCACACCACTGGCTTTATGTTGGGTTTAGGTCTGGATTCTGGAAAACATTCCGGAAAGGCTTCATCTTACTATACTCTCTATGTAAAGGTCTAAACCAATTTGTAATCTTTCTAAAAGATGTTCCAAGTCAGTGGAGAGAGGATAGAAACAATATGACCAATGCTGCTTGATGCAGACCAAGTGGACCTGCTACAGAACCCATACTTACAATGTATGCCCCTTCATCAACTACTGCTAACATATTGTAAGAAAAAATATTATGTAATGTAATAAGGGTTGTACAAAGTCAAATTCAAAAGTTCTACCTGTGCTCCCCGTGGCACCTGCAGAGGTGGGACCAGCACCTGAGGAGGATGCCTGCACCTGTTCACCTGCTTCAGATTCACCTGCTTGCTCCTCAGCAGAAGCAGAGGCATCACCTGCACACATCACATGTAGAATTTTAGTGCACAGGGACATGTCTAAAAAGGTTAAGGTAATAACAGCGTCTTGATTTTTCCTTGATCATCACATAGCATGGAAGCCAATTCTGCCATGTACCAAATACATGCATGATATCCTTCTAATAAATCAACCCCACTGTCACAAAGAGAAGAGTCTGACCTCCTGATGTAGCTGCCTCCTTGTTTTCCTCTTCCTGCTCTTCTGTTTCTTCGTCTCCCTCCCTCCCTTCTACCTCCTCTTCTTCCAGGCTGCTGGAGTAAAGAAAATGTCAAGTTGGATGAAACTGTAAGCAGAGTTTCTTACATGTGCACTATTCAGTTAAGGCAAGGCTAAATCCTAAAACTAAGCTCCATCAGTTTACTGTCCTTCAAATCAACCATCATGTACTGTCCTAAGTTAGATTTTGTAGATATAAAGACAGTAAAGAAGACTAGCTGTCAGGATGACATTTAAGTTTATGTCTTGGAGTCTTCTGTGCCTTACCAAACCTACATGGTACATCTAAGACATGCAAATGACAGTGTGACATTGACCTGGGGTCCTCCAGCCCTGTCTGAGTGTCTCCGGTACTTTGGGGCACATCCTGGGAGGCCTGCTCGCTGGGCGGGTCCGAGACGGGCACGGCACGCGGGGATGTGCGCGGGGACGGCACACGCGGGATGGACTGTACCGTGCTCATTTCTGCATGTTCCAGTACCGACGGACCACCTTCGCTGAACACCGTAACTGTGAAAACACAGAAATGTCATCAGCCATTCATGCTACATATAATCTTCTATAGACTGTTCCTGTCTGTGCTTTACAATAAGTACTTCAACCAATGATAGAGTGGCAATCTGCAGCTCCACCAACGAGAGTGGCTGCAAATATCTGCATTTTAACCTTAAAGTTTTGATTTTGGATTTCTGTGTTTTGACAGAGGAAGGCTGGGCAATGGGATAAGTCTTCTCTTCAATCTCAAACTTACCAGGTGCAGTGAGCTGTACTGGGGTTGTAGAGACTTACCAGGTGCTGTTAGTTGTACTGGGGTTGTAGGGACGCTGCGGCCTGAACCCTCGTCCTCTCCACCCAACAGGTCCATGTGGGTGTCGTCCATACCGAGGGCTGGGGGAACAGCAACAACACAGTACATATCACTTAGTCTATTGGCCTTTTGTACTGCCATTCTCACTTGAGGTTCCCATAGGTTTTAACATGCCTTAAAATGTACAAATGAAACCTTTTTTGCTCCATTGCTGTGACCAAAATTGGAATTTGCTGTGTAACCCTTGATTCCATAATTGCAGTATGATGCAAGATGACAACAGAACACTCGATACGTTTTAAAAAATCTTTGTTCTTTATCTATGAATTTGTTGAGCAATTTGTCACATCTTTCCTTGCTCTAATGGAAAGGGGTCGTTATGACACAGCTTGGTTCAATTTGAAATAATGCTTGATGCATTTGTCCCAAAGACATTTTCAGCTGTACACTCAACGCTCAGTCTTCATTCTTTACTCTCATTTTTACGAAACATTACCTGTCACCTCACAATATAATCTATACACAGAAGAACCTCAGATTTGGGGCCATTACTATATGTAAATTCTTTCACAAATCAAGAATTCAGCCAGCTGAGTTTGTAATGAAGGACCTGCCCTACCTCCCTGTGTAGCCAGTTGGGCTAGTCCAGGCTGGGCTCGCTGCATCTCTGCAATCTCAGATGGAGGACCGAAGGAGAAGCGCACACCCTGGATCTGTGGAGAACTGGCAGGGACACAAATATCAACAAGATCTTGAAATGTTTGTGATTTCGTTTTCGCAGTGACCCCTCCACCATGAATTCATGACATCGCAAATATGCATTACCATTTTATTACTAATGTCTATCCCCAAACATAAAATACTGCAAAAGACCTTTCCTTTTCTACCACAAAATTATGTCATCACCAAAGACACTTGGCAGCTATAAAGTTTGGATCTTTCTACATATACATGTACAATGATTTCTAATTTTGATATGTATAATATGTCATTACACATTAAGCATAATGCCAGGACCCAACAGATAAAATGCATACATGCTCAATGAGCTTTTTCCAAACAACTAGTCTACAAGTCATCAGCTTAACTCAGTTGATCCCTGTCTGTCCTCTCCCTTTTCTAGGCTTACATTGTTTATTAGTTAAACATTAATCCTCAGTCCTGTTAATTCACATGCATACAAAGGTTGAGTTGCTGAATCCTGTCAGGGCATGTTTGATTCTGTAGTAATGATAAGCTGCCTTACTTGAGGGCTTCAGCGAAGCCATCAGTTCTTCTTGGTACAAACAGGGTTGGGGTGCTGGGTACCGTGCAGTCATCCACGTCTTCAAAGGCTGGTCCCCCATGGCCCTGTCAATCACACATCCACATCTTTCACCCAACATACTCTTAGACTTTTGTAACATACTGTATGATATCATTCTGTAACTGCATTTGAACATGAAGATATCCAAACACAGTAGAGCAAAAATCTGAGGAAGAGTCTTTTTGCAAACTGGTTTGGTATCTTCTCTGCAGAAAAATCTGAGGAAGAGTCTTTTTGCAAACTGGTTTGGTATCTTCTCTGCAGGTAACAGCAAAGTCACATGTATCATGCAATTGTCTGAGGGCATTCTTCAGATAGCCATGCACGTGTTCTGCCTTAGATCCTTGCTAGCTGGGTAAGTCTGCTTGAAAATTCTACAGAATCATAATTGTACAATGGCCTATAACTAATGTGACAGCGCTGTGAGGTCAAAATGAGAACATTGAAATTACACTTAACAGAATATTTCAAATGTGCTAGATGGACAGTGTTTGGTGCTTGGTATTCATGAGTAATTTCCGTGCACTGCAGTATAAGCAAAACAATCTACATGCTGTGACCTAAAGCCTAAAATATCCCTTCACGGTGCAGAACACACCTGGTTCCCTATGTAAAAGCTAGACTTCTGGACATCTCCTGCTCTTGTTTTAACTTCCAGAGTGGAAAGAAGAAGTCTGGCTTTAGGGGAAACATCTGGCAGCCATCTGTTAACCACTTAGTTATAATCAATAGTGGGATCAGTGGCATCTATATGGAAGTGAAATGTACTACATAGAGCTGCACCGACTTAAGCCCTTGACTCTTAGATGGTTAAAGGGATTGATAGAGCACGAATATAAGAAAATCCATTTCACATTACAAACACAAACAAGATTTGGTTAAAGTCCAATGAGATTTGGCATGCATGATTGTGCTTACTATTAAAATCAGTTGACAATTGCTTTCTAGTCATCTTATCTCGTACTGAAAAGATGGCTGTCTTTGTTTCGGTTTTGAAAAAAAAGAAGTGGGTCAATTTGAGAGCCAAGGTATTAATTGGTGTCACCTTGTCTTAGAAAATGCATGCATGACTTGTATCTACCTTGATTTATAATGTACTTTGTTTAAACTCATGCATTATTTGCATGGAAGTTAACAGCATGACTGTACGTGTGCTAGGTGGTGGAAGCTACTACAAGCCGTGCACTGCTACCGACGCCATCTAGTGGGATGTGTAATTATTGCACTTACCGGCCCGAGGGAGAAGGGGGCGAGCTGGGCCCTGCCTGTAGGCAGGAGGCGGGGTTCAAGTCGAGGGGGGATTCTCTGGGGGGCAGGCAGGGGGGTACAGAGACAGGTCAGATTCTCTGACAGTTCCTCATTATGTCACATATCCATCAAGTTTTACCACTAGTCTTTTGTGATCACACCCCCTTTCTACAAGATGCTGCAAGCACTGAGTGACTGCTGCGTCATCACATGTTTGAAAGATTGATTGTTCAATGAATTTCATAGACAAAGAACAAATGTTTTGAATGTTTTGCAGCTTTTAAATCACAGTTTTGCATCAAGCATCATATTCCAATTAGAAAATAAAAGGTGACACAAATCCAACTTTTGTCTCTCAATGGTCGCCTATCAAGTCATCTAGTGGAAAGGGGACCTTAAAACACTGTGTGGATTACCATACAGCATTAACCCAGGTTAAGATGGATCTAAACTGCAGTAATGAACACAGACTCGTGCGTCACAGTCATATCTTAGATAATTTTCTTTGATGTTCAGGTAAATTTTACATATACATTTGTGTGCTTATAATACTATTAGTAAACTTTCTACATATGTTCATTGTGCAACTAGCACTAGCACAACAAACACCTCCTGATGCCGTGATTTAAATTCTTATTCAAGTTACGTACATATATAGCTATCATATACCTGTACTTGTATCAGGGAGACAAGTTTACACTATGATCACCTGAGGGTGGATGGGTTGTGGCTGGGACTGGTCAGCAGTAGGAGGCTGGACAGTTAGTGTGGGAACAGGCTGGCGGGGTCTGCTCTGGACAGCTGGTCTGGGCTGCTGCAAGTTAATTTTTACACATTCAAGCTTTCAGAACAGTTCAGTATTGCTTCATGAAATAAATAAAAAAAGACCAGTGGTACAGCTGAATTGTCGTTTTTTGACATCATTAAAAGTGTTCTACTGACAAAAAACAAAGTAATGACACTAACAACATATTTGCTAACATATTTGCAGGCTTGGCATGTATCAGTATGACCAAAACTTCATCTCCATATGACTGAGTGTTATTTGGAATTTGCAACAAAGATATTGCTTTGCACATCAGGTCTATGTTTTATTGTTACATCACAAACACTTACAGAAGTAAAACATCATTACTTTAAGGCAGGCTAAATGTCCTATACGTACTTGTACCTCCTCACGTGTCTGCTGCTGTGACTGTTGGTTGTCCTGGTCAGTAGACATGGGCTGGGCGACGTCACTCCCTGACTGATCCCCACCCTCCATGGCTGGCTCATCATCATCATCATCATCATCTGGGGCACACAAGAATGGGCACTTAGGGTCAACAAGTTTTACATTTAGGCCTGAGTCAAGGGGTCTTGGGTTCAAACCCCTGACAAGCCCCAATTTTGTACCCTTGGGAAAGGTATTTTGTGACCATTGAGTACAAAAAGCATTTAGATTAGCTACAAATACCAACCTCTAGCAATCCCATGAGTAGGGGTGCCACCAGTACATCAGAAAGCTTGGTATTTTGAGTGATAAACATTTCAGAGTTCAGGTTGTAGAGCTTATTCTGCCCACCCAATGAAGATAATGCCTATTTAGTACTTACCCACTATCTCCACCACATCCTCATCACTGGGCTGCTCCTCCTCCCCCAGATCCTCCTCCTCCTCCTCAGCCTCCTCCTCCCCCTGCATCTCCTCCCCAGACTCCCCTTCCTCACCCATCTGTAGGGACAGGGTTGGACTGTCCTTAGTGAATTTTACAACATGCAGATCTTATCCAGATAGATTAGTATCAAGTTTAGGTTTGCTTTCTTTAATATACCTGTATGTTTCCCAACTGTGGGTTCACTGAATACTTACTGAAACTTTTCCAACAACATGTAGTTTTTACCTCGTATGTCTCTTCCTCCTCTTCTTCTTCCTGCTCTTCTTCCATTTCTTCTTCCCCTTCACTACCTTCTTCCACATCCTCTTCATAATCTTCCTCATCTACACTGTCCCCTTCTTCGTATTCCTGTAAGGATGGATACATGTACGTTCAATGTGATGGCCACTGTCTGATTATGAATTTATAACGTGAATAATTTGTTAAAACATTCAACAGGTAGGCATTCATCAAAGACAGGTCAACAGGATTTATCAAACAAGAAAAAAGGCCAAAAGAAGGAGTGTAAGTATGCAAAAATACGCAGGCTATTTCCTGTGTGTTATTTATCATTTCATGGCCTTGTAAAACATGTGACTGCTGGAGAAACTTTTGCACAAGACATCCTGTATTCAACTGATACTTCGTAGGTCTAGGTTCTACCGCCAGTGAGGACAAACCAAAAACTGCTTTCTTTGCTTAACACTCAGTACTGAATAGAAAGAGTGTGGGACTTAACACCACTACCACTGGACTAGCCCCCTAGTGTAGCAGCCTGTGTCAGAGCCTATAGAAACAGAGATGGGCATTACTGCCCCCATACATAAAGCCTCATGTATGACAAACCTCCTCCTCATCTTCCTCCTCTACTTCCTCCTCTTCTTCATCATCATCATCATCAACAACAATGACATCATCATCACTGTCATCAGCTGACTGGGAAACAGCTGCAGTTTCAGCTGTTTCTGTATAATGCTCCTCATCCCTCTCCTCTTCACCCAGCTCCTCTTCTGTTTCTGTCACCTCAGTTGACTCCTCTGTTTGTGCCTCCGTCTGAATGGATATAGAACAAGTCAGTACCACTCCTGTTGTGAGGGAAGGCATATTGTTTCCAGATAATGCCACAGCAAGTAAATTTCATGGATGAGTGATTTTCACCTGATTGAAAAAAATATTTTCTTCCAACAATGGTCCACATGACATGTACTTAGAAGTGACACTAGTGACAAAGCCTAATGTGTAAGTTGTAAAAGAGACACTACGAGTAAGGTAGCCATGACTGTAGCTGTAGTGATGCTAGGCTACCACACTAGTGTCCCTTTCTGCACTTCTTAAATATTGGAACATTACTGTCATGACTTGTTGGCTATGAGTATGATACCATGTTTTGCCAACTCTTGTTCAAAATCTATGGTCTCTATTTCCAAAATCTTGTTTCTTTTTGAACTCTTGCATTAGATTTAGAGTCTAAGTTATAACAGATGCTAATGAAGTAATGTTTAATGATATAACACTACATTACATTACCTTTGCCCGTTTAGTAACAGGATGAGTGTCTCCCCCCTGCACATCTGGAGTGGACACTTCCCTCTGCCGTTTTCCTGTGGGCACTGCATCGTCTGGGGATGGTTCTTGGGCAGAGGAGGGGCCGGGCTGAGGCTCGTAGGGGTGGGGAGGGGTGGCTGTCTGTTCTACGGGGGTGGGGGTGCGATCAACAGGGGTGGGGGTGCGATCAACAGGGGTGGGGCTCACAGTGGCTGAGGGCTGCGTGTCTGTTAATACAAGAAGTGTGGGTTAACTCCAGCAAGACAAGAAATCTACAAAACTGATATTCAACATGAGTGATATTGAAAGAGATCATGTCCCCCAACCACCATTTCAGGACACAAAATGTCACATGATGAGCCATTGTACATTAGGGTTCATTACTGTAAATCTTCAATGTTTTGTTTGCTCGTGGTTTCATTTTCATGGTTTTCAGTGACTTCTCCACTGCAAATTTACTATGAATGTGAGTTTTTAAAGTACTTTGAATTATCATTTAGAATACTGCAAAAACTTTTTTTTACCACAAAATCAAATCCCTGCAAAAATAAAGTTACAGCACTAGAACCGTTGTATATCCATACAGCTTGCATCCATACATGAAGAGAGCAATTATTAAGGAAAGATTTCTTTATTAACAAAGCAAATTGTTTAAGCATTTTTGCAAAGTTGCCCCCACCTTGCACATCTGCTTGCACAGAGTGCTGCTGGGTCGGCTGGACGAAAGCCGTGGCCTGCTGAGTTGACGTGGCCTGGACCACTGCCATGGTGTTGGTCACTGTTACCACGCCTGAACACATGGGGATAAAGCCACATGGTAAGAACTGATATGTTGTGCAGTCTTTTTCTTTGAGCAAAATTTCGTTCACCACTGCAAGTTGCCATTAAATATCTCTGCACATCAGAGGTTCAATCTGCATGACAGATGAGACAGTTTCTCTAAGTATAATCTATATTTAGTGTAACTAAATATTATATACAAAAATACTCAGACATACATGCCACAGTTGTATCCTAACAGTGAGTTAGGGCTGTTAATGATGTAAATGTCCCCAAATCCGTGCAACACAATTTCTTCTCAGGTTATACATAATGAAGTTTACCATCTGAAGAACGAAGCTGATCACAGCGCAGGCACAATTTTGTGGTAGATGTACCATTGTGTGTGTTTTATGGTGTAGAATGTTTAAGCAAGCTGTGATAATCTTATTTGCCAACAAAGATCAAAGACAGTCTTTTAGTTTCCATGATAACTGAATTTTGTACATGTGTACCAACACATTCATTACTATCTCAAGAATGCACTTTTGCAATCATACGACATACATGACCTTACTCTTAGATTTGGTCAAATATGAGGCAAAAGAAAAGAAGAGGCAGTTAAGCAGTTAAAACATTATGTAACCATTTCTCCACAGTAGATGACCTTATACCTGAGACAGGTGCCACAGTGACCACCTCCTGGGTGTCGGCCTGAGTGGTTGGCATGACAGTGGCAGTGGGGGTCATACTCCCAGAGGGGGTGGGGGTCACAGTGACGGTGGCTGGTGCTTTAGCGATGGGACGGATGCTTGCCCGAGGGGCTTGCCTGTTGGACCCATGGGTGGAGCTATGGCTGGAAGATGCTCCTGACATGACTGGAGGAACCTTTTACAAGAAGAAATAAAGAGATTGACTTACTGATGAATCTCAAAATGTACATTTTATAAACCCAAAATCTTTTAGGGCAAGCTGACCCGTGGGAGGGCTCTAACTAATGGCTGAATTCACTGTATTGTATTTCTTTTAAGTCATGCCAACCAAGAAAACACACATTTCAATGCAAAATGTGGCAGAAGTTGAGAAAATAACATTTCCTCAAACAAGAAATTGTAAGATCATTGATTATTTGAATGTCTGAATTGAGAATTTAAATTGTTGAGAGCATCTCACGCAAAGTGCGTTTGAATTATGTCCGACTGTGCTATATAAAGGTCAGGTATCTACTGTAAAATACAGACTGGCCCGGAATGCCCCTATCAATCAAACATTATGATGGCCCAGGTATGAGACACACTACAGTCATATAGTACATAACTCCTCTAATATTTACTTTTCTTTGTAGCCAACAAAATTGCAAAAAAAATAAGAGAATTTTGTATTACTGAAGAAAGGATACCTACATGTTTGTAACAGTAACATCTTCTAATTAAAAAATCCTTATGTCACATATCATCATACATTGCTAGAAATTCACAGGAAAACTGCAAAAAGTACAAGTATTTTTAAACAAGTATCTCTACAAAACCAATAGCAGTCATGAAAGCACATACAGTGTGGACTTTACTGGTAGGTGTGGATGTGGAAGGTGTTGCCATGGGGCGGATGTTGGCTGTGGGAGGTTCGTTGGCTGGCAGCACCTGCTGCACCTGGTGCTGCTGCTGAGCCTGCAGCTGTTTCTGCTGTGCCTCCAGCTGCCTTTGCTGTTCCTCCACCTGGAAGCAGACCAGTGAGATATCAATGTTGGGGCATGTCTACTCTTATTGTTAAGAAGAGTTTGGGCTGCATCATATTCAGTACCAGTAGATATATCAAAATCATATCATATCAAAATCAAAAAGGTACAGGTAAAAAAAACTGGTCCAAAATATTGGTCCCAAAACACATCAATGTATTGGTGCTTAAGTACATCAATGTACTTTGACAGAGTAAAATGTCAGTGTTATGCCTACCACAAAGATCAACATTTAGCAAAGTGATTGAAAATATGAAAAATTGTATGGACTTTGAAGTCGGTACAATCTTTGATTTGAGATCCTCTGGAAAGCATTGGGTTGTCTTAACAAGATAGTCGAAACCTACATAAACATTCTGGTGATTGTTAAACTACCATGTACATTTCTGTCATTGTTGAAGACCCCGGGTTACTTTGTCAAATACTTCAGGTACAGCTACAGATATCTATACCTAACAGTACCAGTATGGCAGTACCTGTACTTGTATGTTAATTGTTACATGTTGGTACACAGCCCTAAGTGGAGTGCCTGTCTAAGCCACTGAAGAGTGAAACACTGCTGGCTGGTCCTTACCCTCTTCTGTAGGTCCTGTTGCTCTTGCTGCTGTCTGTCCTGTTCCTGCCTGTTCTGCTCTCGCACATCTGACAGCTCCCGTTCTAGCCTCATGATCTTACCTACAAATTAAGTACAGTTATCACTAAGTTCTTTCAAGTGATTGTTATCAAGGATTGAACTTCTCTGTTATCATCTACATTCTAAATAATCACCACTGAACAGTGCATTTAATGGACTGTAAGAAATAAAAACACATTAAGCTTCTACCTGCTAAGGTACATGTAGCTGTTTGACACATTTAACTCTGTATTGGTTACACTAAGTTACAGCAGGAAGAAGATTGATAATAGCGTTTTGTTCTTTTTAAATGCTTTGAAAACTGTTGATATGAAGTTGATATGAAGTTATCAAGAGAGCTTTTATTTGATATTACACTAGATGTGAAAAAGAGTTTTTCAAAGAGCCATGGAGCAATGCATACTTTGCACCTACATGTCCATCATACACACTTTCTTCAAAACTGGAAACAAACAAAAATACTGTGACTTGAGTGAGAATAGCTATTTTGTTGCAGTTCTATTTGATACCACACTAGATGTGAACAAGATTTTTCAAAGAGCCACAAAGCCATGCATACACTGCACCTACTACATTGTAACCAACTTCTTCAAAACTGGAGAAAAACAAGAAGCCCCGTACCCTCGTACTGTGACTTGAGTGAGGAGAGTCTCAGCTCCAGCTCTTCCTTACTCTGCTCTGCTGCTGCACTCTTCTCCTTCAGCTCTGTCAGCTCCTTATCCCGGCTGTCTCTCTGGTTCGTCAGCTGCTGGATCTTCTGTTTGGCCTAAATATTAAAACAATGAAAAGACATTTTCAGTTGAATATGCAATAAATCCAAAGCTTTAGATGCCTGAGTATTATTGACAATAATTATAAACGAAGGTCTTGAAATACATTTTTGGGAGTAGCTGCACCTGACCACTTAACCTAAAAATCTAGGTGCACAGAAATGAAATTGAATGCACTACATGGAATACAAAATGTTTGGTAGAATTTCAGCAATGCACAGCCATGATCTTTTGTCATCTTTTCTGCAACCAGATATGCTGTATACTACTACTAGTACTAGTACAAATTCTGTACATGACCTACACAAGTATATACGTGCACCAGTGACCAGCGCATACGCTGTAACAAAAATGTTAGGCACACAGATCAAATTTATATTGGATGCATTATGTACAGAGTATCTGAACCCTGTATACGCTTCAGTCAAAAACATCTCATCAGAGTTGGTAATCTAATCTAAACTTGACTTGAAACCAGTCAAACATTTTGTAATACAAAGAAGTGACGCTCACAGCAAACAGGACTTTCTTGGCCTTCTCCTTCTCATCAGTAAGTGACTTGTTGAGGTTTGACTCGGATGCCTGGAGGGCAGCCTTCTCTTCCTCTGCCTTCTTCAGCTTCTCTTCTACATCAGTGGCCTCTTGTCTTAACTTGGCCACCTGCTCCTCAGAGGTCTGATACAAAGACAGAAAGGCAAAACAGTTATAACAGACATTCACAAGTGATCAAAGACTTATGTATCTATGAAATGTGAAATACATGTACCTGTTGTATTCATACATTTATCATTGTGAATTTCGTGCAGATTGTGTCTCATTCATTTTTCCCCCTGGCTCTAGATATGCCATGGTAAGAAACTGAAGACAGGGCATGAGACAACCTATTCTGGGACCTATGACCTAACTTCCTGTCAGTGCCCCCAATTTGCCTAGCAGGGAACCATTCCATTTTGTAACCCGTAACCTTGAGTGGCCTTCAGGTCTTGTTATGTGCTGACCATTAAGTAAAAAAAAATCCAGTGCCCATTACCTTGAGCTGTTGCTGCATCTCCTCCAGAGCCTTTGTCTTCTCCTCTAGCTGAGCTTGTTGGGCTGTTCCTGCTTCTGCTCCCTGTGCTGGTGCCTGTAGAGATATATGTATGTTTTTCATAAATTAGGTCCCTTCAGAGTGTATATCACCACCACAAAAATATTATTCTTATGCAAATAACTTTAACATCTGCATAATCTATCATGATGTTGAAAACCAAATATCATCTTACTCCATCAAGAGGTTATGGTCAAGGAGTTATGTTGACTAAAAAAATCCGGAAACACACATGCACATACAGAGGCACACACACACACAAAACAATATATCTCCATTTTCATGGAGATGAAAAAAGACTCACACACAACAACATGGTTACACGTACCTGTGCAACCTTGGTCTTAAGTTCTTCATTTTCCTTCTTCACACTCTCCATTTCCTTCCTGAGTGCTTCACACTCAGTGTTTTTCTCTTCAAACTGGGATTTGTAGCGCCGACCGATCGTCTTCAGCTGCTTGACGCTCTTCATTTTCTCCTCTACCTCCTGAGATTTTGTCTGTACTTCTTTCTTCAGAGATTCAATCTCCTAAAAAGAAAGGACATTGCAGATTGGGGAACAATGACTGATAAAAATCATATTCAATGGGGTAAAACAAAGGAAAGACTTCTCAGCTTCTCAATTTTTCAAGACTTAATCCATAAACTGGTTGCTATTTCTCTTTTTTGAACTCTATTAAGACTCCCTTGCTAGTTGAAATACTTAACAAGAAAGTGGAAAGAGCAATTGAAAGTAAATTATGCTTGTCTCCATTATTGTAGGTATGTAATGTTAACGTACACAAAATTTCTATGGACTACATTTGGTGAAAGAAATTTGAACTTGAAGCAGTGCTGCAAACAAAGCGAGTTCCCAGAGCTTAGGGATTACCTGAAAAACAAGTCCAATATTGCAAAAATTAACAACAACAAGCTCAACAGTTCAACTGCTTAGGAATCAAACAACACATAAACCTTCAAACTCTAGGAAGTGTGTTCACCTGTGCCTGCTTGCTGCTGAAGCTCTTCTCCCCAGCCATCTCTCCCTGTAGCGAGCTGCACTGAGCCTTCAGTTGGCCCACCTCTGTTTTCAGCTGGCCCACCTCCGTTTTCAACCGGGTCACCTCCCTTTTTTCAGTGCTGGTCTCGCTCCTGGCGGCCGCTAGCTGCGTGTTGAGACGAGAGGCCTCGGCGCGGAACTTGTGCATCTGTTCTGTGTTGCTGCTCAGCTGCTTCTGCAGGTTGTCCCTTTCCTGTAAACACAATATCATTAACAGGGCTTCATCCAGGAAATACGTTGTTGAACAGGGCTAAGCAGTCCAACAATGCAAATGGATTAAACCAAAACTAGAAAGGCAGCATTTTCATGAAAAAGCCTTTTGTCAAGCTACTCGCACACAATACATAGGTTATAAAGCAAACAATAACAAATTGTCCTTGCTGTTTTTAAAAGTATTTTTAAAGAAGTTTTAGAAACACATTATGAAAGAAGGCCTTGGCACAGCAGAACTTCTGAATCTGCTGTTCAATCTTTTCTCTAAATAATAACCAATACGAACTGTGCAGATTATATCACCTCTGTTAGTCTCTTGATCTCCTCAGGGTCAGCCTTGTTGGACTGTTCGATCAGCTGGTGTGTTCGAGCCGTCCAACGGTCCACGTCCTTCTTCAGCATGGTGTTCTCTGCCTGCAGGGAGCCGTTCATGGTGGACAGCTTACGGTTCGACTCCTGCAGGGGCTCGATGTCCTTCTGCAGCTGTTGCACCTGGTGTGGAATACAGAATTTATTCATGGAGATCAACAAGCATACAACTTGCGGATGTGGTGGGTTCTTTAACATGTTCAAGGTGTGGCTGTGGCACATGAGAGACCTCAAAACTTAAGAGACCTCAAAACATAAGAGACCTCAAAACATGAGAGACCTCAAAAGCTTAAGGTACTCATTTTCACCTGAATCAAGTAAGGAAATAAGTGCCTTTCTTTACTACTAGTACTAGGGATTCAAGATTTTAAGTCAAGTGATACCATCTACCTTCTACCTGCTACCTCCACATGACACACTGGCAAGCTTATATGTATCTTATTCGCCTGTCATACATTTGATCTTCCCATGACTTTGTTCCTCTCCATCCAAAGTCAGCACTGGGCTAGAAGTAGCATGTAATCCATCCTTAGGCTATTTTAGCTTCAGTTTACCCCTCTGACTTCATCTACGAACACTATGACTTTCCCAAGTTTGATTTGTCAAATTTCATAGTTGGCTGGCAGACCACATTTAAAGACTAGTAACCAGTAGAGCAGTGTACTGGTACACTGTACAATTTTGTTGTTGTCAACATGGGATGATTTTTGTCTTATCTTTCATAAAATACTCTTTACTGATGGTGTTGGTGGTAAGGAATTATAGATTCTATGCAATAGGCTTGTGTCTAGCGGTATTAAACACTGTATATATCAGTGCAAACCACTATTTAAAAACTCAGGCAATTCAGGTTCAGTTTCAGGTCTGGACCTTTTACCTAAACTTGTGTACCTTTACCCATACCTGTGTCTGTAGGTCAGGAGGCTATGGTTTGCTATGTGTGTGACAGGGATTTTACATATGCTAACATCCTCCCCACCTTAGCTGTGACTTCCTGCAGCTGCCCTTCCACCCTCTCCTTCTCCTCCCTCAGCAGCTTGTTGCTGTCGGTTAGCACGTTCAGAGTCTCCACCTTCTTAATCAGCTCCTGGTGCTGTAGGGCTGTCTGGGCAGCAGCCTGCAGGGGAGGGGGCACGTACAATGGAGTGAAGAGCCATTTGTTAGTAGTAGTCCATTATGTTCTGCTGCTGCAGTGGTCTGGACACTGCATCTGCAATCAGTCTTCTTCAACAGTCTCCACTTCATCCTGTTCATTCCGAGCTTACTTAGCTCCAGTAGTTTTCTTTTTCACCAATTTATCAGCACAACTTTAAGATACCATATTTTGTGCTGTACACCAATGATTATAAATCAAAATACAACAGTTTCTGATTACATTCAACTATAATAAGTATCATTCTAAGAACATAGATCGTACAAAATACACAAATGTACTCCCTTCGAATTTTATAATTCATAATACAACTCGTTGATTCCTGCTGCGAGGTTATCAAAGTAAATTCCCTCCATGATGTCACTGTGAACATGGTAATCAATTTAGAACATGGTACTCTGGCTCGCAAAAAAATTCATAAGTAAACAGCGCATAATTACGTGATTATTGTAATGCTTGTTTTGTTCTATTTTCATTGAACTTTTTTAAAAATCCAGTCTCCAACTGAAAATGAAAGTACGGTATAAAATGAGGCAATATTGTCAGGCCAGTTTACCTCTGTCCTGCTGCGCTCTTCTCCCAATGCCTGCTGTGCCTCTGCCAGCTGTCTCTCCAGCTGCTCAAGTCTCTGCTGGTACCGAACACTCTCCGCCTGAGGAGGCAAAGGAAATAGTGAGCTAAGGTTAAAGATACAACTGCTATAGCAACACGTCATGTACTAGTACATTGTAGTACAGATGGGGGATTAACTGATTGGCATACATGCTACAAAGTTTTATATGTGGTAAAAAGAGAACATGTTTTAAAAAGAACAGTCAAATCTGTCTATAGTGACCATCAAAGGGATTAAGGAAGAAAATGGATACCAAAGAAAGGGTTCATGATGCCTGGGGCAATGGGAAATATACTTTAAGGTGCCTTGAACTTGTGGTTACAAAGGCCAAGTAGTTCATATGTAAAGGTGGTCATTAGAACAGGTTTGACTGTACATGTTTTATTTTCACAAGTTTGATTTTTCATTTACAAGATAATCAATCTGGCATAATATGATGATGACATATTGATTTATCTACAGCAAAAAAGACCATGACTGACAATAACCTTTAGCTATAGTGCTTCATTTGCAATTATGGGTAATGTCTCTTACTGTGTGTTACACTAAGATGAAATTCATATGAAGGGAAAATGTAGACTGTGCACACCTGTGTGACCTCAAACCTAGTCTCAGCGATATCTTTCTCTCTCCGGATGAAGTGGATGATTTCCAGCAGCTGCTCCGAGGACTTGCCCTGCTCGCTGATGGAGGCTGCAGTGACTGCAGTGTCTGCTGCAGGGCGTGACTGCAGGCTCAACATCTGGTTACTCAGCTGGGGAAAACAAACACAATTATGGAACAAGAATTTGTAGATCTCATACCTCAGTGAGTTACTTGTATGTCTTGTTCAATTGTAGTTCATTGATTATGCAAATAAGGTTGTTCATTCATCATTTCCTGTCTCTGTTTGGTGTATATCAATAGCACATGGGGATAATATACGAGGGCGGTTCAAAAAGTAATGCCACTGGTTTTATAACAGGCTCATGTTTTCATCGAATGAGTTGAAATTTGTCACAAATGTACAACACTATATCCTCTTGAGTTTGAGATATCTCAATTTGTGGTTCAGAGTTTTATGAGCAACTGAGATGATTTTAAGATGACCACACCCTTAAAAGCTTGTCAGGAGATCAGTTCCTCTAGATCTTACCATTTTAAGACTATTGTAGGAGGCTGAAATTTCACCTGTACAATAACAAATGTCTCTATAGATTACATGCCAAATTTCATGTTTGAACTCTCAATGGTTCATCTTTTACAGCCACTAGAATGGAGCGAGTGGCTATATTACAGACAGTTTGATTAATAGCCAAATACGTGATTTGTTGAATAAAGGTTTTTGTAGACTGCTTTTCCATTGGCCAAAAGATGCGAAACTTGGCACAATTATTAAATGTTTCAAGATCAAGAAGTGTGTTAAGTTTGATTTTTCTCATTTAGTAACAAAATTAGGTTATGCAAACTTTAAGCAGCCCACCCCTAACCCACTGCTAATTACGACCCTGACGACCTTACTTCACACCGGGAACGAAAAAAATAATAAGTGATTGTATTTCAAAGATGAAAATAGGCATGTGGCTTATAGAGAAATAAAACTTGATACATGTGCAATTTTAGTTCCTTACAATAGCTACAAGTGATTTGGAGACACTATCAATTGCACGTTAATTGACCCTCTAATTTCTTCCGACGGAATAACAAGGGTGTGGTCATCTTGAACTCAACTCAGTCACTCATAAAAATCTTAACAACAAATTGAGATATGTAAATCTCAAGAGGATATATTCTTGTACCTTTGTGCCAAATTTCAACTCATTCGATGAAAACATGAGCCTATTATAAAACCAGTGGCATTACTTTTTGAACCGCCCTCGTACATGCGCAAATGTAACTGATAAAACAGTAGATAGACAAAAACAATACCTCCCTAGGAACTAGTAGCATATTCCATTAACCCTATGACCTGGAATGTCTGTCAGCTCTCAGAGATAAATGATTCTACCAAGTGTATGATCTTGACTTTATGTCACTTCCATAACTTTGACGTTTTTCCCTTCATTTCCTGTCAGTGGTGAGAGGAACCCTGGACATTCCATCTTCAAATTGTTCAATGTTTTTCACTTGAACTGTCTAACATCTTCGTAATATTAAGCACGCATGCATTGCACAGGCTTTTCCATTGTGAAAGACCTAAGTTACAGTACCTTCTCTATCTGTTCATGCAGCAGGTTGTTCTGCTTCTCCAGTTCCTGACAGCGGGACTGTAGAGTTGTCATGGACTGTTCCTGGATTCTCTTCTGTTCCTCCCACGATACCTGCAGGCACAAAGTTTGATTGTGAAACCAGAGATACATTGAATTGATATGTGATTTGAATTTATACAATTCATTCATTCATTCATTTTTGAGGGGATTCAATCTGGTGGTAGAAGTGGGGAAAAGGTTTTTGCTGTTTTTGATGTTTGCAGTCGAACATTTACCGGTATTTGCAGTGTGGAGATTTTGTGGTGGAGAGAGACTGTGACAACAGTGAAAATAAAATCTACTGCAAATACACCAAGAAAACTAATTTTACACGCAATGATTCCAAAGGTAAAACTAATATCTTTTCCTTGCTCTTTGGAGATAATCTTCTTACAGAAGATAAGGAGATGGACTAACCTTAGCCAGACGCAGTTCTTCTCTAGCCTTCTTGGCCTCTTCCTGAGCTGCTGACAGCTTGTCATTGTGGTCCTCTAACTGTTCCTTGACAGTGGAGAGTGCTTGTACATCAGCAGCATGGAGCATCAGTTCTCGCTCGTATTTGTCCTGTGCCTGTTGATACCAAAGAGTAGCATCAAACTACCCGTAGACTAGAACATGGTATTAGCTATTTACACTTCCAATGCCATGATTGTCACTCATCATTTTTTGGCACTCATATTCTAGCTCATCATTTTGTTATTTACTTACAGCAAGTAAAATGATCCACAATTTTTGAGTCTCAAGAACTGAACACAATGTACCTGTACTCCAAGCAGATGTTGGATAGAAACTGCAAAATGTTCTGAGTGGAGTAGTGTCAGAAGAAAACTACAAAAAACTACAATTTTGCACCCTGCGTCTGCTTTAGAGAAGCGCACTGTCAGAAAAACAGATTTGAAATTTATGATTTTCAACCTCACATCTGCTTGAAGATCATTAGTACTGAATATTGGTAATGTTACCTCAGACGCCAGCTTGACCTGCTGTTCCAGGTCGTTGCGTGCCTCCTGCTCCTTCCTGTTGGCATCTGCAGCATTCTGTAGGGCATCCCTCACCTCAGTCTGCAGGCTGGACAGGGACTTCCGCAGGTCAGCGGTGTGCTTACCCTGGGAGTCCTGGGGGTAGGGGACATCCATTTTGATTTTTGGAAAACACCTCAACACAAAATTCTGAACACCTTTAACTGTTTAGGCCAAACTGACTTGATAACACAAATACCATCTGCGAACGTCATCAATTTTTGTTCATTTCCCCATTGGTTCAAGCAATTAGTATATTTACATTGTGTAGTAGTTATACATTGGAAAACAAGGTCATTACGGAAACCTTGAAAATGAAAATAGAAGCATTACAAATGTTTCAAGATTTATAGTATAGAAGGGGACATTTTCTTTAGAATGAGAGAAACTTTGAAATGTGGCATGTGATTTCAGCAGTAACTGCAACAGTAAATAACACTATTCCCCATAGTTCGGAAAAATGTTTTCCAATCCATGTGACTGGTGTCCACTGGACCTCAGTGTTTTTTACACAGGTGAGTAAATACATCATACATCATACTTTGATGAAGGCTGGACATCCAGGTGATAAGATATGCCAAATAGCAATCATTAAAGCAGTGTCACTGACAAAAGATAACGGATGTTACCTGAAACATCTATTATAACTGTTTTTTTCAAAACCATAGCCAGTTGCTTGAGTAATTGCTATTCATTCGTACATTATGCATCAGTTAAAAGAGAAGACTGCACTACTACTGACCTTTATTTCTGATAGCTCCTTGCCAGCAGCCTGTTTGTCCTTCTCCAGTTGTTGGATCTGTTTCTCCAGAGCCTCCCGTGTCTGTGTGGCCTCCCTAAGCTGGGTCTGCAGCCCCTCCTGCAGCCGCTTGCTGGCCTCGTTCTGCTCAGACAGGTTCTTCTCCATGGCTGTGGCCATGTTCTTGTACTGGTCCACATGCTGCTTACCCAGGCTAACCTGTTCCTTCAGACCTGTGGTTACAAGACCAGAATGTGTGTTTTTTCTATGTTTCCTTGCTCATGGACAGGTGTCATGCTGATTTGTAAATCTTAGAACTACCATAATCATAAATTTTTTCATACCTTACATGGGAAAATGGCAATCAAAATTTGTCATTGTATCATCAAAAGACCAACCAGCACATCTGTACAATGTATCTCCAGGCCCCTGCTGATAAAATATAATAGACTGATCCTAATTGTCCACCACAATTAGAGGTTCAACCAATGATAGAGTGGCTGCATGTTCTATGTTCTTGTTTGTGTATCTACATTTTCATTGAGGTGGGCATTATAATAGTATTGGTCTATTGTCTTTACCTTAACCTTATGAGGAGTAACATAATAAAACCATGTTTTTTATCAATAAAATAAATAATACGGAATGCTTTAACTCACCTGCAATCTCCTTCTGGTGCAGTTGCACCTGGTTCCTGAGTGACTTTGTCTCGTCTGTAAGGGATGACGTGTCCATGGGTGATGTCCCCTCAGGTTCCGTCTGTCTCTGAGACTGGGACAGTCGCATCTCTGCTGATGCTAACTTACCTTCCAACGTGGAGCACTACAAGGGAAAAATTCGGGGATCAGAACCATAGAGATTTTCACTGTCTTTTGAATGGTGAGTGACAAATCGAACTACCATAGAGGAACTCCTTGTTATCCAATAGTTCTGTAGGGGCATCCTCATTACATTAAAAGATGCTTGCAACTGGTGTGCAAAGGTTAGGTGTGATAGGTTGTTCAGTGTAATATACCTAGCTCCTGTCACACCATGTGCCTGCAAAGCTGGTGTTTTACGTTGGAGGGTAGTTACCGAATGGATGTTTACAAAAGAGACAATGTGAGGAATATTGCTGCTTGGATGTTTCATTCTAAAAATGGGTAAAGTCCTCACCGCAGATTTCAACAGCAGCAGAGTAAATATATATAAAGTTGGCAAAATACTATAAATTGACTTACTTTCCAAGCAAATACGTGCAAATTAAACCACTGTGAACACTTCATGATTTACAGTAACATGTACCAGACATACCTGCTGCTTTAGCTCTTGCACAAAGTCATTGGC
This sequence comes from Branchiostoma floridae x Branchiostoma belcheri, assembly GCA_019207045.1. Classification (NCBI taxonomy): domain Eukaryota; kingdom Metazoa; phylum Chordata; class Leptocardii; order Amphioxiformes; family Branchiostomatidae; genus Branchiostoma; species Branchiostoma floridae x Branchiostoma belcheri. Next base: position 22,643,894 of record CM033025.1, on the reverse strand, counting down.
CTTCCTCAGTTCTTCCCTAGTTGAATTATGAGCGCCCCCTGACCTTGTCAACTGGGACTGCAGGTCTTCTAGACGAGCCTGGAAGAGTGGAATTGCAACATGTGTGAAAGATGCATGTATCAACTATCTTACTCAACGTACAATGAGAATCAAACAATGTATGCATGTTCAAACTACACTTCAGCATAATAGAAATGCCCTGCTGGACATCCTTTAGATGTCCCTTCTTCGAAAGCCAAAAAATCTCATTACAAGGTATGATCTATAAAAGACTGTATTTTCTGTGTTACAAGAAACAACATTTTTATGAAGCAGGAATAAGGAACTCCTGTACCTCCCATCCTTTGACTACTTTCTTGTGCTGCTCAGATTCATCTTCCAGCTTCTTCCTGACTGCACTCAGCTCTCTCTCCAGGTTCTCTATCTGGGACTGGTACCGAGTCCTGTTCTCAAAGTCTGCTCTCTCAAGGTTGTTCTGGGGTTAGAAAAGGACCTTTCAATCTGTTGTTGATATCACCGTTATAATATATCCTTTGTGCATGTATTAGCTACTTGGTCAGAACCTATTACTATTGCAGATATCATATAAAATCCTTCAGGATGTGAAATGAAGGAAAAAGCCTCAGACAAGAAAGTGACACAGAGAGAAAATCCAAACTGAGAGAAAAGACAAACATGTTATACATTGAATGGAAAGAGAATGAGAGCAAGAATGAAGCCCCTGTTGCTGGCCATGGCCTCCAAACCTTCTCCAAACCATGGTCGAGAGTTAGCTGTGAGGAAGAACATCTGCATTTGGGAATTGGTTGGCAAGGTTGCCTACTAGTCTCTAAAAGTCTGAAGCTTTGAAAGATAAAAAAAAATAAAAACTGTTACTTGTATTCTGGTTTGATGCAATCAAAAGAATAAACTGTAGCTAGAATAGGGTGGAATTCAGGCTCCTCTGAACCCAGTTCTGACCTTGGTTGGGAAGTGAGTTTGTGAAAGAAGGCCTGAATGTGTGACAGGGAAACAGAAGCACACCTGTATCATCTGCAGGTTAGTGGAGAGGATGGTCTGACTCTTCTGCTCCCTGCGGAGCGACTCATTATCCCGTGACAGCTGTGCCTCCGCAGTCTTCAGCATGTCCCGCTCCACCAGCAGGTTCTTCATCTGGACCTCAGCCTGAGCCAGCCGCTCCTTAGTGGCCATTTGGTCCTGGGGGAGACCAAAGGATGTCATTCAAATACACTACCATGACTGTATTCGGAAACTGCTCTTTTTGTTGTGTTATCATGTGACTGTAGGGGTGGGTGGGTACCGATACAAGAAATTCAACTCTCCTCTACTTCGCACTTATTTTCTTGGGCCAATAAGCTGCGAAACGCCTGCCGGTATCATCAGTTTATTTTGTATTTTTTGGTCCACAATCTGGTCCGCTGATTTTTCTGGGTCCGGTTTTTCAGGAGTGGTCTAACAAGAAAAAGCAGTTTTGTACCAGTACACCTATGACACTTTGTATATTCTTCTACTTCTTCTTTGCTATGCTTAACAAGAGTTCGTAGACCTCAGGCCTGCATGAAATGTATTGGGTTTCTGTAGACCTATTGTGTATTTTTGCCTTTTTGTCTGTGGTACGTGGTTGGAAAAATGAGCTTTTTACTGTGTTGGTTGTGCACCATGCAAAAGTCTGACTCTGAAATTCCATTTTCTGAATTTGTAAGTTTGGACAGGGATGAACATTACTTATTTTGGATTTCTTAAGTATGTAACCAACCACAGTACCTTGAAGTTGTTGAGACGCTACCTTTTTTTGTCTCAGATGGCCCATGCACATGTAGTTACTCTGTGACATGATATACTAATATCTTCCTATTTCAATGTACTGACCTAATGCAGCTGCTAAGTCTCCTTGGTTTGTGTTCTTCCAATGATATTCATTTAAGATTTATTTCTGGGGTGTTATTCACTTGACATCGGAATGTTACTCGCATAATTTGACCAATGATACTTTTATCTGTAGTTCCATAGACATTAGACAACATGAATAGTGGTAGCCCCCATGCAGCAGCAACAGTTAGTCCCCAGGGTGGTATGATATTTTCATTCAATCCATCCAACCCAAACCTAAATCTCCTGTAGTATCTAAGCCAAATTTAACAGCATAATTTACTATGAAAAATGTCCTTGTCAATCCCATTTATAGATGGCAAGCTGCTGGCAATGGAAGCTTTGAAAAGTTCAGAAGCTGTTGTAGTCAAAGCAAACACCCAGCAAACATCCCCACAAACCAATGAGCAGTTGCTTAGAAGGGGAATTTCATCATATATTTGCCGCGACAAAATGCAACAAACGATACTGAATTTAAAACAGAACAATTAGCTAAGCCTCCACCACTTAACCCTGCCTGTACCATAGATTAAGCAGGCCCAAAAACCAAGCGAATATGACTAGCCCAAAACAACAAATTACCTGTATACAGTATGGAAATGGCATTACCAAAGAAACAAAAAGAAACACAGGACAAATCATACACATACCTTTCTCTTATGCCCACACTCTATACAGTTCTCCTCCACATTAGAAAATTGCATCTTCTTCTGTTTAAGTTCAAGTTCAACCATGATTGCCAACAGGGTAAAGGAACTTGTACCGGAACTTAAAACTTAGTATTATACAGCTCTAGAAACACCACAAAGAGTAATAAGCAAACTCCAATTATACCTGACCAACAGATATATAATCTGGCACACTCCCGTCATCTGGCAAACTGTCAGTGCCACTAAGTAACCTGATACATTGAAGGTGGCCCAGGCCAGATGATGGTTCTACACCCAACCATAATCTGTTTTTAAAACCAAGCAGATATTGGGAGGATGCCCCAACCACACTAAAACAGGGTCAACCTATACAGTATCAAGTTCAAGCACTAGGAGGCCCAAAATCAAACCTGACCACCAGGACACCACAAACAACTCACGTACCAAATGGCAACACAATGGCACCTTGCGTTCCGGAGATACAGCGCACGCCCCGTGCCCGCACAAAAGGTAACCTAAAATGTCAAGTTCAAGCACCAAGGGCGGCAAAATCAAAATTGAGCATTATTCAGCCACCGCCGACACATGTGCCAAATATCATCGCGCCAGCACCAGCCGTTCAGAAGATATAACTCCGGAAACACCCCTCCCGGACACAAAATTCGACCTGCCGGGTCAAGTTCAAACGCGACAAGGCCCAAAGTCAATCCTAGGCAACAGGCAACAACCCCCCACCCATGCACCAAAAATCGTCGCAATCGCGCGTATCGTTCCGGACACACAGCGCCAAAAGTGCCCCAAAAACACCAAAAATGCCACCTTCAATGTCAAGGTCAAGCGCCAGGAGGCCCAAAATCACACCTGAGTGTCAGGCTACCACCCCCAACCCACGTACCAAAAATCGTCGTGCTCGCACCATCCGTTCACGAGATACAGCGCCCTACATCCCCGGCTACCGAAAAGTTTCCACCAGCATCAAAACCATACCTGCATACATGCAGGTAATTACCAGTGACGGATGGTGCGAGCACGACGATTTTTGGTACGTGGGTTGGGGGTGGTAGCCTAACACTCAGGTTTGATTTTGGGCCTCCTGGCGTTTGAACTTGACATTGCAGGTGGCATTTTTGGTGTTTTTGTGGCACTTTTGGCGCTGTGTGTCCGGAACGATACGCGCGATTGCGACGATTTTTGGTGCATGGGTGGGGGGTTGTTGCCTGTTGCCTAGGATTGACTTTGGGCCTTGTCGCGTTTGAACTTGACCCGGCAGGTCGAATTTTGTGTCCGGGAGGGGTGTTTCCGGAGTTATATCTTCTGAACGGCTGGTGCTGGCGCGATGATATTTGGCACATGTGTTGGCGGTGGCTGAATAATGCTCAATTTTGATTTTGGCGCCCTTGGTGCTTGAACTTGACATTTTAGGTTACCTTTTGTGCGGGCACGGGGCGTGCGCTGTATCTCCGGAACGCAAGGTACCATTGTGTTGCTATTTGGTACGTGAGTTGTTTGTGGTGTCCTGGTGGTCAGGTTTGATTTTGGGCCTCCTAGTGCTTGAACTTGATACTGTATAGGTTGACCCTGTTTTTGTGTGGTTGGGGCATCCTCCCAATATCTGCTTGGTTTTAAAAACAGATTATGGTTGGGTGTAGAACCATCATCTGGCCTGGGCCACCTTCAATGTATCAGGTTACTTAGTGGCACTGACAGTTTGCCAGATGACGGGAGTGTACAAGATTATATATCTGTTGGTCAGGTATAATTGGAGTTTGCTTATTACTCTTTGTGGTGTTTCTAGAGCTGTATAGTACTGAGTTTTAAGTTTCGGTACAAGTTCCTTTACCCTGTTGGCAATCATGGTTGAACTTGAACTTAAACAGAAGAAGATGCAATTTTCTAATGTGGAGGAGAACTGTATAGAGTGTGGGCATAAGAGAAAGGTATGTGTATGATTTGTCCTGTGTTTCTTTTTGTTTCTTTGGTAATGCCATTTCCATACTGTATACAGGTAATTTGTTGTTTTGGGCTAGTCATATTCGCTTGGTTTTTGGGCCTGCTTAATCTATGGTACAGGCAGGGTTAAGTGGTGGAGGCTAATAGCTTTGTTCTGTTTTAAATTCAGTATCGTTTGTTGCATTTTGTCGCGGCAAATATATGATGAAATTCCCCTTCTAAGCAACTGCTCATTGGTTTGCGGGGATGTTTGCTGGGTGTTTGCTCTGACTACAACAGCTTCTGAACTTTTCAAAGCTTCCATTGCCAGCAGCTTGCCATCTATAAATGGGATTGACAAGGACATTTTTCATAGTAAATTATGCTGTTAAATTTGGCTTAGATACTACAGGAGATTTAGGTTTGGGTTGGATGGATTGAATGAAAATATCATACCGCCCTGGGGACTAACTGTTGCTGCTGCATGGGGGCTACCACTATTCATATTGTCTAATGTCTATGGAACTACAGATAAAAGTATCATTGGTCAAATTATGCAAGTAACATTCCGATGTCAAGTGAATAACACCCCAGAAATAAATCTTTAATGAATATCATTGGAAGAACACAAACCAAGGAGACTTAGCAGCTGCATTAGGTCAGTACATTGAAATAGGAAGATATTAGTATATCATGTGACAGAGTAACTACATGTGCATGGGCCATCTGAGACAAAAAAAGGTAGCGTCTCAACAACTTCAAAGTACTGTGGTTGGTTACATACTTAAGAAATCCAAAATAAGTAATGTTCATCCATGTCCAAACTTACAAATTCAGAAAATGGAATTTCAGAGTCAGACTTTTGCATGGTGCACAACCAACACGGTAAAAAGCTCATTTTTCCAACCACGTACCACAGACAAAAAGGCAAAAATACACAATAGGTCTACAGAAACCCAATACATTTCATGCAGGCCTGAGGTCTACGAACTCTTGTTGATGATATATTTCACTTAGAACTTGAAATGAAGACTCACTTCTAACTATCTAAGTGCTCTGAACTATTCCAGAAAAAAGTAAGTCTAAGTGCTAGTACTACCCAAATACTGTATAGAAATACATGTATGTGCCAGATACACTGACCTGTGTGAGAGTGTTGATAATGCCCTGCTGTTTCACCACATCGTTGGAGTACTTCTGGTTCCTCTCTGTCAGGGAAGCGATCTCCTTCTTGTAGCTCTCCATGTTAGCCTGCAGTACCTTAAACCTTTCTCCTGAGAACTCCAGCTGCAACATAGGGACACAAAACACTAATTATGGTGTACGTAGACAAATGTCTTGGCTAAAGTTTTCAATAATAGATGAAGTACAACAAACAGCTGAAATTCATAATACATGAAACAATATAGGTCATTGCATATTGTTAGTTGAGTTATTTTCACAGGGAGTCAATTGGTGAAAGGAGGTTCTGGCATTTTGTTATAGTTATAAGTTTACAGTTGAGTTGTAGTATAGTAGGAATACACGGCACATATTGGCACGTCATGAATTTGCGGGAGAGGTGACTGCAAAAAAGGAGAATATAAAGTAAAACTTACATAGAACTCTAAACAATTCAAGTTTTACAATAATATAAGAAATGCTATACATATGATTCGTGGGAATATGTAAGGCATGAACAGATACATATATGCAGATAAACATAACTAATTTTGGAGATGAAGCAGTAATGTTGTAACTGAACCTGAGAGGACAGTCGGACATTCTGTGTGCGGAAGTCGCTAACATCTGTCCTCAGCTTCTCTAGCTGCTCCTGGAGAATTCTGCAATCAGATGGAAAATCAAAATATTATTTATGTTAAGATACATGTATGTAACATGTATGGAGATATTGTTTTCAATGTCTCTGTCTGTGTTTTTGTATTTATTTACCAATGCTAAGCACATTTCACTAAGTAGAGAGACAGGAAGTAAAGAGGAAAAGGTCAGAGTGACAGAAGTACTGATCTGGCAGAAGGCATCGTGAGACAACTAAGACATTCCAGGTCATGGGGTCAATGAAAGACCACACAGAACTTATTCACAGGGAGGTATTGTTTTTGGTCTGTCGGTTTGTCTGTGTTTTAGCATTTATACATTTTCCATATGCAAGTTACGTTCAATGGACACATGTAATGTTAAACAAAACCTTTTTTGCAAAATATATTATGAATATCATCAAACTAGACATACAGCAAACTCTAAATCTACCGCAGAGGTTTTTTCATATACACAGTCAAATTACAAATCTAAGTGACCACCCCTCCATACCATGAGTACTCCTTATCCTTAAATTGTCAGAGTCGTTAGCTAAAGAAGAAGGTGTGAGGAGAAAGTCCTTGTATACAGTACCTGTCATTCTCTGCCTTCTCCTTCCTGTAAGTGTCGTACTCAGACTTGAGCTGCTTCAGCGCAGCCTGTGTCTCTGTCTCGTCCTCCATGAGCGCCACCTGGATACCAGGTGTCCTGGGCGCAGCTGCACCTGGCATTGGGGTGGACGTCACCTGTTTCACACCAGGTGTCAGTGCCATGGGCGTCTGCAATCAGTGAGATCATATCAAATGTGTTAGAGATTGTTACTCTATGGAAATGTACTATATATTCATCAAGTTATATTCCATGAAAGCTGGAAACATTAAAAAACAGTACAGCTAAATACTTCTGGTTTTCTTTTTTGTTTGGAGTCATCCCCAATTGAAGCTTTTTCCAGTAGCTTGTACGGTGGCCTAGGTTACATCTCACTATTTCAACCAAGCATACAAGTTATTTACAACAACAGGCAACACTTCGGCGACCGTCTGTCATCTTCCTTAGAGCAATAATGACTGGTTGTATTTAGCACTGAATCTAGGTGTCACTGCTAATAGTGCTCACTGTTATAACCTCTAACTGTAACAGGGCTGTCTACAGCTATACTTTTTTTTGGCACTATATTCATTTGGGAGCCAATGTTGTTGATTTTCTTGTAAACTTTGTTCATCTTAAGTTAAGCTTATGAAACCACACTTTCATTCATTTTAATTTTTGGGACAGATGGGATGGAATTTTTGTCTGTCCCAACAAGCAAAGTTCTGTTCCAGGACAGAGGGACGGGTCCTGGAGACAGCCATGAACTGTAAGTACAGAAGCCTTACCGGAGCTGCTGTCTGCTGTGCCAGGAGGACCCTGTACATGTCTCTCTGCTGGACCAGAGACTCCACCATGGTCTGTTGTTTGTCCCGTGCCTCCCGAAGAGCCTCCACATCCTGTAGGGACATCTCCAGCTGCCGCTCCAACTCCTGGATTCTGGTACAGGAAAAACTGTCAAAGTGACTCAAACATACATGTAGCTAATATGCAGCCAATATACCAATAAACCATTTTGATGATGATGATGAAGATAATATGTTGACGTGAAATGGGCAAGTGGTAAGGCTAGCAGACACAGGCACATTTCCTGGCTGGGTATTGTGTCTTTTGGAAAGACACGGTTTATAACACTACTTTCCTCACTCAATACAGGTATAAAAATGGGTACCTGACTTCAGTTGGAGAGGTTAAAAGGTGGTGAAAGGAAAGAGATGGGCTCTGCCTTCCAATACCATATAAGGGTGGATCAAACCCCCACTGTACCTACAGACTCAAACAATGCTATTGAGCTTTACGTAACCAACACTATAAACCAGTATACTATAAGTCTCTGACCTGCTGTCTGTTGTTTCCTTCTCCGCCCTCTCGTGTTCAGCGCTCATCTCTCGCATCAGGGTCAGAAGCTGCTCATTGCGCTCTTGCAGTTCCCCAATACCCCTGTAGGGGGAGGACACATTCAAATTGGTTTAAGGTCAGGCCACAAAAGAGTAGTAGTAGTACTGGTAGTACACAGTATGTTACCTTCTGTGGGTTGCATCCAAAGAGACAAAACTCAATATACATGTATATACGATTCTTAAGTTAAGCAGGTTCTGGGGCACATGTAAGAGGTATGCAGTACACATACTGTGAATCTTTAACTCTTTGCTAGCTGTAGTTGTATTTCCATAGTGACCTTCTTCCTTGAAATCATGGTACCACAAATATGTGTTTTGTATTTCTAATATCAATGACTGCAAAGTTCAAACAAAACAAAACCTCCTTTTATCTTAAAATTTAATCTTCCAAGAAATAAAAGAATTTCCAGTGCCCCACCTGAAGGTGACCAACTTCTGTGAGATGACCTGTGATGAAGTGGCCACATCTGCGGAGGAGGAGACTTCAGGCTCCCCGGAGGCCACGTGCCCGCCCCGCGCCTCCTCCACCTCCTTCAGAAGGATGCGCACCTGTTGGCTCAGGTCCACCGAGCGTGTAGACAGTCGCTCGTTCTCCCGCGTGAGGTGGGACGTTCGGCGTCGGCTGTCGTCAACCTCTGCTCTCAGCTGCTCACATTCCTGAGACAAATGGTAGATGACTTGTCAAACCATGAAAACTTGGTAGTCATTTTGACTTCATGTACATTGTAGGTAACGTAAGGTTACCAGTTAACGGTCGATTTTAATAATGCCGTTTTATGGAAAGCGCGCAGGCCGGGAAGTGAAAAGCTGTCCTTAATTGGAAGACATCAAAGTCGGTCTGCGTCAAGCTCTGTGTGGCATCATATTTCTTCTGAGGATTTCTCGCCGTACGAGCGTCTTTAATAAACAAGTCTGCAGCCAATAATTCTTCCAGGGTGACCAATTTACGGTCAGTTGGGTGTTTCCCCATGAGGTTATTTTTCTAAAGGACATATATCTGATCATTTCCCTTAAAAGTCCCCCACGTAGTTCACTGAGATAACACAATGGATAAATTGTTTACATATGGCCATGCCGCCACTTTGCATCGCCGCTAAACGTTATCGGTAAGTCATCTTTGCCCCAACAGAACGCCACTCAGAGCGCCATGCTGTTCGACAACTTGCACAATGCTACTGATAATAATGGCAACGCATTTGGATGTTGTTATCACCTGTATAGATAGGAACTGGCCTTGAAACGCGTTCAGTATACATGTGGCTTCCTCTCGCCGTGCCCTCCCCACATAAATTAGCCCCAACAGCGCCCCTTGCGACAATTTCTCGCTCTCCAGTGCACCAAGCTTTAACGGACAAGTCACGTGATAAAACATGGCGTTCGAAAACTACCCGCTCGGCAAGGACAGTCACTTGTTTTTATGCAGTTTATAAGAGTTTCCTTGGACAACATACATAAAATCACCATGCATTCTTGAGATAAGAACTCCAGGTTTGGTTTGAGGTGATGTTTCAATTCATAAAGAGTTTGTTGGATTTTAAAGAGGGGACGAAAATAGCCGTCTAGAATTACGATCAGAACCGGGTCATCTGTAATAGTGTTGTGCGCACTCAAGCGTAAATGTAAATTGTTGTCGGACTTTTCAGACGTGATTTGCTGGATGCAAAGTTATATGATAAATAAGGCAAGACACATAGATGATATAAACGTACTTCTTTCCTACTCAAGAGAATTTTAGTTTTTTACAATTGACCTCGAAGTCTGCATCCACCAATAAGTGACCGTAAACTGGTCCTGCACGTAAACTGGTAACCTTACGTTACTGGTACTCCTTATTGGAGGTAAACATACAAACTGAATGCTACTGACTAGGGCTGTGTACCAGTTTTCAGTTTTGGAACAATGCCATCAAGGAAATGTCATCACAGTACCAGTACTGTATCTGAATCAACTAAGTTACATGTACACTCAAGTTTTGACTGATTTTTTTGCTCACCAATAGATACACCTATATTCATGTAGTTGTGTGGTAGCTATTGTTTGATCCATACCAGTGCAGTGGTGTCCAGTTTCTGGGACAGTTTGTTGATGGTCTGTAGTGACCTCTCATAGTCCTCCCGCTGCCTCTGCAGCACTGGGGCCTTCTGTTCTATCTCCTGCAGAACATACAAGAAAGGAAGACATAACCAAACCATTTTTAACTTTTCTTACCTATTTTCAAACTATACCCTTGGTGTGTACATTTCAAAATAGAATTATTATCAGCAAGTCTCTATAATTTTCTGCTTAGTTATATTGGGATTTCTTACAATTTCTTAGTCAAAGGATTGATGCATGATTGATTACAATCTTTACATTTCCTTTTCTTAATTTTAAGGTATATATTACACATCCTAACCCTATACTAATATGTATCTGCTATATTACATGATGTATCCTTTCATACATTACAACATACTTGTCACGTGACAAATGTACTATCATATAGATGCCTTCTCACCTCCAGTATCTGATCTAAGTACCCCTTTAGTCGAGCAGACTCCATCTTCTCCAGCTCTAGTTGATCAGTGGCCTTCACATACTCATTGTAAATCTAAAAACAACACAGGATCAAACAGTTTTGTATTACTCATAATAAGTAATGCTTCAAGCTGGCACAAAATTACATGTAAAACATCACCATATGAAACTGTGCTCCATGTAGCTAACAAATGAGAGTTTTAAGATGATTTCCAAACTACAATAACAGTCAAACCTGTACAAAGTGACCACCTCTACATAAGGACCCCCTTTTGGTGGTCCATCAAATAATTTTTCCTGTTGACACAAGCATTAAGAATCCTGTCACCTGTCCTCATAGACCAGATTTCAATGGTCTGGTGCGGTGTTCTTAAGCAGTTTTGAATACAGACTTTTTTAAAGGACCAATAAACTAAAGCAAATCATCATATTTAAGAGGCAAGAAAACACAAGTGAACATCACATGTAAACACATCACCAATGAAGGACAGGAGGTACTACCTCTGTGAGAGTCATCCCAGAAGTCAGCATACTGCTGGTGGCAGCTGCTACAGGGAATGTGGCGCCCACCTCCGAGTCTGACATGGACACAGCACCTGGAAGAGACAGTGTTAATGACTAGCAAGACAGTATGGAAGCTAAACAAAAGTTAAGGAGGGACAGGGAATATTATAGGAACTGTTAAACATGTACATAACATGATGACTGCTGAAAGTGGTTAAGTGTTATCATTTCCCTTTCCATTACAGGCTGTGACTGCAGAGCAACCAATGATTTGATAGGTCCCTTAATGAATTTCAATAACAAAGAATTAATCTTTTATTTTTTATTTTTCTCATTTAATTCATACTTTAACATCATGCATCATATCCCAATTTAGGTCACTTGACTGTCACTTGGCAATCACCATCTAGAGAATAGAAGGACTAAACAGTTAACATTTTTGTACCTACCTCTTTTTCTAGCTACCATCAGTAGGTCATTAGCATTCTTCAACTCTTCTTCCAAACTGCTGATTTTCTCATCTGAAAGTGAAGAACAAGATATTAAAAATGTGAACTTGTCTCTATCAGTTATCATTTGAAAAAACAAAAACACATCAATCATTTGGAACTAATTCAACACCCACCTGATTCTGTTACCCTTTTTCTGAACTCATCTTCAGTCTTGGCAAGTTTTTCTTCCAGTTCTTCTTGTGCTGCAGAGAACAGACATGACATAGTATCACATACACATGTAAACAACAGTTTAGCACATGTAAAAGCAGAAACGCTTCAAAAAAGCATAGAAAACATAGACTTCAAGCTTGCTTGCAAGCCTTTAAGAAATACAGTAAATAACATAAAAGCCTAAAGATATTAACCAAAGTATAAGTTTGATACATGACTGTCCTCATAACAAGTTGCAAATGTATGTCAATAATGATCCATTTAGTGGATTTGAAGAAAGTTCAAAGCTTCTTTTGAGGGACACAGTACTCACTTGAGGTTGCCTGTTTAAGGAGCTTCTGTAGTTCCTGTACAGCTGTGGTCAGTTCAGCAGCCTTAGTTTCGGCCTCCTCTGAAGCACACTAAAAGATACAGGAGCAAGATAGATTTCTGCAATCTGTCCATAAACAACCTCTAAGTTTTTTTTAAACATGATAATAGTAACATAGTCTATCCAATTTGCTATCCTGCATGACTAGCAATGGACAAAGTTAGTATTTCAAAAAAACATCTCTACCGGCAGATATTCCAACTGCATTATCTACCAGTAGTATCACACATTCTGTCAGGTTGAAATCTCTAAATTTCATTTACATTGTCTGTAAGTAACAGGTCTAGCTCCCTCTATTTAATGAAATCTAGGTGATGTATGTGCAAATGTACAATACATTTGTAACATGCAATGTTTCTATCAATAGTCAACATCACATACAAGTAACACATGTATCTTGACTGAAATACACATTGAATCTTTAGATGATAGAGAGTAGTGTTAAAATCCAAGGCATTATCTTAATCATTACTGTGATGAAGATGTCACCTGGTAGAGTGAGGCCAGCTTCTTCTGGGAGTGGAGCTCATTTCTGAACTGTTCATCAGCAGTGGACTGGGCATCATGTGACTGGGAAAACAAACAGGAAATGTTTATGAAATACATAATGAATTTCAAAATGCTGTCTTAAACATGTGTTACCATCTGACAAACATAGCTTACATAGAAATAGATGCATCTGTTTCTACCAAAGACAGCATTTATGACAATCAAATTACCTGAGAAACCCTTGAGTTACTGACAACTTTTAAACGCTTGCAGTACTATATTTTTGGCATTTTCCAAATGACGTCTTAAAACACGATACCACAAAGTTTTGTTTTGTAAAATTTCTACAGGATTGTTCCACCTGGTAACTTTAAGCAACATGAAAACATCCTTTCCCCTCTTAGAGCAAATTTAGGTTCCCATGAGAATGAATTTACAGTACATGGAGTACATCTTACATCCTTGAGTTTCTGTATGAGAGTCTCGATCCTGCCGGCCTGCTCAGTGGTGGTGCTCTTCAGCCCCTCCACAGTCCCCAGCAGGTGGCTGGCCTCCTCAGTCTTACTGTCCAGCTGGGTCTTCAGGTTCAGGATCTCTGTGGACTGCGACAGATGTTGTCATAAATATACATGTAAAGTAGGGCCTTCTAAAGTGGCATATCAATAAGGTACGTGTATGGAATGATGACGGCCAAGACTCTGAAATTCTGTCTTCAGGCCAGATCTATCAGCATCCACTGATGAATACAAAATTCCCAGCAACAGAACCTGCCCCCGATACTAGTATGTTGAAAATCACAAATCAGTGCCCCCCTCCCCAAATCCAAAACACTGACACTCCTACAAAGAAGGCTAAGAGACTTCAGAGGATGTCATCCATTAAATTTTCATGACATGGCTTTTTACATACTAGTATACATCTATAGCTTATACTAATAACATGATGTGACAGTCAGTGATTTATTCACTATCAGAATAAGACATCAAAACCATACCTTCTCTTTTCTTAGGTTTAAAAGTTCTTGTGTTTTCTTCTCCAGTTCAGCATTCAGCCACTGGTTCTGGTTGGTCAGCAGTTCTTTCTCCTGCTCTAAACGTTTCTCCTTGTACTGAAATTCAGACATGAAAAATATTGAACCAAGCTGTGTAGGGGTGAGGGGTTTAAGCATGGAAATGTGTACGTTAATAACTTGCACGTGGAAAACCTGGAAATAAGGTATGCAAATCAGCTGATTCCCAAGTTGTTACATTTTACATCTTTATACCAAACCTAGTACTACTAACATTTCCATGTGTCTTCATGTGCAAAATGCCTGGAAGTGTTTTTGTGCAAATTAACCTGTTCAAAACTTTTCACATGCAAATTTTTATCATGTGAATTTATGTAAATTAACCTATTCACAAGTTTTTCACATGCAAGTTTTTCACATGTAAATTTCTAGCATGTGAATTTATGTCAGACTAAATTAACCTATTCACAAACTTTTCACATGCAAGGTTTTCACATCCAAATTTTTCAAGTACAGAAAACCAATATCACTGTCTTTTGGTTTGAATAGTGGCTGGACTTAAAATGATTGTCATTATCAACATGTCAAACCAAGGAGCTTTTATATCTGATATAAAAGCTCCTTGGTCAAACTTAGATATGGTATTTGCAACACTTTAATTGTTCATAAATGCACAGAAGCAAGAGGGAATATTAATTTTATTATGCATTTGGGAATACAGCCATCTGTCTCTACTTCAATATTCCAATTTATCACTGAAAAAAGCAATGCCAATTCACTGCTAGCTTCATTCCACTGACCTTGATGGTGAGCTCCTGGCTCTCAATCTGGTCCAGTTTGACCTTGGCCTCCAGTCTGGTGGAGTTAGCCTCCGCTAGCTGCTCCGACATGGACTTCCACTCATCTGGGGGTTTTAGAAGGAGGATGTTCTTTTCAATACACATATTTATGTATCTATGCTCATGTCAGCAGAAAGCACAACCTGGTTAAATTTCAGCTACAAGTCTACTGTGTACATGGTTCAATCACATATACATTTTGTATGTGCACAGGAAAACACCATCTACCTTAGACAGTATAAAAATAGATAGTCATGGCTTGCTGTGCCAGTATCATCAACCCATGATTGAAGTGTTTTTTTTTTATTGAACTTAACTCATTGCTACCAAGTAAGGGTAATTTGGGCCAAATAACTTTCTTGGTGTGTGTAATAAATGTATAACTAGATAACTGTCATGCAACTTGTCTGCATAGCTAATAAAGTGATATGTTACACGAAAGGGCAGTTATACCAGCTATACTGACACAGTTCAAGACGATTCCTCTGAGGCACACAAAACCATTGCAAGAACCAAACATACATGTACAATTGAACTGAAATCCACATCCAACCCTTATACCCACTGTAACAAATATGTACTAGTCAAGTAGAGTGAAACTGTCACAAATTTACCATTCAGTCTGTCAATCTCTGATGCCTTTTTCTCCACCATCCGGTGCATGTCCTGTTTCTCCTCCTCCAGAGACCTGATGGTGCGCTCAAGCTGGTTCTGTGGTACCAACAGCAAAGGGCCAAAACTTTACATGGTCTTCAAATCACAAACTAACTGGGTCAATCCAATCACACAAGACAAGGCCTAGGAAAAAATGTTGTGTTTCCTGTGTCAGTCCTGAAAAAATTCGTAGGTAGGGATTATCTTCTTTTATTGCGATTTGGCCCAAACTCTAGTGATTTACATTACAATAGAGTTGAACAAAGCAAACTGAAATGCACAATGACACTTGTCAAACTTTAGCTTTGTGCATAATAGATACATTTATCCTTTTAATTTAAATGGAACTTTTTAACCTCCTTGAATAGGACAAGCAGTATTTTACTTCAATAAAAATTTTAACTAATAATAATAGTATGTGACTTCACTGCCCACCCAAAAAAGTCTTGGGTCAGCAGGTTTTCTAGGGTAGGTACTACTGTAGGGAGACAGGAAACAGAATTTTTTCCTAGGCCTGAGCACTTGATATGCTTCAAAAAATTGTGCATGTATATCATGTATGTGATACAAAGTTGGCTAGGAATTTTCTTCAGTTATAAGTCTGCAGACAGAAGGATTTGCACCCTTACTTGTTTGGCTTCATTTTCACCAGCAGACTCTTTGAATTCTTTGAGTTGTCTCTCCACTTCACCATGCTTCTCCTCTGTATGGA
The DNA here is from genome assembly GCA_019207045.1 of Branchiostoma floridae x Branchiostoma belcheri. Classification (NCBI taxonomy): domain Eukaryota; kingdom Metazoa; phylum Chordata; class Leptocardii; order Amphioxiformes; family Branchiostomatidae; genus Branchiostoma; species Branchiostoma floridae x Branchiostoma belcheri. The sequence continues at coordinate 22,627,902 of CM033025.1, read as the reverse complement.
AGGGAGACGGGGCAGAAGATATGAGTCTTCACACCTCAGACTCAGTCCACATCACATTTCATCTATTGATTCTTAGATTTTAAAACAATATTCTATACAATACATATCCACACAAGTTCTTGTGGAACATCCCATCATCAGGTCTTTAGTCAAGCATGACCTGATTCAATGTATATTGTAATGATAATGCATATTGTGTAGTACATAGTGAATTGAAAGATTATGACTTTTCTTGAGATTGACTGACAAAAGCCCTGTATGTGAATGAGAGACTTGAATACACACCTAGATCATGTAGCTGCTGCTGCACATCCAGACATGTGGACACCTCCGTCTCAAGGAGCTGGGTTTTCTCCTCTGGAGAGCAAATTTAAGCAGACTATAGTATTAGATCTATCTATCTATATCAATACTGGCCAAAACCCATTGCGGGGTATCCTGGCCAAGATGCCATAGATGCTATGTATTAAAATGGGTGTTAATCACTGATGCTGAAAATATGATACATGTACTTGATTTTGTGTACATTTTGTATTTATTTCACGATATGATGTAGTGAATTTTCATTCATAACATAAGCAAGTACATGTAGCCCATGTTACTTTGACAAGAGGAAATGACATATTCGTTTAAGCAGAGTATATATCTAATCAATTTCTGTTAACGTATAAAAAGTGAAAGTGAAAGATCTATTTTGATTAAAAAAACTACTACATGTAGTAATTTTTTTCGTGGGTAGCGTGATGGTCGTCCTTTCCTCTACATCTCAAAAACTATGAGAAAGTTTTAATGTATTTGGCTCGTTAAGATACATAAGTAGCTACTCGAGATAACCATGTTTGACTTTGTAGTCTCCTAATCAGTACATAAGCCAGAATATTGGCAAACGCAAACGTTTTACGTCAGTCCAACTTTTGCGCGCGCGGGAGCAACAAAGTGGTGGGGAGGGGGGCGCATGCGAAAGTGGGGCCAAACTCACCCAAACTAGCCTTGATCTGCTCACAGTCGGCCTGCATGCTATCCATACTAACGTCATAATTCTTCAAGTGTCCCTCGAGCTTCTCAACAACGGCCTGGGGAAGAGCAGAAAGCTCGCTTTCGTCCAACACGCGCTGCAGACACCCGGCCGTCGCCATGTTGGAAGCAAGTTCCCAGCGTCGTCACTGGATGACCTGGGGACGAGATCGAAGGCCAGAGCTTCGCGAATGCCTTACCATTGGACGAGCGGACTGTAGAAAGGGTAACTTTTTTAACAAATACATAATTGTTCTGATTTTAAAGATAATACAACTGTAGGATTGCTGAACAGTTAATATTAATTATATAAATTGTATCAATTAATTGAAGCTTTTCTTTGGTTTATTATTTTTTCGGTTTAGACATCTTCAAATTTTGAACAGAAATCCCCACTGAAAATTCGGCTCACCTAGATTACAGCGAACTCTCCGAGACGAAGCCGAGGTGATCTCCAGCTGACCGCCCGGGCGCCCACCTATCCCGGCTTACTTCCTGAACTTTGCACCGTATTTACCAGGAGCTTAGGTACACATACACGCCAGCAATGCTTTCCAGGACGGCCAGGGCGATGGTAGGTGGTTTTTGAGCTCGCAGTTTTTGCAAAGTAACCTAACATTTCCTTCCACTGATCGCTAAATTTCTCGCATTCCCAAATAGGACACACATTGAGGACACTGAGAGGAACGGTATACTGCAAGTTATGGCAAATTATTTAGCAACTTTAGGGCTTCTAAGGCCGCTGTGAAATATATCATTTTTAGGGGAAGGGGGGCATATCCGGGTCAGTAGGACTAGGGCCCATATTTAGATGTGCTAAGATTTTTCTACTCAAACATTTTTGGAGTTAGGGTTATTATATATGGAGCTAGGGTTATATGATATATGACTGACTTACATTTGTACCATCCATAGTCAATGCACAGAACTGAAATTTCACTGCTTCAACCAAAATAATTTGCTGATCAAATTGCAATTGTATGACCAGCTTCTCCATCGGGAATTTGTGTGCCTTTTCCAATTGAAGTGGATTCAGAAGAATGCTGTATTAAAAATTATCATTCACTTGCTTGACAGGTCAAATATTTGTTTCAAATCTCTTAAATATTGGGGATGATTGCAGAAGACCTTGATGAGTTTATGTTGTAAGATGACCAGACTTGTCCTTTAGGACAGTGACCCCATGATCCCTGCTGTTGACCATTGGTATGCCCATTTTGTCTTTTTTAGAATATTGGCTATCAATAGAGATAATTGAATTAGAACACCTGTCACGATTTATGTCTTTTTACTGAAAGACAGCTAATGCTAGCCTGACTAAAATCACGCTCCTAGCGGCCGGCCCTATAGTATTGCCGCCGCCCTAGGGGTCATTAACCCAGCCAGCGAGAGATTGTGTAAACACAGGCTATTAGCTCCTGCTATTAAATTGTGCAGTGGTTTTTGTCTGCAATAATTGACCTCTCACTACAACTTAAAAAGTACAAGCTCATCATCATATACTGCAACCTATGTTCTGTCCTGGAATGCATTAATATTTTATAACTATGGTATAAGCCTATCAAAAATGTTGCATTTCTTCTGGTAATGTCGTGAAATTTAAAGGGGTCAGCAGGTGGGGATTGTTTTTTTATAGATATTGGCCAAAGTGATCAGTTTGCCTTTAACCTACTTGATCAGACATTAATGATTTCAATATCATATTGTATGAATTATACAGATATACATTGTATAAGCAGAAGTATATTTATAACCTGAATATTAAATGAAGTACAATACTAGTACAGGGTTGGACAAGTCCACTAGCCCAATTGTCCCGGGCAAGTGAAAGTGCTAATTGGGCAAGTGCATGTCCTACCCCCACTTGCCCGATCGGGCAAGTAATATTTTTTCCATTAAGTGAGATTTTGATATACTTGTACGTATACCTTTCACATTCATGACATCAAGCATTGGTCGACATAGAAAGATAGAGCCAATAAGAAGAATTCCATTGCTGGTAGTGAAATACATAGATTAGGTCATTTAAATTTTGGGCAAGTGAAAAGTTGGTTTGGGCAACTAATTTTTTTGTGTACTTGCCCTATAGGACAAGTGAATTTTAGAAAACTTGTCCAACCCTGCAATATTCACTTCTCATTCGTACATCAACTGTCAGCCCTTGACTGTAAACAGAATATGACATACGGGAGGTCTGTTTTGAATTTCGTCACTTACAATTACATGTACATGTAGCTGTCACATCGCCTGCCATGGTGCTAGAGCACCTGATTGATATATAGCTGTGCAAACACCAGGATCCTGTTTAGGTGTATTATATAGATAACATCACATGTACTCTGGATGGTCTGGACCCAACTTTAAACGACTTTCCCTTCCCCCTAGCTTGCTTCAACAGGCTGGCTGTACATGTATATATTGACATATTCAGACATAATCACATTCAGTGGGAGAACCTTACGTACATGGGAGGCAGGCTGTTTGGTTCAGGATCAATAATCAACCATAGACTAGTGCCACGTGTGCAGCAGCCTTTCAGATCCTGTTTGCACAGTCCTGCAGACTTGCTGAGTTTTTACTGCTAGGAGTTCCAGCATTGGGTTGATATGGTGAGTTTTAGCAACAGACTCTTACATATATACAGCAATGTCTTGAGGTTGTTGTAACACTTTAAATCAACCTCAAGACATTGCTGCAATTTTGGGAGCTCAACAGCTGTTCCTGAAGTCGTGAAGAGTGTAATAACAGTATATTATGAATATGATAATGGTCTCAATATGAATTTCCACTACCAGGCGATTTGTTCATGTTCAGCATTGATAACCATAGACCTATCTTGTCAGTTTTCACACATTCCTATTAAAGGTTGCAGGCCTTTTTTAGAAATATTTTTCAGCTAAGAAAGCACTTAAATCCTGGACTGCTGCCAGCTTGTCACAACCGGGTATAATAACCTTATCTCCTGATCGCCCCCCACCCCCCACCCCACTCAGGCATACAAATGTAGAATGACATATGACCCCAACAAGAGCACAATTCACAAATGTATACAAAGGTGTGTGTTTATTGTGTGAGGTTGTAACATTGTGGCCAGGCTTGCATCTGGTTACAGTAACTGTGCACCTGTCATTTGTGTGCTACTTAGCATATGAATGCCATTTTGCTTGGCCCAGGTCACCCCTCCAAAATTAGACGGGAAAGAACCTCAGACAGTCGCGATGTGATCGCAACATATAGCTTTATGAATCTTGCGGCAAGGTGAACATGTTTTAGCTCAACCATATGTCTTGTTGAGGAGTTGATAGACAGGACTGCCAGACCAAGTTTAAGGCAAAGGTTTGCTCAGCAAAGGTGTGAAGACTGCAAGTACGCGACGGTACACCTCATTGAATGCTTGTTGTGTTTGGTCATCGTTTGGGGGCAGTTTGGGCAGGTAGCAGGTCTTGACCTGCATACTCAATGGCTTACAGTATGGATCCAGAGGAAGAGAACTTTATACATTGAGCTTCCGCAATCATCTGTCAACCTGGTGCAATCAGGCCTGGACTGTTGGAGCAATCTGCTTATGACGTTATTGAAGTGCCACACCTCCATTCTTGAAGGGAGAAGTCAGGTTAAGAGAACAAACTAAACTACAAGTGCTTTATGGACCATGACAGTTATGGATGCCTGGAAAAAGTCTTTGAATTCTACAACTGAGCCTTTGTGATCCCTGCACCATGAAGAAGAGCTGTTACAAAAATATCTTAGGGTCGGACCTAGCTAAAGGGTAAAATACTCAGTGATTACATTCAGAGCAATGTAGACACAATCCTAATGAAAGGATAGACCATCGCTGTGTTCCAGACCTGAGTTTTGATGTTGCCAGAAGTGATGTGCGTCACTAGCAGCCCAGTTTCTGGACAAGCCGTCTACGAATATGGGAGTGTAAATGTGGGTTGACGTCAGGAGTGTGACCGGCAGAGAGGATCCCCTGGCTTAAATTGTACATCATATGACTGGACATTTGGGGCATGTGCTGATGTTTTGTTTCCAAATCATTAAACCTGGACAGTTGAACCGGCCAGTAACTTGAAAGCAGATTTCTGGATCTGACGGCTTTATTTGAGAAACAATGAATGGCAGCCTGCACTGCTGTTTTCCCATGTTACACATCACTAAGAAGAACAAAGTGGCACCGTTGAATGATGGTGCTCTTGACAGAATACGCAGTGATGATGAGGCATTGGAGGTATGTTATGTGCTAAGGGTGGTTACTGCTGTAGGTCATCAGGTTGATCTTAGTCTATAGCTACGTATTTTTTTTTTCCAAAAGAATTCATTTTGTAATATTTATTTTGCAACTATCTTTGATGTATAATACATCATATTGCAAGCCATGCATGCTCTTGCTTTGGACCAAGACTAAGATATTTTGCAGGTGATAATTTGTTTGAATCATACTGTTCGAATCAGACCAAAGTATGGCTTCATGCAGCTTTTTGTGGACCTAGTGGGTTTACCGAAATCAGAATTTCCTTTGTCACATATGTATATACCATGCAGATATTTGTGACACATATACTAGTATGTAGGTTTGTGGAGCATTTGCCTGTTTTTCATCAAGTCAAATGCCCGTTTGTATCATTGGAAATGATCAGTGAAAGGGTACTTAAGTTACCCAATGGATGCGGACATTTTTCTGCATCAACTGTCAAGCATTCCATTTTATTCACTGCTCATTTACCTTCTGTTCAGAAAGACTAAAAGCTTAATTGCTGAGCTGAATATTATTGTTTTTGTCCCTGTGCTATTGTGTGCTATGTAGCTAGTAGTAGTCCACCTGTCGAACAAGTTAGTATACATTTGTCTGACCACTCAGGAGACCGAATGGTCTTAGTTTATAGGTGACTGGATTCTTTATATAAATAAAGCTTGCAACATTAAGTATCAATGCATGGGAAAAGTGATCAAAACTAAGGGATCCCCTGGTTACATTGGCAGGTGATCTTTATGTACAGCTGGTCACTTGTGCAAAATTGACTGCATTCAGCGTTTTTTTACCCATTTTTTCTAGCCTCAACCACTCTGACCGTGCTGGCTGTCATACGGAGAATAATTTGCCAGTTTTGCTACCAGAGGAGTTGGCCAGCAGCGCAGGAGGGGGAACATTAACTTTAGTATGGATTGACTCCTGGCCAATTGTCCAATTTTTGCAGAATTCTACGATCCCTGGTAGGAAGGCCTGGTGGAGGCTACCTTTTTTCACAGTATGAATAAACATAGGGAGCATGCGATATCTAAGTCAAATGGATCCAAAGTAAAAAAAATCAAAAGTTCGAGTGACGGTAACTTTGCATTGTGTTGTGTGCAGGTGAAGACACTTGGTGCCAAACAGCAGCCATGGAAGGCGCCGGAGTTCTTCCGTGGGGCGATCCTGCCGCCGGGGAGGATGCTGGCTCACCAGGCCAACCTGCCGCGCCTGCCTGTCCCCGCCCTGTCACAGACACTACAGAAGTACCTCAGCGCTGTGCGGCCACTTTTAGATGATGATGAATTCCAACATACAACAAAGGTGAGCACTGTCACACAGTGCAGGTTCTTATAGACCCCTAGTTGACAACAGCGCCATCAACCGCCATTAAAACATTGAAATACGAAATGAAGACAAAGAAATGCAAAATATTTGATATGATATTGGTTGAACTGTTAATTTCAGATCCATGATACCATTGTCTGAATTCACTCACACTCACTATTGGAATTTGAAATTGCTGAACTGTTAATTTGGAATATTTTATTGACATCCGAAGTCAATTGAAATTGATATTACACTTATCATTGTATGTAGGACTGGTGATTCTCTTCAATGAAAAGAAAGTTAGACAGATATCACTTTGTGCTGCTCTGGCCTTCCATTCTAAAGAAGAAAATGGAAAATAATTTCTGGAAATAGAGCTACCAGAACAACTTTGTGGTATTTAAAAGATACTATATGATTGTGTACTTTTACTGTGTTCCAGTTAGTAGAGGAGTTTGGCAAAGCAGGAGGACTTGGAGAAAGCCTTCAGGCCAAACTTCAGATGAGGGCATTGGAAAGACAAAGTTGGGTGAGTTGTTCTCTTGTTACTCTAAAAGTCTAATTGTAACATTTTAGATTTCCAATTCTATAGCTATATAAGAAAACATGAAAAACAAGGAGTATACTATATGTTTTTGTGACATTAACTAGAATGCTTTATTTGTAATTGTTAAGTCATGTTTATTTTCCTTTAAATATCACTTAGCTGGCTGACTGGTGGCTCCACACAGCGTACTTGGACTTCCGCATGCCAGTTGTCATGCACGTGAGCCCTGGTGTCGTGTGCCCACCTCAGAACTTCAACGGTCAGGAGGAACAGCTGAAGTAAGTCTATACATATATGGGACATCATGTCAAGAACATAGAGGAAAATAGGATGATATGTCACACGACTAAAAGTTACGTTACAAGAATAAAGATTCATGTTGCACCACAGGAAAATGTCTGTCTCATGACCCCTGAAGTCATATATGTTTGTAAATGGCACAGGACTGTTCTGTTATATTTGGTATTTGGTTGCTTCTGATTTATGTAGATTTGTGCAGTGTTGACATGTGGACATTCTTCTACCTTTAAACATGCAGGTTTGCTGCTAAGATGGTTACTGGTCTCTTGGATTACAAAGTGCAAATAGACAAGTAAGTAACTGATCTGACATATCATATTAGATGTAGCTTCCACTTAACTTTACTTTATTTGTTTAACCAGAACATTACAACTCAGGTAATGTATTTCAGGTAGGCCTAGGGAACAGTTACATAACATTCAACAATAACAAACACAATACAACATTATCACAACATCAAAACACAGAAAGCAATCGCACAATAAATAAAGCAAGGGGAGGTTACAGTGGTGTAGTTGTAGAGATGTTATTCTTGAATGTCCTGAACTGTAGCATACTTCTTTGGCTAAGAGGTAAACTACTCCATAGTGCTGCCAATGTTGTATAATCTTAATGCAGAAAATTATGCTACAGTATCTTAGGGACCGTACGGCGTTTAGTGAGGGGGGAGGGCCGGTCGCCAGAGGGTCGGGTCAAAAAATTTTGCTAGGCCCTCCCCCCAGGTAAATTTTTTTTTGCTAGGCCCTCCCCCCAAGTCAAAATTTTTTTGCTTGGCCCTCCCCCTCCTATCAACTTTGAAAAAAATATTCAAGATGCCAATAAAACACTGCGCTCCAATTTGGAAATGTGCTTTGCGTCATACTTTTTCATGATTTTCATCGAGAAGCAGATCTCTCACCCCTAGTAAAAAAAAAGGAAAACAGAATGGCTCAAAATATCTGCTTAATAGAGGGATAAATATCTGCTTCATAGAGGCATAAATATTTGCTTTATAGAAGCTATTTCATTGTTTTGATATTAAAACAACACCTAAAAAGCATTTGTACCTGGATTCTAGTAGATTTGCGCCACGAAGCGGCGCGCGCCCCGCTCTTTAAATTTACGTATTGCAAGCTCACGGGCCTGAGCGGCTTGACGGAAACTATTTTCAATTTACATATATTTTGGAGTTTTTCTTTGTTCTGTGGTGGTAATAACTTACGGTAAATCGGGGGGAAAATGAAAACCAAAACGACAGCACGATTCGACTAACCAAAACTGTAGTGGGGAGGGGGGCGCCGACGCGTGACGCTGATTTTCCCACGGCGGGGTATACCGGTCGCCTCTAGTCGGTGGCGGGCGTGAGAACGCAGACTTGCAGGAGATTTTTTAGAAATGTCACGCTTTTTTTGCCACGATTTCCTGCATTGCTTTTTTATGGGAAAATTTGCTGGTTAGATGACATTTCTATGAAAAAAAAAAACGAGGGTTTCAAGTTTTTGAGAACGACGTTCCGAACACCATGTCCGGCGCCAAAGGCACGAAGATCCATGAATCGCAAGGTAGGTCCGGGAAAATTTTGAAATCTTGACCCTCTTAAAAGCTATTTCCTTCCGTCTGCTGGAAATATTCTGCTGACAAACAAAGCTAACTTTAATGGCATTTCAATTTAGAAATACAAAATTTAATCCCCCCAAACACATTATCACGATATCGGTCATCAAAGGCGCGAGGCCGGTCACGTCAAAAGGGATCCAGGGAAATTTGCAAATATTTACCCTCGAGCTCTGAAACGCCATTTCTTACATTTTGAGGGCAATAAGACGGGTAAATTTTGCTGGCAGACTAATATAGAGTTTAATAACATTATTGTAAGTGAAAAAGTTTTTCGAGGACGTCATGCATGAGCCCCGCCCCCTCCCTTTATCATTTTCACTGTGTCCCGAGCGCCAACCTTGGGTGATCCCGTGCAGAGGTGCAGAAAAATTTTGAAATCTTGACCCTCTGAAACGCCGTTTCTTGGACTTTAAGGGACATATTTTGCTGGCAGACCAAGCTATTTTTTTTTGCTTGGCCCTCCCCCCAAGTCAAAATTTTTTTGCTAGGCCCTCCCCCTGGCAAAATATTTTTTTGCTTGGCCCTCCCCCCCCTGGCGACCGGCCCTCCCCCCTCGCTAAATGCCGTACGGTCCCGTAAAATGCACATTTCCTTGCCAAGTTAGAGGTATTCTGAGTTACTTTTCATGCAAAGATAATGCACCTAGAAAATTTTAGTGCAAAAGTTGATAATCTGTGTCTAACATCTACTATCATAATACCGGTACGTTTACGACGATTTCTCTAGCCATACTGATTTGACAAATTGTCAACGCATCATTTTCTCCAGTTACATGTTGCTGTTATAGGTTACCCATGCCACTTCTTCTGTGTAACTTTTCTGCCACTCTTGTCCTGCTAAAAGCGTAATATTGTGATTGTAACACGCCGCGGAATTACACGGCGAACAGGCGCGTGGTTGGGAGGGGGTAAAAAATACCGGTAGGAAGAAACACGGCACAATTAACTGCCGCTATGTACATTTATACATCCTCTGATGTTCCTTCCTTTTCTGTCAGTAAATGCATAAAACATAAACCTGCATGAGCATACAAAATGTTATGAGAAAACGGACGTATACTGTCAAGAATTTTCATTTAACTTCTGTCCGTCACAACCGCTATGACGTAACACTTCACTGCTAGTGTAGATATAAAAATGGCGGGAAAATGGCTGCGTACGTTCAATTTTGTCCATTCAGTCGTAGATCCGGGCTATTATGCAACGGTTCTTCACACTTTTACATGGGTTGTAGGTCACCAACAGAAATTCAAGATTGTTGTTGAATCATGTTCGTCTTGTGCCGTGAGCATGTGTAATTATGATCTATAAATTTGGCAATGAATGTGGCAGTGTGTTCGTCCCACGACAAGCTGCCTACCCCGAAAAAGATACTGAAAACTTTTGGCCTTGTTGTCTTCGAATGCATTGTTATCGATGCTTTGTAAATGATGTATTGGACACCTAGATGTCTGAAGTGTACACAGCTCAGAAATAACTATTGTTGCATGTGTAGATCTCTTTAAGTTCCAGTATTTTTAATCTACCGGTATAAGTCTTACTACCGGTATTATGCCAATGCATGTTATGACTTTTCTAGCCAATCAGTGCCCATCGACAAGCTTGGGAAGAACTTCCTGTGTATGGACCAGTACTACAAACTGTTCTCTGCCTGTCGGATCCCGGGGGAGCGACGGGACCAGGTGGTGGTGTACGGACCTGGCAGTAACGTCAGGCCCAGGCACATCGTGGTGGCACACAACAACAAGGTCTGTCTGGTAGAGTGTTGGCACACAACAACAAGGTCTGTCTGGTAGAGTGTTGGCACACATCAACAAGGTCTGTCTGGTAGAGTGTTGGCACACAACAACAAGGTCTGTCTGGTAGAGTGTTGGCACACAACAACAAGGTCTGTCTGGTAGAATGTTGGCACACAACAACAAGGTCTGTCTGGTAGAATGTTGGCACACAACAACAAGGTCTGTCTGGTAGATTTAATGCTGGAGACGTAAATTTGTTTGCACAGAGTACACAATCTATGTCTTAACCATACACCAATTTTGGATTGCCACAGGGAAATCTCTGTGTATCGAAAACCACTGTAATTTGATTTGTCGGTTCTGGATGTACAAAAAGATGTGAAAAACATGATGGAAATAAAGACTGGGGACTAGGCTTATGCACTCAGTTTTATGGACTGAATACAGTCACTGTTGTATTCACATTTTTCTCCCTATATTTCACTTTGAAATGTCCAAGATCCAAGGAAATAAATTTGTGCGGCATTCATAAGTAAATTTATGACACTTTTATCATAATTTCAGATGACTAGATTTTCTGCAAACAGCTACAATTTATATTTGTTCGATGTTTTATTCTGTAAGGATCTTGCGGGCAACACAAGTACAACCTTTACAACTCTCTGTACCTTCCTCCCCAGTTCTTTTCCCTGGACGTGTATGATGAGAACTGGAAGCCCCTGAGTCAGGACCTGATCCATGCCCAGCTGCAGAAGGTGGTGTACTACTCCAGGTACCCCAGTGAACCTGTGGGCATCCTCACCTCCGAGAACAGGAACACATGGGGCAAGGTCTACAAGCTGCTGAAGAAAGGTACATGTATGTTCCAAACTTTCAAACCCTTCTTCCTGAAGCTTTCAAACACTTCTTCCTAAAGCTTTCAATTCCATCTCCCTGAAGCTCCTATCACACATTCAGGACCAGGTCTCCACGACTTTCCTCCCATTCACTCTGCAACCAAGGGCGATGCTGGGATAGAATCCATTCTATTTTAGCTCCAGTTACTTGTAGCTCCCGGATTGCATCCAAGCAGAATATTAATTTTCCTTACTTTGACTTTTCAAACTTTATGGTCAGCTGACAACTTTTAAATACTCTAACTTACGCAACCTCGTTGGCTAAACCCCCAACCACAAATTACCTTGCTCACGACTTACATATAAACTCCCAACCATAGTCTTGAGAAAGTCAGGAGGCCATGGTCTCCTATGTTCAATGGGGGCTTAATGCAAAATAAAAATTGTAAAGTTACAGCATAATTATGAAAAACTGTCCCCTTGTCCTCAGACAAAACAAACAAAGCCTCCCTGGATGCCATCAACAAGGCTATCTTCATGCTGTGCCTGGACCAGGAGGTGTCCCGGGGTGAGGACAGTAAGGCCAGTATGGCTCACCAGCTCATGCACGGGGGAGGGAGCGAGCTGAACAGTGGCAACCGCTGGTTTGACAAGACACTACAGGTAAATGTTGGCACAGTTCAAAACACTGTAGGGTAAGGGCAAGAAGGATGTAGTGTGTAGAAAGGTTGAGGCCAAGTTTTTCTTTGGTCTGCATTTTTTTCATAAACGTCCGTTTGCGAGCTACTAGTATTTTAACCTCAGTGTCACAGTACAAATCATTCCCTCCATTCCCTTGGAACCCCTCCCCTTGCAACCTTTTTGATCTAGTCTCTACCAGCATTATATCACTATATCAGGACACAGGGATTTGCTTATACCCCATTTTCCTTAGAGGCTACGACCCTTAAGCAACCGATCAGTCAACAAATTTCAATCCAGCTATAATTATAATAAAAAAAGTGGTACAGGAGATGAATTAAAAAAGATATTTTCCAACATGATGATCATGTGCGTCCCTTTTCCAGTTTACTGTAGGGACAGACGGAGCCATCGGACTGACATATGAACATTCCCCTGCTGAAGGGCCACCCATCATCTCACTGTTAGATCACATGATGGACTATTGGTGAGTAGTGAAGAGCTTGAGTTTCTGTCTCTTTTGTTTTGTCCAATGATGCAGTAAGATGCCAAATTACAGTTCAGTCTGTACTGTGTGATTAATTTTGACTTCTACCAACACAGATGAACTTTCAAATTAGAATTATAGTCTCTTATGTATAAAGATTCTTTTCTTCCCTGCAGCTCCCAGGCTCCAGATGTAAAGGAGACAACAGTGCAGCCTAAGGAGCCTGAGAGACTACCCTTCACTGTGAATGACAAGATACTAGAGGCCATTGACACTGCAAAGAGAAACCTTGATGTGTATGTATTGATACATCGTATGGAAGGCAATGATAATTAGGAGGCTACCCATGGTGTTACATCTTTACCAGCAGTACAGTCAAACTTGTACAAGTCACCACCTCTGCATAACAGCGTGCAAAATACCACTTGCACACTTGCACATTGCAACCACATTTTGCTTGGTGCAACTTACTTCTGAACTCAGGCTGCACAGTACACAACTTAGATTTTGAGCCTCAGAACTCGATTTTGCTGTCAATTTACTTGAAACAAACATGCTTAAAAGTAATATGATAGTAAAGGGTGATGTATGAATGTATGTATTGTACCTTTCTTTCAGAAATTAGTAAATTGTAGGTGGTGCAACTTGAAATTCAGTTGTGCAACCTAGTTTTAGCTCAGAAAAGTATTTTGTACACTGCATAAGAACATTTTTTTTAAATACATTTATGTGACTTTATTTTAAGCAAATGCCATTTAGTTGTCACTTTAAAAAAAATATGAGGCTTTACTAATGATGTATTGTTTGATTTTGGCCCTACTGTACAGCCAAGTGAAGGATTTGGACATGAAACCTGTGACCTTCCAAGAATACGGAAAGGGCTTCCCAAAGTCACAGAAAATGAGTCCAGACAGCTACATCCAGATTGCCCTGCAGTTAGCCTACTACAAGTAAGTACTGAACACCTTAGAGGCTTTTGTTAGAGGCTGTAACTACTGGGTGATAAAATATTTGACAGATCATTCAACAGATTTGACAGACAAAGAACAAATTTACTAAAGGTTTTGTTGTCTTTTTAACATACTTTTACATTTGCCAATCACCAAGTCAAGGGTCACACATTCAACTGTAGTTTTGGTCACCCGTTGGTTGTTCGGTAATGACCATCTATTGGCAACAGTGCCTTACAGTGCGCTTACGTCATATTCCTTTGTCATCTTGCACAGTATGCCGTACCCTATTTTTCAGTGTACTGCACATGTTAGCATCAGTGTTCTTTAAATCTAAAAGAGACTGAATTATATAGGTGTCAGACTTGCTATATATCTAGACTCTTTCATATCATCCTATGTCTGTTAGTAGAGTAATATGAACAATTTTACATCATCAAACACTTAATCCTTAACCAGGCTTTACAAGGTCCCCTGTGCGACGTACGAGAGTGGCTCAACACGCATGTTCCACCTGGGCAGAACAGACACCATCCGGTCAGCTTCTGTGGAGTCACTGGAGTTCTGTAAAGCTATGGAGGACACTGGAGTTCCTGTAAGTCAACCTTTATTCCTGCTGTTGTTTATATTCTAGCATTGTTCATAGTTTTTTTTTTTCCTTTACTGTTAGTAGTGTAACAATTTATCATATACATGCACATGTAACTGTAAGTAACCACAATTTTTGCTACTTTTCAGCCTGGAGAGAAAGTTGCCCTTCTTAGAAGAGCCATAGAGGGGCATAAGAAATATGCTCAAGAGGTATGTATTATCATATTGCTTTTAAAATAAACCCTGCTATGCCGTTTTCTAGAATTTCTTAATCACATTTTTTCTCATGTGTGATGCTGATACAAATGTACTAGGTTTGTAGTGTGTCAAGTTTAGACAGTTGATTCGCCAAAAGATAGTGGATGCTATCTGAAACTTCTGACCGTTTCCAGGGTCATATCCAGTTGCTTGGTTAACTGCGTTTTGGTGTATCTTATTACTTGGATATCTAACCTTCATCATCGTTAGACAGTTGATTGTTGAAGTTTAGATCAAAGTCACCTAGTTTCTGTCATGACTTTTGAATTGCATGCTGCTGATTAGTGGTCCTACATGTATCATTTTGTTTGTAGACTGTGAGTGGACAGGGCATTGACAGGCATCTGCTGGGGCTGAAACTGACAGCTATCGAGGCAGGGCTGAACGTGCCTGAGTTGTTCATGGACAGTGCTTATGAGCAGGCCTTACACTTCAAACTCTCCACCAGTCAGGTACTGTTTGTCCTCACTATGTATTACTGAAACATTCTGTTGTGTTAGGCCTGCTTTCCACTGGACGCTGGTTGATGAGTGACTGTTGATTGACCAAAATTGGATTTTGAGTGCTCCTTAATTTTATAGTTGGATGGAAAATGCTGTACAATGTTCAAGCATGAATTACAAGATAGCAAAACACACAAACAAAGCATAAAGAAGTATGTTATTTTGTATTAAAATTCATTGAGCAGTTTGTTAGATATTTGATCACTCAGGGGTCACAGCCTCTAGCAGAAAGTAGAATGTAATGGATCCTTATTGAAATGTGTACTAGTTATGTCAGAGGGGCTAATGCAACAATATCTCTTAGACAGTATCAGGGAACAATGTACATCAACTATAACAAGGTGAAATAAATGTGGCTGTTACCTTAACTGGTAGGTGAATACTTGGGAAGAGACATTCAGAAAGTGTTTCCATTCACTGATCTTTTTTTTTTTAACTACGTCACACAGTTTTCCTGCCTTTTCAAAAAACATTTCTGTTAGTGTCACAACCTTTAATGGAATTCTCCTTTTACATACATCGTTACCTGCATACTGAGTTACAATGTCATTGTTATAGAATGAGAGGAATTATCTATAATAGGTCTTTAATATTGGACTGACATTTTCCAGGTTCCTTCCAAGTATGACTCCTTCCTGTGTTTCGGACCTGTTGTCCCTGATGGTTACGGGTTCTGCTACAACCCCAGAGAGGACCACCTCAACTTCTGCATCTCTGCCTTCAACAGCAGTCCTGAGACTGATTCCAGCAAACTGGCAGATTCCCTCCACCAGAGCCTGCTGGACATGCGAGAACTTCTCAGCACTCAAGCCAAACTGTAGTATATACAAATGTAGGATTCAGTTATCACAGTTAGAGGGGTGTCTCCAGTCAGAGCTACATTGTAGTCTCCCAGCAGGCGGCTGGCTAGGCAGTCTGTTCACAGGATTCTAGCTACTAAGTCACTAAGTGTGTTTTTAGCCTAATAGGCCATCATGCTTTGACACCAGCACCCTGAATGATAACAAATACTCTGGTTTTCAACCAGCATAGTGGTTCCACTTCCCTTGAGCAATGTCTGATTACGCATGAAAAATGTTGATATGACTCTCAAACTGATCAAAAGATCCTCAAAATTGGATGTGAATGGATGGCATTAGAATACCAACTTTTTTCCCTGCATCTTCAAAATCCCTTCACCCTCTACACCCCTGAAAGGTGGGATAGGTGCTACCATGGCATTACAATTGTGCTCAAATAAAATTCTGGCTGGAACCCTGGCTCAAAAATACAATAAATCAAGTAATTGTTGCAAAAGTAAAGGCAGGGGTAAAACACTGAGATTAGTTCTGACCAGAAGTGTATGGATGGGTTGAGATGTGTTCTGTTGTATTTGTAAATATTCTATCTCCTCCATCCATCCACACCATTGCTATAGCAAAAGTTGCAGTGTTTTTGTTTTACTGACCCCAGTACAATGGCAAAACAGCCTCCCAACACAACCTAGTTCAGTGGTAGATTAAAAGCAGAAGGAAAACCTTGTGTAGATTTGTATAGGACATGATAATATTACTCAGACAAGTCTTGAATGCATGTACAGACATGTACCATTTTATCTATGTGCTGCAACAAAGTTTTAGTCTCTTAGCTTGGAAGCTGAATGGACTTTTCACACAATTTAGCTAACCAATCTAAATTGTAAGAAATATATATTATGTTCTTCCACCTCAAGCTGGGCAACAAAATAGAGTGACAATACGTCTTTCGACCAGAATATCTTCATATTCATAAAGAATGTCTCTGGTATTGTACTCAATTAGTTTGTGGAAGCCAAACATGTTTTAATCAACTTACAAAGTGTAGATCTGCTATTTGTGCCTTTTTACATGGATTTCATAGGCTATAGAAAAGAATTGTGTTACAAACTACTAAAAGACGCCTATGCCAGTGTTTATGTTTAAGATAAATGGTACGCAAAGTACATGTATACAATAGAGTTGGCTTTATCATGACATAGTCAACTTTGTGTACTGTTCTTTGACATGTATACACATGTGCTACATTGCATTTTAAATGCCAGCAATCAGAAAATATTTTTATTCATCACTTTTTGTAAATTTTTGTGACATATCAGAGGAATGCTTATACAAACATGTATTTCATAACCTGTGTAAACATGGTTATTACTATGTTGCACAAGCTCTACATGTCAGCTGATTACTGTACCATGCAGCACAGGAATGTTGTTGCTGGTAGATTAGGTTGATATCTTGAGCTGTTTTAAATGCTGTTGGCAGTATGAAAGAGGATTTTAATGCTGTACAAAATGTATGATTATGCAGTGAATTATTAATTTATCAAAATCAATAAAATATGACAAACGATGACAATGTCTTAGCAGTTCTTGTACAGAATTACATTCATGTAGGCACATGTACATTTTACCCCATCTACTTTGATGGGACTTTTCTTGCAGTACCAGTGAAAACTGATAGGCTTACCTTTGGTACATTCTTGAACAGCAAGCAGATGAGGTATTCAAACACACACATTCAATGCATATGATTGCAAAGTTTGTTTTAAAACCACAGAATGTAGTTAGATTTGTTTTGTTTTCGGTGCATTATTAGCAGGTCCATAAATAATGCACATCCTAGAACAGCAAAACGTTGATATCATATGAAGTTTTATTGCGAATTCTTGCTGTGGGCTAATTGCAGGTAACATAAAAGATTATCATTCTTATAAAAAATGCAGAGACATTATAAATGCATTGACAGTATTAAGCTTTCCTGACCAAAGAATTGCTAGTTTATACCACAGAGTCCTCTGAGTGGTTTACATGTCTTTGGTGGTCAAAAAAGTTGTCGATTGTCCATCCCAATATCTGCTTGGAGGTCCAACAACGAAGTGCTCTGGGTACGAGATGGAGCGATGACGTCACGTGACCTTTCCCCTCCACAGTGAGAAGAAAAATGGCGGTCCGCTTGAAAATGGAAAATTCTCGGCAAGGATTGATTGAGGACTTTCCCTTGTATTTAGACAGGTGTAATTGTGACCATACAAGCATCGCAGTAACACAGTCAACACTTGGGTCATGTTTAAGTTCAGCGTTGTACTGATAAGGTGGATTGATGTCTTCCTCGGACACTCCAAGGTAATAATTTTATGTCTGAAGTTTTATGTTCGAAGAACTTTCCAACGTAGTGACGTGGTGGATGCGACGTTTTAGAAGTGTTTGAAAATGTAAGATAGTTTGAATCTAATCGCAAGGAGTTTTGTATTAATTATTACGGTTTTACAGTGCTGTCTTTGGACGTGGTGATCCTTTCTACGAGCCTCCAGCCCGACCAACCCACTACCACCCTTCCGCACCCAGGAAACTGTCAAAACGAGAAAAGAAAGTAAGTTGAGCATAATTTTGTGCAAAGTACGTGTATATGATTGATATGTGTAATTTTCTTTAAATCTATTTATTTTCGTGGCAGAAGAGGAAAATTGATTTTTTTTCCCTGCATCTTTTATTAAAGAGTTTGCAGTTCAAACAAATCAGTAGTAGACACCATACAGTTGTATAAAATACACTTTCAGTTTCACTGTTTCAGACTTTGGATGATTGCGGTCATACAATCACCATTAGAAATGGAACATTTCAAGATTTACAATCCACACATTGTAGGGGGATTCATTGAATCATTTTTGTTTCTAGATAACACTGAGCCCATCCCAACTGCGTACTGAGGAACGCCCGGTACAGACGGCCACAGATGAAGCGTTCCTCCGGTCTGCTCCCCAGTTTACAGTCCCCACCCACGACACCCCCAGTCCGCACTCCTCGCGGTTTGATGAGTCCTGGCCGTCCAGCGAGCGTCCGTCATCAGTGATGACACCCGAGCTGTCGCAGCCCTCCCCAGATAGTGACTCATCTTCCCTGCCGTATCAGCGGGCACGTCAGGTGCCAACCCTAGAGTCAGTGAGAGAAAGGATGGAGAGACTTCATGTGCCGTCTAAATCAGAGGACAAGAAAACAGAAGGAGGAGAATCTACCATTTCAAAGTAAGATTCTTAGGCTATTACTATTAGCCATGCTGGAATTTAAGAAAGGGCAAATCGTATAGTTATAGTTCCTTTGATAGAAAATATGTTGCTTTGGTGTTGTATGCATTTTACTCTATTGGTAAGGTCTTCAAAACACCCAATCATAGGTCTGAGGACAGACATCGTATATCTTTAGATGTACCACTACTATGTAAAATAAACGCCATTATAATAATTGTACAATTGATTACGAGTGTCAACTTGGTCTCTGCCAATGATTATTACAGTTGTACAATTTTTTTGTGATTTTTAGAGATGTTCGTTCATTGCTCTATAGATGAAAGCAAAGATCAAGTCATACTATAGTAAACACTATACTATAGTAAGTTGAAAATTGAATGAGAAAATTGAATGAAGAGTACCTAAAGTTAGTCTTCTAAATCTCTGCTCTTACAGATATATAGACAGGTTTCGACATGGGCAGCCCCTGAGCCGAGAGGAGAGAGAGAAGCGACAGAAAGCTGCAGCGGAGCGTGACTTCTGGTGGCTGTCAGCTGCCACCTCCCCGTCTACACCTACCAGTACATCCACACCTACAGAGGACAGGGCTGTGCCATTCCGGGACAGGGGGAGGACTACTAGTAGGAGTAGGAGGGGAGAAAGTCCACTAAGACATGCTAGAAGTGACAGGTCGCAGTCACCATCTACTCCTAAACAACCTCTGGTAAAAATCATTTCTTCGCTGGTCAAGATATTTTAAAACTAGATTCATAAAGTGCTCAACTGGACAAGAAAAAAGTTATAGATATATAGATAGTATATGATTATAAGTAGGTATAAAAATGTAAACTTAACGTTTTGGTTCAGATAGTGCATTCTACATGACTGTATGTATGCTTTGGGTGTGTTCATGACATGGGGAATTGTGAAAAATGTGAATGGTAAAAAAAAGTTGAACCAAGATTATGCATTCTTTTATCCTTTGTCTATATACCTTTGAACTACAGTTTCCAATGAATTCTTTCCACAGACTTCCACCCCAACGTCCGTCTTGCTGTCCCCGATTGAGAAAGAGACCAGAGCTCTACAGGAGAAGGCAGACAGGCTGATTGAACAGAGGTACAGAAAACTCAGTTGTTGTTTAATGCATTAATATGATAATTTCAGCTGTTGCCATGTTATAGTACATGTATGCTCAGACTGACAGTGTCACTGACGAAAGATCATGGATGTTATCTGAAACATCTGAACATTTCCAAAATCATATCCAGTTGCTTGATTAACTGCTTTTTGGTGTGTCTTATTATTACGTACCTGGATGTTTAACCTTCATCGATGCAGTATGCTTACTTACAACAATATCACAATTGCTAACTATGGCTGAACATGTAAAATGTAGTTCCAGTGCCCTTAGTGAGCCAGCAGTCAGCTCCGATGGACTTGGACATACCTCAACTTCATCTGTCCCAACAAGCCTGGATGAACCGGCCTATCGACCTGCGTTTGGCCCAAGGTTTTATGGTATGTTGATTTTGTATAGAATTCTCTACAGTTGCAATTATTAAAGGTAACAAGATACAAGGATGTTGCATTTGTTTGGTATTTCAGTTTAGGACTTATCTTACTTTAGAAGAAACATGATATGCTGTTACAAAAGTAGATGATCATTGAGTTTTTTGTATTATATTGAAATTTTAAGACTCCTGCAGCTGGATGATAAACCTTTGACCTGTCTGTTCAGATAAGGAAAATGTGCCGGAGGAAGCTCCACCCATCAGTGCACAGCCTCAACTTCCTTCATCCCGTCACCATGGAGATGACATCCTGTACCAGTGGAGGCTGCGCAGGAGGCTGGAGGAGGCGAGGAAACAGCCTGCAGCTGGTCCATGGACAGGGGCATCTCCACCTGTTAGACTCAGCTCTGTACAGGTAGTTTTACATGTACATATAAGACTGGGTTAGGACCAAAGCACCTTACCAAAGAAGGACCAAACACTATAACATGTTTTTGTGCTTAGATTATTTAACATCCTTGCTAGCTTCACTGAGCAAATATTAACTTTTGATCATGTAATGATGCATGTATTTTTTCATGCCTTGCATGTGCTCTATCTGAGATCTTCCCCTTCCTTTGTTGTATGAATCTTTAGGATGGGGATCAAACAACTCCACTCAGTGCCTTCAGACAAAGACTGGCAAAGTCCACTGGGATTGATGTATTGCCACCCGAGCACACCCGGGAAGCAGTGCCTCGGCCTTCCCATGATGCAACAGTGCCGTCCCATGGTGCACCAGTGCCTTCCCAGCTTGCTACAGAACAGTCAACCCAGGCAGAGGTGCCGAAGCATTCCGTAGTGCCTTCTCAAGAAGAGGCAACTCCCACTCAAGTTATCACTAGAAAACAAGATTGGTCTCCTCCAAGGAGATTAGCTGACACAGTGCCCATTGCGAGCCCAAGTCTCCGAGGTGTTTCCAAGCAGCCAGTCGCAGAAAGTGATGACATCATCCCCCACATGCATCTGGAATGTGACATCATACCATGTCCACATCCTGAGGTGCACGATCATAAGCCTTCTAAAGACTTTAAGACACAAAGGAAGTCACCTGAGAGAGGCAGAAGCAGGGAGAGGAGGAGAGTGTTGTATCAGGAGGAAACATCCACCTCAGGAACAAGAACAGAATCAGACGAAGACAGAAGAACAAGGAGACAAAGAGAAAAGAACTCAGGCAGCCTTGACGAGATATTAGCAGAAGATTCTGAGGTTTATTTTGATCATAAAGATGATAGAAGGAAACAGAGAGGTTATAGAGAAACTGACAGGGAACAGAAAGGCAACAAAGAAAAATACAGACCAGAAAGAAGACAAGAGTCCGTAGAAAAATTGGAGAGGAGAGGGGAGAGAAAATTTGGGCACAGAAGTCATGAATCCAGGGAGAGGAAGAAAGCAGAACCAAAGCATGGAAGATCAGCACCACCTAGACACAGTAGCCCCAAGGTTGCTCAATCACCTGTAAGGAGTGCCATTGGGCAGGTGGGTATTCTACACAGGTGTTTTTTTATCAGATTCGGTTCTAATATGGACAGTTGTGCGCAGTTGTGTAGTACATGTAGTTATACATTGTAAGTACATGTAGAGAAAAGTAATTAGCTATCAATTTCATAAAAGCATTTTGTGTATGAGTTTGGAAAATTCTTTTTCTTTGGGACATGTATGTGTTTCCAGATTTTGCTCAATTACTTTTTCACCCTTATCAAACACATTTTGCATATCTGTAGCCCTGTTGTTTTTGCATACACTGTACATATCAAGTAAAAGTTTATAATGTTGTCTCGTTTGCAACTCTCAGGTAATTTCGCAGAGGTTGTTCACTACCCCGCCGGGTACACCCCAGTCCAGTGTGGACAGCCTTCCCAGCACCCCTCCTCACCCTGTTCCTGTACATCTTGAGGATACCAGCAGGCAACTCCCACTGCAGCCACGGGGCATTGCTGTACATGGTAAGGGCATTGCGTCCAAAGTTTTTACAAGCTAGGTAAATTTAGGTTGATTCAGAATGGTGTGGCGCCAAGTGGCTATGCCAGCAGACAGTTGACTTCTGGCATTCCTGGCTAGACATTGTGTCCTCTTTACTAGTACATGACTTACCTCGCTCCGCCCAGGTGTAAATTTGGGTACTTGACCTTCAGCTGTAGGGGCCCCTGGGTAAAATGCGGTAGAAGGAGGAGACAAGCTGTCTTCCAATACCATGCTCTAGATACAGAGGATAACAACCCATTGCACCCATGGCCTCAAAAAGAATATTGGACTAACATTACCCTTATCATCATGTAGAAATAAGAAAGAGCAAGAAGGGACATTAAGTGAGAAAAGTTTTCCGTTCAGTATGAATTCTGCAAAACTAGAAACAGTCCCTTTTATTAAGTACAAGAAGTTATGAACTGAAAAGAGAAAAAAAATTAACTATGAAGGACCAATAAAACTTCAGTTGGCATCTGGCCAGCAAATTTACCAGACTAGACTGTATTAGAATTAGTGTCAAAGTTGTGGAAGACTCCAATGCATCATTTGTGACCCACTACTACGTACAAATATTTCTTAACTTTCCTTGTGTCACAAGTGATTACTTGTCACATCCATGGTGCAGTCACCATATACTGTAAATCTTCAAACATTTATGATACTTTTAGTCTTGCAGTTTGCACGGTGATCACTCCAGCGCAAATTGATGACAGTCAACATCTTGATAGTCCGCAAATTCATGAAAGTCAATTTACTACTACTGTACTGCAGCATTGTTTCAGAAAAAAAACACAGCAAAAACTCTCATACTATGGAATATACCACTGAAGTTACAGTAGCCTCTGAAGCTGTTGGCATACATGTAGGTCCCCTGTGTACCATATGGGCACGTACATGTGTGCACCAGAGACAGCCGTGAACTTTGATATTTCCCGTTCTCTCAGGCGGTGATCTGGAGTCATCTGACGGAGAGGAATTTGGTGATGACCCACTGTTGGTGGCGCTCAGGCGACAGAGGGCACAATATGAGGAGCAGCTCAGGTCTGACATTGTCTTCTGTAGTCATGAGAATGGATGAAAGGTGTCAGAGCAGTAGGGGAATACATCACATGAATTCTTATGAATTATCTTTAAAAAACTTTTTCTTCCGTTTCCAAGTGGTGAACACTGATACAGATATCACCCTCTATCAAAATTGTCCAGTGCTGTACACAATATCTTCAGCATTACAATGTAGATGAAATGGACAGAAAAACAACTAAGATTGTGATACTAGTAATCTTATATTTCAGATGAAGATGTTGGTACACACTTTTGCCATCTTGAAGGGGAGGATGTTGGCACACACTTTTGCTATCTTGAAGGGGAGAAGAACCTTAGCTATTTGTGCTATATGTGATTGATGCTTAACGTATCAAACTCTTAACCTCAGATATCCACCCTTACCACACGGTGCACTTTGTCAGCTTAGTTTGGAGGTGAACACATGCACCCCGCCGTGACCTTTCACTCGATTCCTCAGACTCCTGACACTTGTTCCTGTCACTGCAGGGTTATTGATGGCTTACTGCCGGGAGCAGCAGACACAGGGGACCGGCAGTGACAACACTTTGGGCCTCTTACTGTGGAACCGACCAGGGGGCAAGAAATAATACGTGTATCAACAGCAATCAACAAGGACTGTTAGAGCAGACATCTTTAGTCTGTCAACCCAGCTTTACATGAAGATCTGTCCATAGCTACTGGAACATCTATGGCTCTTAAACTATAGCAAGTAGGACATCAGAATTGATGCTTCCAGAATGCTATATACTAGTAGTTCATCTAAAGGTAAAGACCCTAGCCTGCAGATTGAAGATGATGAAGCCATTTGTATGGAAATCAGTTTTAGATTGAGTGGAGGCAAGCTATCTGTGCCAACATGAAGTTATTTTCATGACAAAGTCTGTCTTGAGGGGAAGAAAGATCCTGCAAGCAGGCAGTGATGCAGTGCCGATGCCTTACCAGTGGCATGTTGAACACAGGATGAAGACACTGCAGGCAAGAAGTGATAGAGACATAAAGTCATCTTCTTCAGGATGACAGAACGGGTTCATCGTCGGGTCAAAACCCTGGAAGGAGAAAGTGCAGTGCGCTGATGATATCTCCTTTTTAACGAGTTGACTTGATTAAGAAGAAGACACTGCTTCTGGAGGCAAAATATGGTATGCAGTCCCCATCAATCACATCCAAAGAGTTAGCAAGAGGACAGAGGCCACTAGAACAGGACCTTGTCGAGAATACAAAGCTTTACCTCCTACAAGTTGGGGGAAAGGCACGCCGGTATAAGCTCAATGCATTGTTACACTATTGTTTAGATAGTATAAAATGAATTACTCACAAATGCTACTCAAGACTTTAACTATAACAGAGAGAGTTGTAAAATTTACAAATGTTGAATATTTCTGCAGATAAAGGAGAAATATAATTTCATCAGAAAGTTGTGACATGTTACAAGAATTGCAGATATATTTTCCTTCAGTGGAATAGTTGCTAAAAATAAAATGAGTTCCTGAATTTCAAGAGTTAGTCTTTATTCTGGACAGAGCAACAAGTAGCAAGAGTTGATACCAAGATATCTCATTCCCTGTCTTCAGTGTTCCTAGCATGTACTAAGTGTAAGAATGCACACAAACAAACTTTCTTACTTTTTACTTGATGAGGTTTTCTCAACTGAATCTCTGGTGGCCTGCATCAAGGCTTCATCCTCTCTTCACCACAAACACAATAAAAAGTTTTCTAAGTTTGGCACATGTCAGTGCCTCATTTATTTTAGTGAAAATTGGTTAGATTGTGAAGCTTTATGTTCTTCTGTCATGAACACCACACATAGTGCATCAATCCTGAGTAACATTCTGACCTCAGGAGATTGAACAGGTTCTGCCTGATAAATTTTCTACACATTCCCCTTGACTACAGGTTTGACAGGGATCAAAACTGGACTGGTCAGGCCAATAGGAGGTATAGATTTTCCTCTGCTTGAGTCCCACTAGGACATCATTTGCTCATTGCTGACTTTGTTAATGTATTAAAACCTGTGAAATTATGTATTCCATTAGTCCACAGCAAGTAAATTCTATGGATAACATGCACTGCAGACACCAAATCTAAAGCGAGAACAAAACAAATGGGTGAAAAATCAACAAGATGCCTACATTTTTTTACAATAGAGACCATAAAAGTACATGTATTGAGGTGGCAAAACATGGTATTACATAACGTTATAGCTAACAAGTCTTTTATACCTGTATTCAAGAAGTGCATAAAATAACACTACAACAAGTATTACTACAACTGCACTCAAGGTTGTCACTTCTACAACTAGCAAACTTATGTGACTTCTACAACTAGACTATCACATGACATATTTCGATATGATGGCCTTAAAAGGGCCACAAAGAGGAAACACCTGTTCCATCATACCATTCATTGTTGCAGAAAAGCTCCATGAATAAAAAAAATATCTTTAACATTTTGATATTTTTGTCATGAAGACCAACACTGCGGGGGAAATCAGGTAAAAACCAATGCATTCATAGATGTCATCCGTAAGATTTACATGCTATGGCCCTGGAGGAAAGGACGGGTCTGTTCCTATGACAGGAAGTGATAACCCCTAGGGAGCTTACAAAGGACCTCCATTGATTCCTGCCAGGGATCCTATTGATTTCTGTGGGGAGTATGTACGTGGTGACCTTTGTGCACAGATCTGCGTGCTGTAATTACTCCAACTTTTGACTAGGGGGCTTGCTGTATACATTGATTCCTACTACTTCTTCCCCTCAAGCATGTCAAGTGTACATGTCAAGCCTCTCCAAAAGCCGACTTTTCGCCTGTTTCTCCCAACCACCTCTTGCTTTTCCTCCCCAAAGGAAACTATTTGGGATAATATCCCCCCCCCCCCTTTATACACCTGCCCTCATTAGCATACGTGTTCATTTGCATAACTCCTCTGATTGGTTATCCTACAAAATTGAGTTAATTGACCACCTGTATGTGGTGGCGCGCGGGGACAGGTGTAGCGCTGTGAATAGCTAGGTCGTTGACAGCTGCTTCTGAGCTTGATAGAACCACGTTGTTTTGAGCAAACTGAACATTCCAACTGCTTTCATTCGTTTCGTACCGAGGAGCTGGCATGTGTAGGCCCTGGAAACAGTCTGGCATCCAAGAATCTTCATACAGGTAATTTTGGTTGCAGTGAGGCCGAAATTTATACGGTATATCCTCAAACAATAAGGCTTTTGAGAGTGAAGAGCTACAGCTTGGCCAATGAAGTCATGGAATGCCGCCAGTCACAGCCACATTTATTGTATTGATTCTTCAGAATATTTACTACCAGTGTTTGGATGTGAAATCATCCCCAAGTACTCTGGTCAATTACGGCATGTGACACTGCGGTAGACAAGGTAAAATGGGTACATGCTTGTAAAATTCGATAGCATTGTCGTATTGCAATGAAATTTCACAAGGTGCTAGTAGTAATTAAATGAAATAAAACACCGGACAAATTATGTTGATATGATAGATTTTGGGTTAAAAAACACACATTTTGGTTAAAAAATATTAGGTTCATTTCATGTGCCCTGTCCTCGGTGGAGACAACGTTCTGGACCCTCATATTTCACAGGATGACAGATAAAATCAAGTTGATTTAGTTTGTCCGTCGCTATTTTGTTGTATATTAATTCATCATAACTTTTTTTTGGGTAAAAAATAGGTAAAATGGATTTTTTTTCTAATTTTTGGTCAATAATCCGCTCTAGAGGAAATCCTTTCATGATCAAAACAAATAGCGATGGATAAATTTCTTTTAAAAGGGATTATAAATACGAATTTGTCTATATTGTCAGCAAAAGTACTGTTGTCACCGAGGACGAAGCCCGTAAATGCGATGGTAACAGTCCTTCAGAACCGCTGCCAGCGCCGCTGTCGTTTTCCCGCCATTTCACAACCCAAGGGTTCGGCCGTTCGATCGAACGGGCTCGGACGGTACCATTATGCGGCTTCCGCGAGGGCCTCTTTTTGTCATAGGCATCGAATTATGTCAATATTTGATACATTCTTCATCAATATCTAATACGGTTAGAATTTTGACGTTTTACCAAAAGTGGTGAGTGTGCCCCATACATAGTGAGTTCCTGTTTTCGCAATGTATCGTTACATTATGACATTGGACCGTTCTGCTACGTTGTGGTCAAGCGGGGTCAACTGCGGACACGTAGTGGTTCGAATTTCATGTTCCGTTCCATCGCCCTGGTAACCTTGAGGGACCGCGCCCTTTTTCACTCCTCGGCAAGCTTCATCGAATCACAGGCCGTAACTTACCCGAGTAGATATAGGTCATTTGAGAATCAAACGACATACAGGGAGCCAGGAAATGCAGTGGAAGCAGTTACACTAGACATTTAGGGAGATTTGATGATTTTCATTGATTTTCCTTGGGAGTCTACAGTTTGTATTACACAAAGTGTTGCCGTAGATCTTGAAATGTTTACGTTGGTTTTATTTTCGCACTAACCCATGGCACTAACCCTCCATCACATAATCATGACACCACGAATATGCGTTTATATTATTACTACTGTACTTGAGAATTGTTTCAATCGCGAACATAGAAAACGGCACATCCCTTCCAGTCGCGAAACCAAG
The DNA here is from genome assembly GCA_019207045.1 of Branchiostoma floridae x Branchiostoma belcheri. NCBI lineage: Eukaryota > Metazoa > Chordata > Leptocardii > Amphioxiformes > Branchiostomatidae > Branchiostoma > Branchiostoma floridae x Branchiostoma belcheri. The sequence goes on along the minus strand of CM033025.1, from coordinate 22,599,615 downwards.
TCCCCGCAAAAATAGATGAGTTTACAGTAACTGTTCATCAAAAACACAGCACCACAATAGACCGATCCTATGGTCTCAAACAAAAACTCAGCGATTTGACCAACATACAGCCACTCTCTCATTGGTAGAACCACTACTGGCCGAGCTACCATTGGTTGAACTTCTAATTGTGATAGACAGTCAGGATCACTGTGGAGACAGGAAAAATATGATGGTTTAATTTTTCGTTGCCAGGACGCTCCTGTACCGATTTATTTTCAATGTCCAGAGTTTTACGTACGAGCCGTAAAAGTTTAGGATCCCCCTGGAGACCAGCTTTATCTGGTCTCCAATATCGATGAAACGACCAGAGGGGCAGATTTATATGAAGCGTGTTACTGCTTGACAGATGATATTAAAGCCAAACCGCTGTCGTTTATGTGGCCTGTAGACGCGATGGCAGGGGGATTTCTAGGGGCGCACACTTTTATTTGCTGAGCTTGCTGAAATAGCTAATATCATCCGTTTGGTGACCGATCGTGTGCGGTATGGCTAGCGACATGTACGGTGCAGATGCACAGAGTTATGGGGGTTGGCAAGTTACCATTGCCTTACCATATACAACACATGACATCATGGCCGCTCGAATTGCACAAAGAACCTACGAAGAACAATTTTTCATGGAAGCTTTGGACAGTAAGAAGACATGAAATCAATGTAAGATATTTACTGTGCTGCTATGTTTGACTGGAATAAGTTTATATTCAAGGTTGTTTCGTTCAAGTCTAGAGTAAATTTATGTTATGCCTGGGTGCAGTAATAGGCTCTTCGCTGTTTGGAATTGAATGCACTATGACAAGTGGATTGTGAGTGCTATTCTGGCAGCTCTTAGCTCATGCTTTTGGCTAGCGACTTTCAAGACGCTCTTGAATGATGTCATAGAATTGAACTTCTCTTCTATCCAGTGGTAAAAAAACGGATGGTGGATGTCTCTACAATGTCACATTTAATATTAAATAGTATGAATATATTTCATACTATTTAATATTAAATGTGACATTGTAGAGACTTTGTTACCAATGGATTTGCGAAGGTCAAGGGATAGGTGAGGCGAGGATTTGCGAAAGTTGATATTGGCGACGACTCGAAGTAGGCATGTATGTCTCTCAATCAAAAATTGCCAAGCTCATAAAAATTAAAACATCATCCATGCACAGAAATTTGTCCTGTTTGCTGTATTTTATCAAAACGTCATCTGTATTAATTGGTGTTGATATAAAACGTCTGTTGCGTCACATGAGTGACATTCTTGAATATTTAACGCGGTTATTGGTAGAAGCCATGGACCTTCATGATCACCTATGCATGTTCATTATGACACAATTATGATTCTGTTGATTCGTTTATTTTCTCGGGACTTCATTGAACGTTCGAAGGGAAAAAGAGGCTTTCCCGGCATTTGAAGTTCGCAAGAATGCAAAACATGTTTGCAGCGTCATGATTTTATGAAAATAGAACCATCGCAAATATTTCGAGATTTACAGCACCAGTGGGGATCCCAGATGAATACTTGTTGATGTACCGCACCAGCGGCAAGCACTTCTTCACTTCCCTTCTATATGCGTAGGAATCTCCGGATAAAATCACGGCCATCTTTCTTGAATGCGTTATTCTTCCAACTCCTTCGAATACCAGCCGTAGAGACTCCGCGATTTGTGCCTGGAAAACTGCCCCCGATTTGTTACTGGCTTGTGAGTGGATTTACAATTGGCGCCGTGAACATTCTGCTTTTGTGCCTCATATGTATGGTAATAAATTATACCGGTAGCTAGAATGCAAACGGCAAGGTATGGACATACCAACTCAAAACACCTTGTTCCCTTTGTGTGTGTGTACGGACAATGTCTCAGTATTTTATTGTAAGGCGACCAGCTATCGTACTGTGCGATAGCATTTGTGGTAGGGCGTCGTACATTGATGATTTAGAATTTTCAAGCAGGCTGTGACAGAAGCAACTGTTACAAGGATATAATGGCATGCAGCCGTTTCCACAGCAAGACAGCTGAAGTTGACAGAACACGTGAACTATTTCAAGAATGCATCAGTTTGCGGTCAGGCGACGATGTGACTGGGCCCCTATAAGAGTACTTTTAACTATCCAACAAGTTTCACTTCTACAACTCCAGTCATGGTTACCTCGCCAGTGTCACTTCTGTAAGTACAATCATTGGTGAAACTCAGGACATTGGAATTAAATCGGTACAGGAGCGTCCGGGCTGCAAGAAAACTAAACAATCCTAGCTTTCACACCAATAGACAGGGCCCTTATTGATTACACAACGCCTGTTGGGCGTGCTAGTATTATACAGGAAGGTGATATGAACTCATGTAACCTCCTTGTATTATAAGAGTGGTCTGTCTCAACAGTGTTGCTCATGGTTTACCGATTTTACTGACTCGGGCCAAGCATAACACGATCCGCAGATACGATCTCCAGACCCATGAAACGAGTTACCATTACTTCAAGCGGTACTAATTCTATCTTATTTTTGTTCCATCGGCTCGAACTCACAAATTTAATGATGAGGTGAGGGTCAACAGAGTTCCTATCAGACCATTGTGGTAGGCCGTTTACTAAGGCCCCCACTAGACGACGATCGCTAAGCGACCGTGGATTTGTGCAACCCTTCATTACATAAGGCCACAGCAAGTAAATTTTATGGATGACATCATCTGCAGACTGCAAGCATAGTGAGATAGGGCGATGGGGCGAAAAAATAACAACATGGGTAAAAAAGAGAATATGGCTATATTTTCAAAATAGACACCATAACATTGTGACAAGAATTAAAGGGACAAAACATGGCATTACAGATAAAAAGGTATTCATTCCTGTATTCAAGACGTGTACTCTTGTATTAAAAGTGACACTAGTGTGGTATACTAGTATCACTCACCGAGTGGGCAACTACAATCATGACTTCCAAAGTGGTGCGTGCCACTTTTAGAACTATCCAACTCACTTCTATAATACCAGTCATGGTTACCTCACTAGTATCACTTCTACTATTACAATCATTAGGCTACAACACAACACATTGGCTCATTTTCGTAATTTGTCGTCATGTTGGCCATCTCCAAAGAAGAAAAAAACGTCTTTTTTTTTCTAAAATGAGGCGAAAATTAATGAGCGCACTGATGCCATCCATAAAATTACTTGCTGAATCCTTATTGTAATATCATGCATGCTGTAAGGTATGATTTAAAAGACAGTAAAGCACACTGGACGTACAATCGTTCTTTATCTATGAAATTTACTTACAGTGGCCTTATACTACTAATGGTACCCATACTTCATTTTCAAACCGCACGGATGACAGTGAGTTGAAACTGTAACTGATACCAAACCTCGCTTTCTTATCTTTATCGCCCACAGTGTTGTAGGATTCAAGATTCTGAAGGTTATTATTAAACACGTACGGCCCTCTCCTAACTCACTAGATGTGTCTCTCTGAAACTTGATTGTAGGCTCTTCCCGAATGACGAAGGCCATGTTGATTTGATTATGCGGATGACATCTGCGCTCGAATCAATTTTCGGCCATTTCTCCCAAAAAAGTTTTCGGCCACACAGTAAAATGTTCAAAGCAGCTCTAAAATGAGCACATATATGCCGTGGATTGAAAAAAAAGTATCAGAAAACAGATAACTAAGGCCGTAGAATGACAAAATTATTGTAAAGTCTAAGAATAAGATGTGAAAGGACAGACAGAAATCTATTATTGTTGGTAGGGGCATGTATTAGTACAGAAGATCCAGGTCCAGATGATCAGGTACGGACCTGAACCTGGACATGATTGTCTGTGGAAACTTGAATATTGGCAACAATGGTAATTGGTCAATTTTGCTACCTAGGAATCTGATTGGTGGATTATCCGACTCACACTGGAGTTTTAAAATCCCATCTTCATGCAATAAAGGCTAATTGTCTCTGCATGTACCTTTGACTGTAGAAAATTTGTATAAATGACTATAAACTCTACTCGACTTCGCTCTTCTTGGCCCGGTAAAATTCCAAACGCCTGCCGACATAGTGTGTCTATTTTCTAATTGGCGAAACCCGTTCCACTGATTTTTTTGTCGGATCTGTTTTTTTTCGGATCGGTCCAAGAAGAAAAAAACGTTTTGGACCCGTACGATGTGCTGGTCCCTACACCTAACTGTTAGCATACCATACTATGTGTTCTTAGTCCTATGCTCAACCTTCCTAACCACATAGATTTCATACTGACGGCAACTTTTTTTGGGGGGGGGGGATTTTTTTTCGCTCGCTCGCATCAGTTTTGGAGTTCCCAGAGGATGTCATCCATATAATCAAATCAACATGGCCTAATTGCAAATACGTGAGTAGCGCGTATGTACATGTAAAACTAATAGTAGTAATTTCCGTCAAAATTTGGTCGACCATTACAGAGCTTGGTGGAAGATTGATGCTTTCTTTATCAAGAACTTCCAAACACTTACCGTGCCCATAGAGAGCCATTGGATACAGCTCTGCGTGTGATTCAGCCAGTAAGACCATTCTAACGGAAACGGTTTTCCGAGAAATATATTTGAAGGATTGCAGAAGGAGAGCGGTATTGAGCACAGGTTTGGCACGACAGTGACTCGGGGGATTTCCTTGTCACGTTGTAGATCTCCTCCAAGTCGGTAATTCTGCAGGCAGAGAGTGGGGCGGTGAGATAGCAGCTTCTTGTCCCATCAGTCTTAAGTACACCCGTACCTTAAGTACAAGAGAACAAACCTATTGCAGTATGACATATCTCAAGGGCGAGGGTGGGCGGCCAGAAGTTAGTCACCACAAGGACTATCGGGGGATTTTACTGTCACGTTGAATTTCTTACCGGACTAGGCAATTTGGCCGGCTAGGAGTGGGATGGTGTGATAGCGGATTTACGTTCCAGCCGTCTTTATAGTGTACTTTAGCCACGGGGGCGATGTCATAGAGAAAAGCCACCCGCTGTATTACGGTGGACTCAGGGATGCGGCACAATTACACAACAAACTGGAACCGTCCTATTATTATGGTACCACGGCATTATAACGCCACAAGCTAGGGCATTACGCAGGCAGTATTTCTAGTTTTACAGCGGGGCGTATATAAATGTGATATTTCCGCTTGATGGTTTTCCATAAACATAGGCAATCTGAGCAAATCTGTCTACCGTGGTTTGGAGTCAAACCATTCGGGACGCTTTGCATGAACTTGAAAACTTTTATATGCATCAATCCCTACAGGGACGAATTTTGTTACCCACTTGTCGAGGGAAACAGTAAAACATCGAGTACAATAAAGACAACGTTTTTGTATTCAAATTATTCACGTCTACAGACAAAAGGAAAACTACAATCCTCTTAACATCACAGACCCCAACCCACGTATTACAGAAGAGCTGTTTTTTTGTGTCTTCCACGCACAATGTCTAAAGAAATAAGGAAAACCTAACTAGCTAAGTTTTATAGTTAGCACTAATTTGAATGATAGTCAAATATCATATTGCTCTTTATTCATTGTCTTTGTACTGTCACTTGCAATTAGCCTTTGTGAAAGAAGTTGCAGTAAACCACTCAAAATATTTTTGTGGAATATAGTAGAAGGCGGTTTCTTCGGACTTTTGCTAGAGTTGACGTTGTTGCATTCGTTGTGCCCCGCTACAGTTGGCTAATGATTCCTGGAAGAACTAAACATATCCATGAACAAATCCCTTTGACTTTGCCAGGATCACGTGAATGAAGGTCATTCGTAAGACTACTATTGACCCAAAGCTCTTCTAGCAAACGTCTGGTCAAAAGTTGGCTTCCTGTAATGTCCGCTAAATCACTGTCATTATATTTGTGGTAGATGTGGCTGTTACTACAACGTAGAAAAATTGTCTTTGAAATAAATACATTTTTACCTGCTAAGCTAGAAATTAGATTTTTGACTCTCCGCATCCTGACTATCTTCGCCCGGAAAAGATCAAGTAAAGATACAGTTATGTATTTTAAAGTTGACTTACTAATGGCATATTGTTCTTAAAGCTGCTGTAAAGATTGAGTCTTAATTGTGGCATTTACGACTGCTCGATTTAACTGATTAGTATCTTCTGTTTATATCCTTTTAAGTCCCATTTACGAATAACATAGAGCATGCTGAAACATCTGATTTCGTGCGGTAGCTGTTCTATACGTATACTGACTGTAATGATGATCCAGACAGGCCAGCGACCTCTAGCTTGTCCTGGTTGTAACACTCCTCCCGATACTTGTCAGTGATTTTTGGCAGACACCACCGCCGTTTCAATTCATTAGGCCGTTCTGGGAAAGACGTGGACGAGATTACAGCTGATACCCTCATAGAAAACGACGGTTTGTCGATAAGATTTATCGCAAAGTCAGACCCCTACGGTACAGACTATCACCGCCAGAAAACTCCCCATCTCTGTAATGTCTGTGGCCTTTGTTGGTTCATCAGGTTGAACATGTTGGTGGGCGATTGGGGACGAGATTTTGGCTGACGACCTCATCGGGGACGAGACGCTAATGACACAGTCAATCACCAGTGAACTGGCCGTTATGATCACTATCTCCTAACAGTACCGGAATTATGCAAACTAGCTTCTTTGTGTTAGTTTTCGATGGCTTTAACTCTGAAATATATACACTGTTATCTGTAGTTTTGCAAGTTCGCATAAATGTTTGCAAATAACCTCGTACTAGTCTGAAGCAAAGCTCACTTGTATAGTTTCCAACACAAAAATTGGACCCAATTTTTTTACTCCAATCTTTGTCATCCTATATGAGCAGTCCACCGCCTCTGTGATGTCACATTATGACCTATGCAGATAGAACACGTGACTGAATCATACGTTGCCGCGAAAGTTTATGGCGCCCCCCGTCTCTGTTAAGGGACGGTTGTAAGCCTCTGATGTAAATGGCTTCCTTCACTCCTCTTGCAAAGCAATCTGTGCCCAAGATTTGTGAAGTCCAACGGATCAACCCCGCACAAGGATTTATAGATAACTCCGGCCTGTCCGTTGGAGTCACTTGGAAGGTCCTTAAACCTGGTACTCCGTGCACCATTAGGTTTCCGTCTCCAGTTGTGCTATGCATTACCTGCGTGCGGATGATCATTTAAAGCGTGCAGCTGCGGCCCCGAGATTACGGAGCACCTCCTACACGTTTCCGAAGGTCGATCTACTCTGTCTGTGGTGAAAGAGAAATGGTACTCAAGAAAGTTCTGAAACTCTTTTCCTAGTACTGTTCCCGTTTTATACTGTCTCGATGGAAATCAGCATGATTGTACATTTTGAAACACCTGAATCCATGCCATATCTAATAGTGGCCTGTTCATCCGTAACCATATACCTAAGGATAAAAGGTCAGGTCAACAAATTTGTATCTGCCCCACCCCTCATATATCTATCTCTTCAGCATGTCAAGTCTAGGTCAAGTTTAGATCTTGAATCACATGTAGAGCGAGAGCGTGGTTTCGTGGTCTTATAACGTACTATGATATCGAAAGACTGCAGCTTGGCGACGTAAAGGCGCCTTTGGAAAAAGGCTTTTCTTGGAGTGTAGCTTCATATGGATTTATGTATTCGGTCAACGGCGCATAGAAAAAGATCCATAAAACATGCCACGTCGTCAGAAACGTTAACACCGTCATAGAAGATTGATCAGTGCGTCAGAAAAAGCGCCCTTCCCTGCAGTTTTCAACTACCTCCGCCCAGAAGCTTCTGTATATCGATCTGCTGTTTATAATAGGCAATTTCTTGCTTTGGTTCTTCAACGCTGTGAGGTTAATAACGCAGTGACCACCTCCCCTGCATCGACGGATAAGCCTTTGTCAGTTCAATCCCTGACACACATACTCGGCCATGGCCTCCCGACCTTCTCCAGACCATGCTTGGGAGTTAGTCGTGAGAAAGGTCATCTGTTGTTGAGAGTTGGTCGGCGAGCCTGACTATTAGCATAGCCTTGAAAGCCGTCTGAGCCATCCAACTATGAATTTCGAAAAGTAAGTCAATGAAGTTTATATCCTTCTTACATGAGATCAGAGGAGCGAGCTGGAGCTGGAGTAGTATAGATCCCAGCCTACTCACAGCCTTACACTAACCTTGGTCGGCAGGAAAGTCATGGGAAGGTCCTGAATGTGTGATAGGGCCCATACTAAAAACCTCTTTACAACAGCAACTACTTTGACTGCAAGACAAAGAGAAATACTGAGAGGGTATGTAACCCTTTTTAGTGGAATATACCGATCTAATTCTTCTCTCTCCCAGCGAATTGTATGTCGTGTATTGGGTCACGAAGTCCCCGAAATAAAGTGTTTAATACAGCCTAAGGTCAGAAGGGCATCGGAACAAATCACTCCCATCTAAGGGGGGATTTGGGACGAGTCGTTAACAATGACATGGCTGATGCGTTATCAGTCGTACAATTGACCTTCGGGTAAAGCGGGGCTTCGCTGAATCGTTGCCAAGTGTTGCTACAAGAAAAATGTTGTCAATCCCGATCAAACTATTACTTCGAATTCTTTTATCCGTATCTCTGTCTCTCTTTCCCTATCTCTCTCTCTATGTCTCTCTTTCCTCTTTCTGTCTCTCTTTCCCTCTCTCTTTCTCTCTCCCTCTCTCTTGTGCAAATGAGATGGTGCAGCCGGAGACTGACAGGATAGGAAGGTTGATTTGGCTCGGGTCCAAAGTTGGTCCGCACGCTGGCAGGAAAATGCATACCGAGATTTAGCTCAAATTTCACAATGGCTAATAAAGCAAGAAAGTTATGAAAACTCTAGATATTCTCTTGTTAAAAAAAGCGCCTGGAACTTTGGAATCTTTCCTTGAGGTATGAGAGTCACATCTGCCTTACGGCGCACGTCGTAATCAACATAAATTCCAGCCGCACGATGGTATTACCTTAATGGATGGTGTTAAATTTACGAGGATCTTAGCCGTAATCCGGGGGTTTAGGGGAGCCCGCTTGCGTAGTCCGCACATCAGAGGCGCCCGGAGTCAATCCGTGCCGGGATTAACATCACATCCCTCATCGCCTCGCACTGCGCCTGATGAAGTGGGGAAGTGATTTAGCGTCTCAAGCCATGAGAAGTCGGAAGCCCTTTGTTTCTATTAAGTAACAGTCTTTGGAAGAGACAAAATGACGCAGTTCCTTGTACAGTTCTGTTTTAGTCGTGTTTTAAAGGATTTACATTTTTACTTTGGTCCTGAAGAATGAGGAACTACACAGTTCCATGCTGAAATGCTATCGTTACGTGACCGGAAACATCGGACAATGTGTCAGTGACCCCGTGAAAAAAACTAGCTATAGAGTGCTTTGGTCAAACTTTGTATGCTTCTTCCTCTTTCCTCTTGACGGCGATCACTGAGCGACCATTGAGCGGCTGAAATTGGATTTGTGTGACCCTTGATTGCAAATTATTTCCCGGTGGCTAATTGCAGGTAAAAGGAAGCGTAGGTCTACTCTAGCATAAAGGCTAACTCACTATTCTGACGGCCTGGTTTCGGAAATTTATAATTGAAATATGATTCCACAGGTATGATTTGAAAGACAATAGCTTCTAGAGGAAAGTGGGTGTACGTGTATGTACGAGGGGCGGTCAATAAGTAATGACCCTGAACCACTTCCAGTTGTCTGATCTAGATGAAATTTTGCATGTGTAATGATTCGTATCTTTATAGCTTATGTTGCACAAAACAGCTCTGAACTAATTGTGGTTTCTGATTTACTTGTGTTTGAACTGAGTCAGGTGCGAAATGGACCAGGTGTGAAATGGAACCAGTTGAGTGTCGCGCAGTGATCCGGTTTTTGTATTTGAAAGGACGCACACCAAAGAAGACTTTTGATGAAATGAAAGAAACTTATGGTGATGATGCCCCATCATATGACCTTGTAAAACGCTGACATCCTGAATTCAAACATGGCCGGAAGTCTGTGGAAACAGCTCCCAGACCTGGTCGTCCCTCTTCTGCCATTGATGAGGCATCTGTTGGAGGACCAATCTGGGGTGTCCTACAAAAACGGTGTCCAGAGCTGCATCAAACGATGGGAGAAATGCATAACTCTGGGTGGTTCCTATGAAGAGAAAGACTAATAACTGTGCCAAGTTTCATTAATCTCCTTCTATGGAAAATGGGTCAGGGGCATTACTTATTGACCGCCCCTCGTAGACTATTGCAAACGCATCTATTTTGGAACAATGTTAATATTGGACTGTTGTCCATGGAGAAACGGTGTTCTTCCATCCGATGCTGTGAGGAGAATCCAAAGAAAAACGATGTTCTTCCAGTCGAGGAGGACCATACCACTGTCTTTCCAAACATCAGGAATAACTCGAGCAGAGTGGGCAAGCTACTGTCCAGAGAAACGGTCAATCGGGAAACATAACGCCCCCCCCCCCCGCCAATTCTACACGGGGATCAGGAAAATCGTAAAAACCACAGCTCCAGCACGCCCCATTGATTGCTATTTACCTTCAGTGAAATTGACTGCCCGTAAAAAAAGCATCCGGTTAATTAAAGCCTGGGTCAGCTGCGCCGTTCCAACGCTCTGATTGGCTTGGTTTGGTCCCGGTATTTCCATTCCCCTCTCCCTACGGGGCATATATACCTACATTGCCTACATTGGCCATCAATTTCACTTCCAGGTAGGGTATAAATTATGTTATATGGAACAGGGGATTTGTAGAAATTGCTTTGTCCTGAAACCAGGCGAAAAGTTGACATACCACCCAAAGCTGTAATGTCGAGCGATATCGCAGAAGCCATTACTCTATCTATGTTCCGGTGAAATACCAATGGTCATGGTAGGCGTATGTCGATAGAAACCATTGACTTTGTCTCTTATTTGATTTTAGAAAAATTAAACGGTTGTATTTCGTGCAATTTCGGGTCAATACCATTTTTCAGCGGCATAGAAACTTCTTTCAAACTTACAGATAATACATAACCACATGTGTTACAGAATGTCTTGCTATATGATGTTGTCCACATCCCACGATTTATTGTTTTCTCTAAATAGTGTTGCGTATGTTTCTATCAACGTCGCTAATATAATGTTTTCAGTTCGCAATAACTTCCCCAATGGCAAAAACATTTCATTGTTTTAACGCAAGAACAGGAATATTACAAGACAATCGAGAAAGTAATTAGAATCTAGCTATAGCAATTGTCTACGTCAAGTTCCAAAGGCAGCACAACCATGTAATGTCTTTTACTTACTTCCGTAATTACAGGTATACGATGTATTTACTTACTTTTTCCTCTTTTTTTACTTTTTTTTATATGATGTGCATGTCCCTGAACTTTACATCAAGAAAGGGTATAGGTACAGGTACAGGTACAGGTAAAAGTTGAGGACCTGGTACAGGCACTAGGTTTTCGAGTCCCAAGCGTCAACCATTTTAGACCTTATGTCTAATACTAAGTGTTGGTTATTTATAGATAAATTGAGTTCAGCTTCAGAAGCAGATGAAGACAGAAAGCCCCACTTTTTGTGTAATTTCTTGGTTTTGTGATTTTAAGAGAAAAGTGGCTTTCTGTTCGTCCGTGGATGTGGCAAAGTTAAGGTAGGTCGTGATGACTTATTTAAACAATTAAGTCAACACTTGAAAATACAACTTGTTTCGTGGTACACAGAAGTTCCGTTACGTATACTTTGGACCCGTACCTAAATCGGTATAGTACCGTATTGGGTACCGGTACGCACCCCTCGCACGTGCCCTCTGTTCATGAACACGTCCTTCAATCATCTCACAAGCCGTATTACTCTCACAGGATCAATTTGCGGTAATCCCGGCTCCTGACGAACCTGCCAGCTCACCGGTAAGTACCCATCATTTCTTCAACTTAAGCCCTTCAATTAGACGAGAGGGAAAGTCCGGAGGGAGACATCTTACGTCTACATCTTCTTGTCTAGAAAGGAGTGGCAAAGGTGAAGTTTAAAACGTCCATAACATGTCAACTTGACGAGGAGGGTTCAAGACTGCACTTAAGTACAGCTGTAGAATTCCGCCAGGGAGTCGGCTAACGAGGTTGAGTCTATAGACGGGGCTTAAGGCATGCATCTTGACATGTATTAGAACTGTCATTCAACTTCCTAGCTCGGATACATTAGAATCTTGGGCCACAACCTCGGTAATTTATCCGTATTTTTGTCGTGTATCGGCTGATCGTTTGAAATATCTACACGGGATTTGCTTATATCAACAAAACAAGCTATGGCAAAGTCAAACTGTTCGCTAACTACAAAGAAGCGACCCACCGGGATTTTAGACTCGTGCGCTCGTTCTTCTTTACATAATCTGATCCAACTGCTCTCAACTCAAGACTTTATGTACGTGTGACGTCAGTTAGGGGTCAAAGGTTGTGGGAAGTCGATATCGGGCCCCGATCAACAAAACAAGTTGGTTGTTTGAAAAGGCGCCCGTAAAACATGGTGTCATAACTTTTTGCTGGTTGTTTTATATCACTTCTCTATATTCATCCCACCTTCAAGGTATCCGCAAAACGCCAGTAATATGACATGGTAGAATGTGATGTACAGTTGGGGCTGTTTGATAAGAACTTGAGTTATGTTTTCCCTGCGCGTATCGGCTGCCCGTGCCCAATTATCTGCCCAACCCTGGGTTATTGTTTGAAGTCTGCATGACATGTTCACTTTGTCACACTTTTATTATCGACATGGCTAGTCTGCGTAATTTTTCTCACGCCCTAAACTTGTCTGGGGATGTCCCTGTAGCTCAACTAGTAGCAGCTGAATAGTTAAGCTTTTTATTCCAGTTAGTTGAAAGGTTCAATCCTCTGTTGGGGACATCTTCGTTTGGGATGCAACCGTCTTTTGGAAGGGGTGTTAAGATGGGGGTCCTGTGTTCAAGGTGGTGCCTCGAGCGTGTTAAAGGGAAGATATAGCAGCCCCGTCTCTGTAAGAATACCCCGCTTCTGAAACAGCAAGGAAACGAAGAAAAAGAAAAGGCACCACAAGATCTAAACGACGAACAACAAATGAACGGAGCTGTCTAGGGCCTGTGTATATTCAATATATTACTAATATCATAGAATAATAGATTATAAAACGATGAATCAGTCTCTGTATTACCCGTTGCTTTTCTGCTCTTCTGTCTATGCCCACTCTTCAAACGTTTAAATGTGCAGCGTGTAAGCTAGCGCGAGAGGTCATGATAAGTGCGAGAGTTCAAGTGGAAGGATGGAAGCCGCTCCGTGGCAACACCCACTCATATCGATACAGGTACCCAATTAGACATCGCGACAGGTAACAACCCGTGCAGAGAATACAAGATAAAGATGAGTGCAATAATTACAGGGCATTCGAGGCCAAGGCCCCCCAAATGAGGGAGGGGGGCTTTTTTCCTGATCCACCCAGCCCATCCACCCTTCTCCTGTGAGTTGCAGTCTAACACCAGCTTTAGAGCTTCGCTTGTTTCTTGTGCATTCATGAATCACAAATTATAATCCCCTAAGTACTCGACTTCCCTATTGATAAAAATATATATAAATCTTTGCACTCTACTGTTGCATTACCTTTTCTATTAAAGAAACACCCACACGAAGACAAAAGGCAAGTCCAAGTATAACGTTCCCCTAGCTGCCCTGCAGTTTGCCTTGAAGGAATATATATATATTACTTTTTGCACGTTGCATTATTCCTTTCTATCAAAGAAGCACACGATGAAAAATGACGGATTTGACTTATCCGTTCAGAAGCACATTGACGATCCTTTCCTTGTTCAAGTATAACGTGGCCCTTGTGGACCTGCATCTCGATTTGTGTGAAAGATATAACTTTTGCACGCTGTTGTTGCAGTGTATTTTCTATCGAAGAAACACAAGATGACACATTTTTCGTTGCTATACAGCAGCGTATTGCTGATCTTTTCCACGTTCGCGTATAACGTACCCCTGGCCTTGGAGGTAGACTTAAGAAGGGGGTATTCTGGAAAAGCGTAAAGAAATAACCTTAAACTTATCGAAAGAACAGTAGTATTGACGCCTGCGCAAACAACGCGTTCTCGCAGCAATCCCTCCCCCAAAGGCATACTCACTGATTTTGAGCATCTGCCAACTTGTACCATATTCCAGACCAAATCTACCTCATTCCCAGACACGGGTCCCATTTGTCAGGTCCTGTAGACGGCATGACCTGTGGTAAGCCGTGAGGCACGAGGTGAACTAACTAGTCCTGAGATAACGATGTTCCAGCTCCAACCTGCCGCTGTACTTCATTTTGTGAAGTCAAAGTTCTCTTATAACCAGGTATAACTGTCAGGTTCTATTCAGCACATTCCAGCTAGAGGTCACGTGCAGGGCCTGAACTCCAGTAATAACTGTCGCTGCTTTAGCGTTGTGTAATCCCACTTCCCCCTCGCTGTGATCGCTTGAGAGAAGATTTGACAAATATCGCTCAACGACTTTCATGGACTGACTGTTGAATGTTTGTGTGTTTTGTTGTCTTTTAATCAATACTTCTGAATAGGGTTGTAAAAGGGAGCATCGTGAACAATCCTTCTTATTCCACAGGTAACATCAGTGTATGCTGTCCAACATGTAATGTTGCATTTTTATGTGTTACATCGTATTTCTTTTTGAATGCTCCGGTAACATTTGAGTTCTCCTCTCTTCTCTCACTCTTCACTCTCTTTCTCCTCTCTCACTCCTCTCTCACTCCTCTCTCTTCTCTCATTTCTCACCCTCTCTATCTACTCTCTCCTCCTTCTCTTCTCTCCTCTATCACTAGTCTCTCTCCTCTATCACTCTATCACTCCTCTCTCACCCTCTCTCTTTTTTCTCTCTTTCTCCTCTCTCACTCCTCCCTCTGTCCCCCTCTGTCCCCCTCTCTCCCCCTCTCTCTCCCTCTCTCCCTCTCTCCCTCCCCTCTCACATACCAAAGCGCTGTTGACCTATCTGTACGGACTGCCTCAGTTTAAATGCACATCCGGGGAATCGATATAAACTACACAAAAGGTGAGTCTTCTCGGGGACACGGGCAGCGGGCAGGACGAGAGGCGAATCGATCGGTGAAGATTGAAACTGTTTCCGGGAAACTCCGACACAAAGGATGTCGGCAAGGTCAAGTTGACTTCCTGAGGGGCGGAGTAGGGACGGAGGGAGGAAGGGGGGCTGGAGCTGTGTTTATCTGTCGATACCTTACACACCTGTTACACATTCAGGACCGACCACCACCCACCACCACCACGACTTTTCTTCCGACCACTCTCCTAACAAGGCCAGCGCTGGGTTGGATGTAGCCTGAAATCCATCCTAGTGTAGCCCCAGCTCACTCTACTGATTGCATCTAAAAATATTTTGATTTGTCGAAATTGTTAGTCTGCTGATGCAGACTCCCAACCTCAGATGACCTTGCTGAATAACTCCCATCCCTGGTCTGGGAGAGGTCGGAAAGCCATGGCCGTCTATGATTGACCGGGGATTTGCAATAGGATACGTACGAATGCGACGAGATGTTGAAAAATTCATTCTTTCCTAGAACCATCATAGTGGGGAAGCGGTTATCGGAGGCCTCTTCATCAGATACTTTACCAGAAGTTTGCAGCGTGTTCTGCAGAGTGTAGGCGTGAGCGGTGAGTCAGTCGATGGAATCTAATGTACAGCAGCGCTGACAAACCTGTTTATTTCAGTCCTATCTTGCAGATGCCAAACTTTTGCAACTTACTTCAAAAGGTAAACTTGTGATGAATCGGCCAATGTAAACTACGAAGCCACTGACATAGTGTTTTTTACGGTTGATTCATGGGTATATTTGAGAACTCTCTCCCAGAAATAGACCTGTGATAGTTGAAAGTGGAGCCAGCCAGCCTAGTGCTTGCTGCTTTTAACGCGGTGGAGTAGGTCACGATTAGGACATGTGCAATTTGGCTCTTACCACGAGGCAAGTTCTTTCATCCTCATCCAGTGACCCGGCAGGTCGAGAAAAAAACGTGTACAGATGTTCTTCACTGCCTGTTTCTTTTTAGGGCCCGATCATATGATCTTCGTATGCACGATCGCAAATTGTTGAATGGCTTTCTCGGAATAGAACTGTACATGTTGTCCCGCTAAATTTAGCTGTCTAGCTGAGGGGCGTTCAATAAGTAATAACTCTGACCCACTTTCAGTTGTCTGATCTAGATGAAATTTTGCATGTGTAATGATTCATATCTCCATAGTTTATGTTGCAAAATAGAGGTCTGTGGTTTCTGATTTACTGGTGGTTGAACTGAATTAGGTGTGAAATGGACCAGGTGTGAAATGGAGCCAGTTGAGTGTCGCGCAGTGATCCGGTTTTTGTATTTGAAAGGACGCACACCAAAGGAGACTTTTGATGAAATGAAAGAAACTTATGCTGATGATGCCCCATATTATGACCTTTTAAAACGCTGGCATCCTGAATTCAAACATGGCCGGAAGTCTGGAAACAGCTCCCAGACCTGGTCGTTCCTCTTCTGCCATTGATGTTGGAGGACCAACCTGTGGTGTCCTACAAAAACGGTGTCCAGAGCTGCATCAAACGATGGGAGAAATGCATAACTCTGGGCGGAGAAAGACTAATAACTGTGCAAGTTCCATTAATCTCCTGCTATGGGAAATGAGTCAGAGTTATTACTTATTGAACGCCCCTCGTAAAAGGCTGTCATACACAGTCTTGAGTGATGGTTCTGACATAGTCTGATTAAAAACTGTACGACAAAAAATCGTACAGCAGTCCTCGATAAATGTGATCGGACCATTACGAATATTCAGCAAATTTTGTGCTAAATCACACTGTAAAAGCACAATACTAATATATATATATACATATATATATAAATCAAAAACTATTTCAATCAATAGGACACTAGATATGCTGGGTTTAGTGGAGTGACATTGTCTTGGTAGTGCAGACTCCATTCGCTGTAAATGCAATATTACCTGTTATTGTTCAAGTTACAACAGTTTTCTTTAATCTTGAAACACGGCACACGAGACCCCAGTAAGTTTGTAAAGTAGTTTTCGCTGCATTCATACCCGACGAGACCTTTGCGCTGATATTCCATCTCGTAGCTAACAGAAAATCCCTGTTCCTTCTCATTTCATTTCCCTGAAGTCTTACCAAGTTTAGTTTTGGCTCTCTCACGCTTTCCCCGATGGTCGATTCCTACGCTATTCTCAGGACCAAAATTATAGAAAACCATTACATTTCTTAAGCCCCTTCACACGAGAGCACGAATGAGCCGGAATGCCGTCGGAATGAAAATTATTTTCTATTCCTGGCAATTCCTTGGGATTCGTAGTGTGTTCTAACTGCATTCCAGCTATTCGTGCCCTTTCTTTTGGCTAGCCCGAAAGTTTTTGATATGTTAAAAACTGTCGAGGTGCATTCGAAGTGTAGAAATATCGAATGGCATTCATAGTGGATTCTAACTGTATTCTAACTATTCCTACTGCAGTCTTACCGCATTCTACGGCATTCCAACATTATTCGAAACATTCTTATCTCATTCGATGGAGAATCGAAACGGCAAGCCATTTCGAATCCTGCCCGAATATGACCGAAAGAATATCTGGAATGTAGTCGGAATGTCTAGAATACACTACGAATGCACAGGAATAGAAAATCATTCCGACGGCATTCTTGATCATTCCTTCTCGTGTGAAGGGGATTTAAGGCCCATTTGGAATTCCCACCCGAATGGCCCCGAATGTGGCACGAAGTTTGCAAATGATTCATTCCGGCTGGTTCTGCTTGATTCCTGCTGATTCGGTTTCAGTGTGAATTAACAGGTTCATGCCCTTGCGGGTAACGTTGATAATGTCCCCTCGACTTCTTCAAAACACCATCTGCATTTTCAATAAAATGCAAACAGCTAATGAAATTTACAAGGTACTTGTTGTTACGACGTCTACATGTATGTTCTCTTCTTTCCCTGTACACAAACTCATTTTGAGACAGACATGACTAGATATTATACTTAAGTGATTCTTCATTCCTCACGAGAAAGGAATTTTTACATTAGCTGGACGACAGTGGTAGATATAATACCGCTGTGTTAGCATGAATGCTGCGACCAGTTTCATTTGCTGATACATATTCCTCACACGTAAGCCGTGTATTTCCAGTGCTCTTCTCACGCGATCCACGTGTACAGGTTTAACTCCAACACGCTGTCCCTATTATCTAAAGTGTAAAGGTGACAAGGTGTTGGCCCGGACCCTCCCCTGATATCACCCCTGCAGTATAATTCCCTTTCCGTCCGCGCCACTTGCAGACTTGCAACCTGGGCGTCCCTGGAGGCAAGCGGCAACTCGCCTGGCCTTGGTGCTGAACTTTTAGTGGTTGCACTTTTTGTTCTTTTCGTTTATTGAACATACCCTAAGGCACAGTTCTAATCTGTCTTATTAAGAAAAACGCATTGAAATGGACGCATAATACATTATGTATCTATTTGGTCAAGTGAGCTCCGATTTGTCCATTCACATTAACAATGATGCGTGCCTTCACCAGAAATCTAAAGAAGAAAGCTATCAGATTTTAATGCACTTATCAATAATAGCTCCAGCTGGAAAGCTATGTTGTTATGACGCTTGCTTAAACGAAGAAAACAGATTGATGGAGACTTTAGAAGCACCTCCATGTAGTATGAGGAACATTCTCAAAATTCGTCTTAAACGAGTTGGACGTCCGACGATTTTCAGACTAGTTCAGAACCAATCACCGATAAGGATCTAAACAGCAATTTCCGAGGCAGGCCCTCCGGACAGCTGCAATTTGCGGGACACGTGCAGGACTATATCAAGAATGCCCTCAGATTGCGTCTTTGTGCGACGGTCGCACGACATACAGTAGTTGAACAACCTCTGAGCAATACTAGGACATGAGTTCAAAGGTATTTATTCTTATCATTATATGCTGTTCTCCTGAGCTAGACAGGTGCATCTCAACACATGAGGGTCAAAATACCCGGCCAAAGTTACTGCAGTACATCAAGCAGAAATCAATGGGCATATTGCACACATCGATACATGTAACAGCAAGGTTACATTTGTATTCCTCACGAAAGTCTTAAAATTCATGAAGATTCGATCGTGCGACAACTGTTGCTTAATGAGATCTGTTATTTGAAAATAAATCAAGGAGACGGGAAGGCAAGGGGGATTACTTAGCTACATCTTCTGTGATAAAACGACACCAGTAAAATGATCATTTATTTCGACACTATCTAACTCATCCGGGTGCAATAACATGGATGTAATGATCGAGGGTTTCCAAGTTGTAAATCAGGATTCCACAGTGTAAACGTCAAAACACTGTCGACGTAATGACGTTATTAATTACATACCGTTTAGGGAGGTGTCTTAAAGTGAATCTCGTTTTCTTCGTTTTCGGGCTGATGAAAGCTAATGAAAGAAAACGTAAAAGTTATGGCTCAAGAATGTGCATGTTTTGTGTTAAGAGGCATTTAATAACACGTAACAATGCGCAGGGGATTAATAACTCCATTTTCCACTAGGAATAACTGGCTCATAACGTAGACAGACAAACCATGGTTATTCATCAACACATTCGGATATCATTGCCTTTCGCTAGTAAGAAGATAGGAAGATAAACCTAATATTCATCGTTCCTAATTTGCCGTACTCCAGGATGTATCCGAGAGACCATAAAACAATACCACAATGTATTGATTTTCCAAAACAAAAAAGGTTTCCATAACTTTGTCGCAGATAGTTCTATGCCAGGAGTTGATGAACCATATCTATTATGTAGAGGATGTTCGCTTTTTTTTTCACGGTTACATGGGTAGAATGATATCCAGCAGTATAAAGTACGCGTTACGATAGATGGAAGAGCGGCCTTAGCTATATTTGACAGCCGTACGCACCATCCGTCAAACAGTGACGGGGCGAAATGCCAGGGCTTACTGCCCACGGCTGGTAGCGACCGCCGGGGACGGACGGGCAGCTACGGGCCGGGGTCT
The DNA here is from genome assembly GCA_019207045.1 of Branchiostoma floridae x Branchiostoma belcheri. Lineage (NCBI taxonomy): Eukaryota > Metazoa > Chordata > Leptocardii > Amphioxiformes > Branchiostomatidae > Branchiostoma > Branchiostoma floridae x Branchiostoma belcheri. The sequence continues at coordinate 22,579,611 of CM033025.1, read as the reverse complement.
GCATTAGTCTAATAATACTGCCATGGCGTCTTCACTTACAACAAATTCCCTACGCTTTTTAGACCGAGATGGTTATGATCTACTCACACAGGGATGGACCACTGCCTAAGTGTAGTGCGTTCTTAAACGTGGTCCAGGTGTGGTTCTAATCAAACATGAGACCTCCATTTTACATCCTATCCAGGGGAAGTCTCTAAACAAAGTTAGGTACTCATTTTTCCTGAGTGATATGATAAACGTAGTTTAAAGTGCCTTTCCCAAGGGCACAACATCAGGACATGTCCGGGATATGTCTGGGTTCTGGGCCAAGTACCCTAACTATTACGCCGCACGACGCCACTTTATTTTGTATCAAACTGATACACTGTAATATAAACCAAAAGGACGTAACTTACAGCAGAATGCCAAGGACTTTTACTGAACAACCGAAAGAGACAGGGGCAATACAAAAGAATCTACAATAACAAGGTAATAAATGCCCGACTCGCGTAGGGGTAACTTCTGAAGTGTATCATTGGACGATAATAGTGCCATCCATCATAGAGTGGTAATACTGCACATGACTTGTGAGTTTTCAGTCTCGGAAGTAGGATTGCCTGGGGATATGGAACCATTAACGAAACGGGAGTTAATATTGCTGATTTGGTGCAATGCCAGACAAAACTTTGTTCTCTTCTCATAAGAACTTTATATCGCTAGCTGAAGTTACGATCTCCCTGGGTGCCAGCGAACATGGTTTTACTTACTGACCCAAAGTGATGATTTATGTCTCGGTTATTTTTGTGCCAAATGACATTTTCCTTTTTATAGAAAATGTGTTACCGGGTTCGTCTTCTGTTAAAGAGCCGGAAAGGTATCAGACGTCACGCCCACATAGATAACTTAAGGAAGGTGTCGTCAGCGTCAGACTTGCCATATGGAGTATTTCGTAAACGTCGCAGCTATTTTGACTGCTGATAGATTAGAAGATAAGAGTACGTCGCGACGTTTAGTGTGTGCCCTTACGGCACTATGTATATATCCTCACGGAGAGAATAATAAGAGGTGCACGACTAAAAGGACGCATGCGCAGCTAAATGCATTGTGGGTAATGCTTCAAAGGCAAGGGGTTCTGACTTCTTGAAAGGTCAACAATCTCAACCATTGTCTCGATATTTGTATAAAATGTACAGACCTGTTTTGTTGATGTTTGGACTTCACCTTTGACATTTTACCTACAATGCATTTCGCTGCGCATGCGTACTTAGAATCGCGAACCCGCTTATTCTCATTCCCACCATGTAACACTGAGATCTTCCGATGACGCCAGTCCAAATGTTCACGCACTACGTAGGCCCTGACGTCTGCAGATCTTAATGGCAGGCCTTTGACGGATTAACGCGGCTTAGATTCCACTGCGTATGGTAAATCCCCCCAGGCAAATAGACGTTCATGTCAGACAAGCATTTTATGAAGTTTAAAGCAACTTCATGAAGCGCATACTGAGTCGTGCTTGCCCTGGGCACCTCACATACTATGTACGGGATATTTATTTTGAAAGCTAACGCCTGTTCAAAATGTTTTCGAAAGACCCTTTTTCCTTTCTAAGATAAGAAAAGTGTACAACGTTTGATAAAGGTATTTTAAAAGTGCGAGATTCGAATGTTTCAGATAATCAATTATGATGAATGGGTTGAAATTCTATATCGTACCAGAATGCTAACCCTATTGTCCAATTGTTGTCCGGCTTCTGAGATCAGAATCAACATGTTAACAGTAAGGCGTGTTGTTGGGGTTAGGGTGAAAATACTTCACAAGCACAGTCACACACGCTCAAGCAGCCCACCAGCTGAGCTGAAATACAATACTATATGAAACACGTTCAAAACGGGTGCCCATAGGGACCTCACATAAATGTGTGGGTGTGGCCATGAGTCATCCGGCCTGTCTACAACCTTGGACCATAGCCAAACCGCTGACTTCCAATCCTCCAAGTATCCTGTTACACCATTTCTGCCTTACTTTCTGGCGGGCTGTAGCGCACAATACAGACACAAATTAACAAGCAAACAAATAAATAAAACATCAACAAATAACAATACCTTCACTTTTTACGGAGGTAACAACCCTATATGTAATTGCCACACACACGTCAACAGCGCCCTTTTCATTTTTATGTTTCTAGCGGCTAGAACGGAACGAGTGCTCACAAAATAGAAAGCGGCACACATACCCAATATTGTGCCAATCACCTATGCGGCAATGCAAGGCACTGGCAGCCACTTTCTTGTTCGGTTCGATTAAGTTCACTTTTCCCTCGCAGGCCTTTCCAATACTCCGTGGGAAGTTGTAGAAAGTCAATCTCGGCTTTGACACGCCGTTTGTTATTACCGTGAGACATCCGACATTGACGTTAATATAAGTCTGGCATTCTTGATAGAAATACGTGCGCTCAGCGGGCGTTACATGTGAATGGGATATGTCTGGATGTGAACATCAAATTTTGTTATGACAGCACCCCGCCGAGGAGTCCAATTAAACACAGTAATGCACGCATCTCTTGTTAGATGAAAGTATAAGCCAGTGGTTCAAACGACGAGAAAGTGTTTGAATGGCAAGCTTTGAAAGGGGATTTCTTCCTGTGTTATTGGCCTACGGCCCCATTCTACGTAGACGGCGATCGCGCTGCGAACTCGATGCAACCTAAATTGGGTTTGATTTCTTAATTGGTATATCTTGCAAAATGTAAAGTATGACTGAAATAACAACGAGACGCAAAAAGTGTAAAAAGATCCGTTTTGTTATCAAAGAAATTTCTTGAACGCTCTGTCGAGTCGCTCTGTCACAGTGTGGTCGTAATACCCACCTCACATTATATACGATCTTCGGACGTACTTCGCGATCGCAGGAAGGTCGGCTGATTTTAAGATCTTAAGATGGTCTTGCGTATTTTTCTTGCGCCCTAAACTGGTTCCCCTCACATATAAGCGAGCCTCGTGCGATCGACGGTGAATAAATCTATGATAATGAACCTCCCATGACCTCTTGCACTCGGACAAGGGAATACAAAACGTTCCTCAAAAAAGGCAAGAGATCAATAAATGTTGCTTATTTTGTTGTAGGAATCTTTTTAACCAATGAATGGAATGCGCGGGCATATTAGAAATGACACAAGAGAGGAAAGTGTGTCAAAAAGCCAGCCTACATACTGCCACAGGGGCCACAATGTTAGAATTACCCTCACATTCCCAGAAATTCAATATTTGTAAACAATCGGAAGTCGGGTGAACGTCGCCCGAACGTCGCCCGACTAATGGGCGTTCGCCATCCGATTTGCGTTCGATGATTAATAACTATGTCTATGCTCGCCTATCGGTCTTCAATCGTTGGATTGACGCAAGACTATTGACCGATACCCTTGCGAGGTACGCACGATTTGCACGCACGATCTGCGACTCGGTAACGAGCTCTGCGATCTCGGAGATCTCCTGCGACTTGTCGCTTATGTTAAGAACATGTTTCGCTGCACCGCGACCGTCGTAAGACTCCTGAAAATTGCCGGCGATCCCTAAAAATCGCAAGATGATCGTGAGAACACCGGCCGTCTTACTCATGAAAATGTCATTCAGAGCTCGTAAACTAGTCCGATCGAATCGCGCCTAATGTGAGGCGGGTATAACGATGTCACCGCCGAGAGGCTTGGGGTGTAAACAATGATAGACATGATAGAAAAGTACTGGCGCTGTTAGGGCCCTTTAAAACACAACAAGACACACAAAAACATTTAAACACCATTCTTTCAAATTCGTTGTGCGATCTGTAAAATATTTGGTACCCAAAATACCAAGGTACCCTCGGCTCGTTTTAGCATAGCCTCGTCAATGTATACTGTATAGGCATTGGGCCATAAGCTCTGCGTAGGGGAATGCGTGTGATATCCTAGGGATGAGACAAACATTTGTAACACTTCCTATATCCGTCTTCTCCTCACTATTAGGGTCACTATTGCCTCTCCACTCTTGTTCCTCCGCACGACCTTCCATCTTCTCATCCCTCCCCCCTACTACAGGGCATCTGGAGATAAGCTCTACCCTGGCAGGAAAAGTGATTCATGGCTTTTAGTGCTGTCAACTTTGTACGAGACGTTGGACCTTAGCCATGTCTGCACTTTGAAGTCCTGACCTTATTCGTCATTTTCAATTGCGCCTTTTAGGTTCGACTCTACAACACTGGAGACTAACACAGTGCCTAGTTTTCTATCTGGACTAGATGTGACATCCAGATGTGCCCTTGCCTACTGTTTGATGAATTACTGTCTGGTTCCCGGCTTTTGTTGTTATCAAGCTGTTATACGAGACGTTGGACCATAGCCATGTCTGCACTTTTGTCCTGGTCTTATTTGTCATGGTCTATTGGACTTTTTAGGTTGAGCTCTATAGAATAGAGGGAGTTGAACGTTTCAGGCAACATGCAATGGCTACTGTTTGAACAAAATATTGTGACCTGAAAATGCCCCTGTCTGAGGTTCGACGAATAATTTGTAATATAATAATCTAATAACTCAAACTTTAAACTCAAACTTTATTACAAATGACAAACCACCACAATCAGAAAAGTATATGTTTCATACCCTGAAGCATCATAGTACAAATTTTCAATCAATTAAAAGCATACCACAAAACACATTGATGAGACAAGGAAATATACAAGAGTGGCCCAAACTTACTACACTGACTTGTTATAAAGTTCAATGGCACGGTGTAAGAAAGAACTTCAGATTTCTAGAGTTCTCCCTGTAGCTTGATATCGTACAAGTGATACGCTAGTCATGCAAACTGACATACTTTGTATCACTAGCGTTATCAAAAGATATCAAAATGTTTTAAAATGTCAGCAGGAACAGGATACAATGAGATAAACAGATATAGAGAGGAGGAGGCTTATAGAAGAGAGCTATAGCAGGAGATAGAAGAAGGTGAATCGAGGTTACCGATTATCTGGAAGTTTCAAAATGTCAGCTGCACATTAGGTAGGCAGGTTACAAAATGCCACTGCCAAGGAGAGTCGTCTCAAACGAGGCGGGGAAGAGGAACGACTGAAGCGTGCGGCTGAACTTTGGCGCCCCGCCCATGGGAAGGCTGCTCTACCCGTACACGCTGGGGCTCCGACGGCAAGATTCGTTATTCCCTGATTTCGGGGTGCCGAAAATCGAAGTGCTGAACTGTGAAGGTCACAGACGTTATTATCTCATGGCCTTGATCCAGCTGTAGGTAGAGATGGGCAGACATTTGGGCAAGTTTTCCTAACTTCTGTGCCCTGCGCCCCTCCCACACGATAACCGGTAGCGGCAAGTCTATTGATAATACTTTCTTTCCACCAGCGGCTGCGACCACGCTGCGACCACTGAGCGAGAGAAAATTTGATAGGTCAATGATCGGGTTTCTTATAGGAATATCGAATTTTGTAACTATTATGTGTGTTTGCTGTCTTTTAAGTTATGATTTTATATCGTGCATCATATTACAATTATAAAGTCAGGAAAACCCTCTTTTAGTCGACGTCGTTCAATGGTCGCTCAGTGATAGCTGAAAGGGGCCTGATATGAACAGGTAGTCCGACAGAGGTAAATGTAGTTTATCGTGTTCACTATGTTTACCTTTCACTTGGGGCGACCGCTGAGCGACCAAAGATGTGACACTCCCTCAAGGGTCTGATACAAATCCGTCGCAATGTGGTCGATAAGCGAAGTCAGGGGGCCTTAGAGACAATCATATGAATGGCTAGAAACGCCACTCATTTCCTCCTTTGGATTCCAGACTATTTTTCAATATATAGACATGTAAGACAGTCACTACAGTCGGTAATCTGTCCATCATTTACTCACATTAGAGTCAACAAGATGCAGACGTGAGAGGCACTTTTCACAGCCACGAGGGGTTACTCAGTCAATAAGGTGCCATAAGTACACTTGTCTGAGAACACGTACAGATACGAGGGCGCCAGGACCAAAAAAGATCAACTTAATGTAACACTGATGTCCCAAGATGTTCCCACGGCCGTCAAGGTCAAGGTAAAGGCTTGCAAACGTTCGCGTGGGACTCTAATTTACACTACGCTGCCATTTATCTAGCATGTCCCCCATCTCGGAGAGGAAAATAATTACTCCCCAGAAGGGGATAGGAGTCCCGGTGACGCATACAGCAGAGCCGGTCTGTCTTCGTTTACAGAAATCATGGCGGGCCCTGTTAGCATGCGGGGTCACGGAGCTACGAACTGTGACACGCTGAAATGTCAACTTAGAATTGCAGCCTCGTACGTCGGAGAACAGCTACCACGTCAATGAGAGCCTCAAATGTCTGTCTTAAGCGTCCTTAAGTGTGCGTGGCGCCGTGCAGTCTACAGGTTGTTGCCTACCTCAGCAGCGGGGAACAGCCAAGCGCAGGCAATGAAAATGCGCGCTGTCTAGTTTTCGACAAGTTCGCGTAAGTGCCTGCCTAGTTCAATGGGGATTTGATTAACGTGCGTAGAACATACAAGTAATAGAAAAGTTTTTACTGTAGAAGGGATGGCTGTTAATTCCGGAGATGGATATGCGAAGTTTTATGGAGCTGCATTGTCAGAGATGGACAGTCTTCAATAGCTTTGATATTGGCCTGTCTAAAATACAGATATGGAATGTGGAGTTATACTTCTTATTGGCGGCATCAAAATACTTTCGATTTTACAGCAAGTTTACGATCACAATTTAACAACGCATCTCCGGAAATTTGAGAGTTAATTGTGTCTTTATTGTAGCTATACCATGATTACACATTTCACTGCACCCTGAAAGAGAAAATCGAATCGCTGCTGTGAAAGGAACTGTATAAACAGTTGGATTTTAATTTCTGTGATTTGCAAGTGTGACAAATAATCTTTATAGCAGTACACATCATTACAAAAAGTTGATAGGGGAGATGAAATATATTATGATTGAAAAGTAGTTTCAATTGATTGTCAATAGCATAGGTGTCTGAGTAGAACACTTTTCGAGTGGGCATGTTTTTATTCAGTCGACTTTCCACAGTAGTTCTCTTTTTACCTCCATGAAACATACTTGTAGTTTTCGATGTGCCCGTATCTCTGTTTGTTTTCTGCGTTATGCATTTACTATATGCTAATAACCTTCACCGCGGAGTGGTAGGAAGTGAATGTCATAGTTGCCAGAGTGACAGGAAGTAAAGTTCAGATTTGGCATAATTATTGATTACTAAACTTACAGACATTTCAGGTCATGGGGTCAATGGCAGGACCTACTAGTTTACGGGGTGGCATTGGTATAACCTAAGTCTGTCAGTCTGTTTTTAGGTTATACATTTTTATATTTGCTAGTCACGTTTACCGTAGAGCGACAGGAAGTGATAACATGTAATGTTAATCGGAACCTTGTAATTAAACAACTCATACGAACGGCTAAATATTTCACGGCGCCATGAGATCTTCGAACTCTTGTTTACACTGTCACGTTCTAACGACTTGCGACGAAAGTGTGTCTAATGGAAGGAAACAGTCCTCGTTCTGGATTATTGATTGTTAATTGATGAGAAAATAGGCACTTTGTTGTGTGTTACCGTTGGGACTGTGCGTGTTGATAGTGCCCGTCGTCATGCGCTGAAAACCTTCGGAGGGAAGAGTGTGCTAGGCTTCATCATAGGCGCCATGGTGTCTCGGCAACATTCATTTGTAATTGTTATTGTTGCATTTTTGATTGAAAACCTTCACAGTCTGTGTTGATGCATATTCGACTACATGGAGCGATATCGATGACAGTTTTTTCTTCACTCTTTATCTGAGTGTTGTTGATCTTACATAAGCCACAAAAAGAATGAACTTTGGGTAACCTCCGCAGACATTCGTCTACTAAAGACACATTTCCTATCATTAGCAGCAATACTATGTTTGTCTTCATAAGTTACTGCTATTGCTCATGTATAATTGGATACATTAAACAACACGGCATCCTCCCCTGTGCACTCAGTTTGACGTGTTTTCTATACGTAACGCTGATTCGAACAGACGCGTGCGAGCTAAGTAAGTAATGGAACATCTAAAGCTGGTAAGATCCAAACAAAACGGCTGTCAACATGACTTTTATTCGTACTCTCCAGCTACCACGCAGCGTTTAGCGGAAAGAGTGTGTGCTCAGGTTGCGATCGTGCGACCATCGTACGGCTATCGAATGACAATCGTACGACGAATGTGATCGCGCACTTTTAATTTGATTATATGGATGACATCCTGTGGAAACCCCCAAACTGATGCGAGCTTGCGAATAAAGGGAAGTTTGGCCCCCAAAAAAGTGCATTCATTATAAAGTAGAAGTGGTCAGAAAGATTGAGCTAATGTCTGAGTATGGTTCACCGACCAATAGATTCATCATTTTTGTTCTTTTACATCTTCTTCCTTCTGAGATCTTTTTTGCAATCTACGGCATATATTTGCTCATTCTATACGATCACCTTTGTGATTAATTCTTTCTTTTAAACAGGAAAACAATTGATGCGCGTGGATATCATCTATATTATGAAACCAACATGGCCCTACTAGAAACAAACGTTCTTACATCTGACAACGGTGAAATTTTACCTTAGTGTAGTCTCGTCTAGAAAACATGCAAATGTGATAATTCTACTGCTCTCCTCACTATCGGTATTACTTCACGAACGCATCAGCTCAAACGGCTTACAGTTTGAAGTAGAGCGAGGTTCAATTTTCAAGTTGACCTTCGAATTTCCACAGCGAAATTCCGACACTCCGACAGCTAAGGCTCCATCATCCAATCAACAACCTCACTTAACCAGATCCTAGATTACGTGCTTGTATGATAACTCAATAAGCGGGCTTCATCCACGGCTGTTCTCTCCAATAACAACGTGTCTGAAGGCGCCTTGGATTATCCTGAAAGGTCACGAGCCTACATACATATGTACTGGTTTTAGGAAATGTACATGTCGGCTCATAGGATGTCAATGATGAATAGAGTACTAGTTCACCGGGTTCAAACTCGTCTGGGCAGCAAGAGTCTATACGTTATGTGATGCGCAACTGGCTGTTTGTGATGCGGGCTTACATAATGATACTGAATCACATTTATAGCACAATGCTGAACTTTCTTCCGACACAACTGTAGACATGGATCAAATTTCCAACGACCACTATCACCTTCTTCAGGATCATCAGTATTGATCCTGAAAAGGCGACAGAAAATTTGATATGTGTATACATTTATTGTGTTTGAAGGAAGTTTAAAGCATTGTACTATGATTACTACCAACACAGATGAGCTTCCAAGATAATTCGCATTTTGATGTTGCAGTAGCTGATGATTGATAATTTCATAGAATCATAACTTGCGACAAGGGAGGTTGTGCGTTCTATGGTATAGTCAGTATAGTCTACTACCAAATGAAGTCATTCTTTGAATCCGCGTATGGGGTAGTTTATGGTTGTAGCTTTAGTCAATTTTGTCCTGTGCATCGGGGGCTAGTGACGTCATAAGTCTCAACTATTCATAGATCTCGTCCCCAGCGTGTTCCGGAAATGTTCATTTCAATGACCCTCAAGAGTGTCGGTAGAACACAGAGCTCTCGTGTTTACCATTACACACACCATTGCGTTTATCCGCATCAGCTCATGACGTGCCAGGTCCTTTGAATCTTTGATGGTGTTGACTAAAAGGACCGGGTCATGTCTCCAGCGTGTACTACATGGAATTGCCGTTCTTGTTTCATGTCGTTACAGACACACACATTCGGGACATGGATGGCGCCAGAATGATCCTTGTTATCACAGCGATGTTATCACTGGCAAGCCTCTACGGGGACATTCCTGTTATCTAACTAGCACTGTGTGTGACAACCTTTAATATAATCTATGTACCCCAGCTTCTGACACTATGTAGACCCGACTGACATTACCATACGTTATACCACCAACAAATTGTTTCTTTTTTGTTTTCATCGCTTGGTAATTTATTTCCAAGATCAGTGGACCAGAAATGATTAAAGCTACATATACCATAGAATATATTACCAATGATATCATGAATCGGTCGGTTCCTCAATAGCAAGAAACCGAAATTGGTTGATGATGCCCTGACCGACAGTTGGTTATTTTTGTACACTTCTAACGCCAACAGTTACAAAGTTCTCTCGTGGTCTTTATTGTGGTGGATTTAAAGCCAAACGAGATGGCTGCGGGCTCATGATACAGTTAATACGACCAGGGTCCTCACAGTAATAAACATTCGGGTCTCCAGACTAGGCGGCAAGATTACCAGACTGCTTTCAGATGTCCGTTGAGTTACCGCCTACGTAATTCCGGTATCGCCCAGAGTGTTTCCGTAGATGTCATTATCCGGAAGGTGCTATCTATTAGAAGTGAGAGAAGTCGCTACATTGTAAGCTAACTGCCGAAGTGTTATTATATGGCTATAAAGATGCCAGCATGGTTTATGTGTGTATTATGTACTCAGTGAAGGGGCATCACTCTTTCTTCGGGGAGGGTGAAGGTTAGACCATGCCGTTAAAAGTCGTAAAACTATGTTTAGCTACCGTTAGCAACCTTGGGGCGAACCTAACTGATTGGAATATGCCCAAAAGTTAAACACACACCTAAAGTCTAGTTGTGAACACGTTTCTAAAGACATATGGTATAAAAGGACGATAAAGATGAATATTGAGCAATTCACCATAATGGAAGTCGTAAATTTTGGCCATCCATATAATCAAAGAAACATGGTCTTACCTAAGCTTAAGTGCACAAACAATGCATGCAGTGACCGTATAGCAGAATTTGAATAATACAAGTAAGGTTAGATTTCGAAAATTCAATATAGCATGAATTACAGCACGATCACCTTGATTTAGGGGACGGCAGTAGTAACATATAAGCTGGAGGAATGTAACGATTTAGGTGGATCCGACTTAAGGATATAAGGAGATTCATGGTTCTAAGTGCGCATGCAGTAGACCGAGGTGCATAGTGGGTAGTATAAAGGCCCCTTACTTGTAAATAGCTGTTGTTTGGACAGTGCTTTGTACATCCGGACGTGTTTTGTTTACTTCTTCCTTGGCCATCACCTTGATATATTACCCACTATGCATTTCATTGCGCATGCGTACATGGGACCATGAACCTCATTATTCCTGACGGAACCCTCCTAGCTTCATTCTTCTGTTTATAATTAGAACCGGATGAAATGACGAAACGGGTATAATTCATGCCTATCCCACTGCGGCCGCTATCTGTACGCGCGCACACAAATTGGTTCTCGTGTTCAAGGCCAGTCTTTGGTGTGGGATCGTTAGCAGAATGACGCCATCGCTTACCTGCGGGACTGAGATATAGGCTTCACTCAAAATACCATTTGCTTTAAACCGCTCTGACATGGCAAGTAGAATTTCAAACAAATCTTCCAGTGGTAACTCTTCTCAGCACACAGAAAATATGGGGGTCGGTTAAGCGAAGTAGTCTTCTACATGTAGGAGGGATCTAGCTACTGTAAATCTTGAATTATTCGCTATGCCTCATCAGACAATCGCAAAATCATGACGCCGTTAAAATGTGTTTTTGTACAGTAGTATTGTGTCGACCTCACCGCGAAATCCTCCTTTCCTGTCCTACCGCGAAATTTAAGTCCCGCTAAAATAGATAGCTTTACAGTAGTGCCTCTTTGGAGATGAAAACTTCGACAACTACTTACACTTAGATGTATATGCCCTAGCTTAATCTTCGACTATATCTCGTTATAGCTTTGTTGTCGTTCTACGTTACTTTCCACCCAAGACGTTAGTTCTAGCCTTAGTTTAATTGAAACGCTGTCATTCCTGACCAGAATTCGGTGTTAGAATTACGATAGGCTTCCACACAAAATTGGCACTGTAGGGAACAGATGACCCAATTGTAAGCTCCACGAAAATTTGTCATCGAAGTCTGTTTCCCAGTGGTCTATGAGTTCTATAGGTTACATTCAGCTTCAACGGTCGTAGTTATGTATTTTGCGTCAGAATGATGTTGAGCCCCATAAACTATCATTTTGATACGGATTCACAGCTATTCATATTCGTGATGGATTGTAATGGTCTAAATCGGAAACTAAGGCGGGTACCTTACCGAAGCTGCGGCAAGTTGGCAACTTCGCTACGGCCGAATTATGTGACAAATCGCTGAACGAATTTCATCGATATGAAATGAATCTTTCACTTCTTGTGTTTGTACTTTTGTCCATATTGCAGTCAAAGATAACACAAATCCAACTAAGTTTAGGACGCAGAGACGCCGCCAGCGTGCCACAACTTCTGTGAGATACCCGCTTAAGGCATAACATACTTTCATCAAGTTACAGAAAAATGACAGATGTAGCTGCAAAGCCGGTGTTATGTTCACCCCTATGGAAGTTGATCCATATCTGTATCCCCTGTAGAGGAAGGTGCATTGCCCTGAAATTACACAGGGACCGCCACAATGCCGAGCTCGTCAGTCAGATAACGTCTAACTCCAGATAACAACATTACGCAGTCATCCCCCGTGCTCAGCGAAGCCTTGAAGAGGGGGGTTCGGGTTCAATGCTCTCGTATACCGTCTGGTGAATACGTCCAACGGCCGCAGCAGTTCGTCTCAGTACTAAAGCTCTCGTCCCACATAGCATAACAGACCATGGTCTTCGGAACTTCTCCAGACCATGGTTGGGACCTAGTCGTGTACAAAATCATCTGTCGCTGGGAGTTGGTCCAAGAAGTAATTAAAAGTCACCAACTACGAATTTAAAAAAAAAATCGAAGTCAGGAAAGTTGGATACGATCACAATAGATAGCCGTAGCTAGAATAGGACTTATTTCAGACGACTCTCAATCTAGTGCCGACCTTGACTTGAGAAGTCGTGGCAAGCTCATATGTGACGTGATTTTTAACGGGTATAAGGGCGCCAATATTGCCTGCTCTGTAGGGATTCAAGTGGTGATTCGTCTTCAAACAAGCAGCATGTATGACAAAAGCCGTTCGCAGTTGCCCTATGTCAATCCATCAGAGTTCTGAGTCACATATACTTCTTTGGGTGTTGTTTTCATCGCAGATTCTTTTTTCGTCACGCACTTTAACGAGGCGTCTTTCCGTCTGGAATGATGCGTTTAGTTTCTTTATTTGTGGCTATGGGCATAAATGTGTTCCTGAAACGCGACGTCGCCCATTACCAGGTCTTCTTGACTCCATTATCCAATTCCCAAGTTGTCCTTCTGAACCTTTTCATCGGATTTTCCGTTGGGCACCAGACAGTCATATATTTCTTCTTCGGCATTCTGAGTATTGATGTCGATGGAAATTCTCAGCCCGTCCGTTCATTTAGATAGGGAAAAAGGGAAATTAGCGTTTTGAGTGAATTTCTCCGTGAAAAATCAGCTTTGTACATAGTAAGCACCAAAATGTACAATTTATTACTGCACGTCACTGAATCATTGACTCTATACTGACAAGACTATCTGAAACCTTCTGTAGCTGTGAAAAACACATATGATACCAAACAGCCTGTTCACATAAAAAGAGGATACAACTTGAACATTCTAAGCACAATACAACGTTTCGTGTGTTTTTTTTTTTCGAATTTATTGCCAGAGAAGTTGAGTGTCTCAGGTAGAGAACTAAAACTCTCCTCACGTAGTCCGTGACTAATCTATCCTGACTCAGCCTTGAGCTGTCACGTATTCACAGCCTTCCCGACCACTCCCACAACCAAGGTCGACGCTGGGTTGGAAGTAGCGCGGAATTTATCCTATTCTAGCTCCGGCTCTCTCCTATGATCGCATTCAAAAAGAGTGTGGCTTTCCATTCTCATCTGTCACGATTCTTCGTCGGTTGCCACAGGCGGCTTTTAAAGACTAGAAGGCAACCAGGCCGATCAACCACCAATCACAGATAACCAGCTTACGGCTAACTCCCGCTCTTGGTCTGGAGAAGTTCGGGAGGCCATTGTAGGCCATGTGTGACGCGGGCTTTAACCTTAAAAGGTCGTCCTCATTTGACTATCGCTGATGTACTGACCTTGTATACTCTCCATATTGTGATAAATTATTCAAAAATGTATTTTTATTCAAGTCATCCGGGAGAACAGGAGGTCAGTTTCAGGCACATAATTTTAGTTAAAAGTTAACGCCCTGCATGACGACATCTTTCCAATACAAAGAAAATATGCCCTAATATCGATGTGATATCGAGTGATGCAGATACTTTGCATTATTGCGCTACTTTCGCACAGTAGGCGTTACGGAGACGTCAATAAAATTCGTGAAACATGACTACAATCGGAAACAGCCTCGCCAAGCTTATTATTACATAAAATTGCGCTTGGAGTGATTATGGTGAATATCAGCGGTACAGGATATTTATTTCCCGGGTCGGGCCATGCGATTTAGACTAATAGTACTACAATTATACGTTGGAGAATGGTTGGGAATCGTTAAATCTGCGTGGTGAAATTGCCTTCCCGCATGTAAAGGATTTCCATTGGCAATAGACATATGATAGAGTGCTGAGAACAACCCTTCAAGTTTTTGAAGTGCGCCAGTCCCTGATAATCAGGATTTTACCACTGAAAAACTTCAAAAGTAGGAGGCAGATCCAGATATCATCAAAAGCCGCTTGACCAGTCCTATTGAACTCCTTGTGAATCCTCTTACGATTTTTCTTTGGCGTCAGTCCCATAGCCCCATTTGGGGCCAATAGGGCAGGGCAAGGTATTGGAATACAGAGCAATCCCTCTCCTTCCACCGCATTTACCTTCTGAACCGAAGTCAGGTACCCGGGTATTTTTTACTCCTTACTGGAGTGAGGAAAGTCGTGTAAAGTGCCTCTCCCAACCCAGAAAACACGTCACATACGATCACAATAGAGAGCCGTAGTTAGAATAGAACGTTTTCCAGACTACTCTCAATCTAGCGCCTACCCTGTCTTGTTGCTAGGGGAGTAGTGGAAAGCCATACTCTTTTTAAATGCGACCAGTTCTGGGTCAACACCCTAACCATTACCCTCACATGACGCCAGAATGTATAGAATAGAAACTAGAACAACCTCGGTGAAATCTAAACTTATATTCCATTACCTTACTTGGCATTACGGGAGAAAATCTTTCAGAAATATTCGTTATCAATATTTCATATTCACATTTATCAGTAACCCTTGTTAAGGAAGCAGAGAGACTTTGATATTCATGAATCCAGATACAAGCGCTAGCATGAAAATAGCACTCATTAGCTTCTGTTCATACATGAACAATGATGGCGGCTTATCTCGCTGTAATTACAGCTCGCGTACATTCGGCACGTTTATCGCGCTCAGGTGGAATTGAAACCTTTACGGCGTAGATCTTGCACAAAGCACAAAATTAAGATAAAGTGCCGCCTGATTACTTAAGAAAGACACGTGAGTAGTATATCACGAACGGCAAGAGAACAGGGAGTTTTCCACTTCTACTAGTGCCTCGCCTAAGCCACTATGTGCTGAAGCGTGATCACGCGTTGCTGTGAACTTCTCCAGGTATGGAATATCGGAACGCCTTTTAATATCTTGATAATTCTTTATACTGCAGTACTTAACACTACACGACAATACTACAGCTATTTGGACTGTCTTTATTTCATCTAAGTATCTTTATTTCAACTATGACACCTACAAAACATTTAAGAAATACAACAAAAGGACATACCAACATGCATATGTATAAACAAACTAGCTGCAAAATGTACCATATGCGTTGTGGGTTCTGTAGTAGGTGTCGGATTTCAACAAACGTTTGATGATGCAGTTATTGGAGGAGTGTAATATCTGTTTAAGATGATGCGTGTTTGCTCAAAAACATGCAATGCCTTGATAATGTAATGGAAACTATTGTAGAAGTCGTGTAGGTACTAGCGCAGTGGTACCGCTGTCAGAAAACTACACAGTTGGGGAGGCACAGATTTATGTACCCCGAAGTGCCACAACAAATTAAGTATATTGGCGCAGGCCATGTTGAAAGCTCTTCCTCTCTAAAGCATCACATACAACTTTTCAAGGCTCCGACTATACATTTACTGTCACTTGGGGACATTTTGGTTTCCGCTAGGTTCGTGTGACAGCAGACCTGGGACGATGATTGAGACGCTAGAAGGTACAAAAGACATGTATGCCAATAAATTCCACCAACGAGAATACATGACATACTGTGCTATGTATGTGTTGGCTCACAAGCGATGTATACACTATGGAAAAGGACAAAGTGAATGGCAGAGGAAAGTAGTTGCGGCAGTGACAGGAAGTGGAGTTCAGAGTTGGTAGAATTAGTCATCTATCAACTGTTATCTGACCTCTGACAGACGTTCCAATTCACGGCATCAATGATAGAGACTTCGAATTCTGATTCATGGATAGGTATGGTTTTTAGTCTGTGATTTTACAGTTACACACTTGCCATATGCAAATCACGCTCACCGCAGATCTAGAGTGACAGGAAGTCATCCTTTGACACATATCGATCAAACCTTAAATTTGCATAGTTATAAACTACAAATAAACAAGACATACAACAAACTCTGAATATTCTACCTGGGTGTGGTCTTCGAACTCTTTTTCGTCACTAGACTGGAGTTTTGCAAAGTACGAAAAAAGGAAACATGCGACAACATGCGAAAAACAGTTTTCATAGGAACCAGTGCAGCAGAATAGCCAGTAGAAACGTCTACAGGAGAGTTCTGGAAATTAGTACATACATGTACGTGTCCTCTCACAAACACTTAAACCAGGGTTTTCCTTGAAGTATAACCCGATGCTTCATGGACGGTACACTCTGTTACTTAATCACGGTAATTGTTACACAGCGGTGAAACTTGACTCATGCCGGGAAGCGCAGAGTACAACACGTAACCTATTATCAGATGGGATTGCACTAGAATTGTAAGTGCCGATAATTCTAAAAGCCGTGCCGATCCGTGCGTGAATTGCCGCTGCAATTTTTCTCCGCTGTTGAATCATGTCATTAAGTCCAACAGTACTGCCTGTGGTGCTGGCTGGTGATTTTCATCGTTACATCTGCCGGGAAACTGCACTCTTCTACATTGTATGCTGTTGGTTTGAAGTTCGGCATAACTGTTATTTTTGTCATGCGTGTTATACTCTCTGAAGGACACACGGAAGTGAGAGACAACGGTCATCAACCCATCATTTCAAATCCGTAACGTTTTATAACATACTGTTACATTTTAAATTTCAATAGTTTGCAGGTTGCAGAACTAGATTTATTCATTTGTGATCCTTTTCTTAAAACCGATATGTACAGCTTTACTTATCACGGATTAGTGATTCAGCTTACTATCCCCTTAAGCGTCCAGTAAAACACATAAACGGCAGGTTTTAAGCCAGAGTCGTATATCTCCTGTCACGGGGAGGCACCTCTCTGTTCTCAAAGTTGATACTTACATGCAGGCGTGACGAGTTGGAAGTGATTTCGGTGGCACATGGGCCACGTAAACTTTTCATAATCCCTGAGGGATCACAGTTTAATGTGCAACGTTTGAGAAAAGTGTGTGCTTGGTAGATAGAGCGAGTCTGAGCAATATAAAACTAGCAGTAGAATTGCTTTAGTGCACATCCCATGGCTTCAGTTTACTGGTATAGGATAAAGCAACGAAGGCATTAGCCTAGCTGAAATACTACATTTGGAGGTTAACAATTTTCAGTACGCCGGGTGTAGAATTGTCGCAAGGAAGCGGACTTGCTTAGAGTTACTGTTATTGCTCTGGTTCACAATGACATGTTTTTCCTGATTCCATTTGATGTGCATGGACAGAGAAAAGACTATGTGTGGTTGGCGCCAGAGTCAACACTGTAGCGATTTGTACCGACCAATATTGCTTTGTGCGGACTGAGCAAGTTTCACGGTTGTCGTCCGGGAAATAATTGCACGCTTTCACCGTGACTTTGCAAGTTGGCAGTGCATTCAGCTATGGCTTTGGTATGAAAGCTTTACTGGAATCCATGTGGGCTAGTTTTAATGTCGGACTCAAGCGGTAGAGCAGTGTAATAGTGCCTGAATAAAGCGGTATTAATGTGTCACGCCATCACAAATGTCAGTGAACAGTCAGGTGGACTACGGATGGAAAGCCATTAAAGCATCACACACGAACATTAGTTTGTGCAACAATAAAAGTACCCCCATGACAATGGTTAGGCCTCAGCATGTGAAGCTTTATGAATGACATCAACCCGCGCATTGATTGTTGCCTAAATTGATATAAAAATAGATACTAGTATTCTGCACCCTTTTTGGAAACTTTGAAAACATGCCGTGTACTGTGCTGTAGCCTTGAATGTATTTTTAAACGTGGCACCAGTGTGATAGCATTGAGTGCAGTTGTAAAAGCGACACATAGATGGTAGCATTAAAGTAGCATTAGTATGGCAGCATTACGTGTAGATGTATATGTGACACGTGTGTTAGCCTTAAGTTTAGTTGTTAAGTGAAGCACACTATCATCATTTTCTGCACTTTTGGGGTACACTAAGAATAAATGACTTGTTGGCTTAATTTTTTGCTGCTCCAAATTTTGCTACTTGTTTGCGGTCTCTATCATTTGCTGTACTCTTGTATGAAGCTAAGGGCACAACCCGCCATACGTGCAAGTACGTGCTGTCTACGCGCCAAATCATGGGCAATCTTTTGGGCTCCGTAAGTGATAAGTACCACCTCCAGACAAACTCGTAGGGAATCCGACGGATTTTGTAGCACGCAGACATGCCGTAGAACTTAACATGCAGGATAATCTTTGTGTGCCATCGGGCTGCGGATTCGCCCCCCGTACGTGCCAGTACGGGCGATGCGCCTGCCCTGTGCAGCCTGAACGTTTTCGGAAATACGTGGCGGACGTGGCCTCCCCCCCCCAAAAAAAACGTACGGACAAATTGCACGTACGGTGGGTTGTTCCCTTAGCCTTACTTTTGGGGTTCGCGGAGGATTTCATTCATTTATTTTGTCGCTCTTATCAATCAATCAATTAATCAATCGATCAATCAATCAACCAATCAATCAATCGATCTATCGATCGATCGATATCGATCAATCACCCCTGGTTATGAAGTGTTGATGCATGTCAGCTGTATCATTGCGAATCGTATATTGCACACAAACTCACACATATCCCAACTGAATGGCGTCAAGTTATGAAATATATTCTAGTTTATTTCGTCACCGGATTCTGCAGAGACCTGTTGTCAAGACCACTGTGCATTACGTAATACGGTCACGTATATAGCGTTTCAGATCACCCGTCGCCGGCATATATCTGTTGCAATATCTTTTGTGAATCAGCAAAAGCATTTCCTTTGGCAACCAGTCCTTTCTTTTATTACCTCCGGATGCGGTTAGAGTCTGTATCAATATTGCGACGGTAACCACCGATACAAATCCACCGGCAAGTGCACACTAGTTTTCAAACCATACGTCTAACATGTTATATAACACATCACAACAACGCAGAACACAGTTCTGTACTGGTTTGTCTGTACATGAAGCTATGCATACGTATAGCAGATGGATACGCATTGTCCAACACAATTAGGAGAACTCTGAGGTACGTATGAGCCTGTAGCGGCGCCTTGCTACAGCACTCATTGATACAGTAGATTCTGTGATGACGGGTTAGATTTGTCAGACAATAGTTTCTTCTATAGGGAACGCCAAGACGCCACCACCGTTACAAGCTGAGTACACATCTGGGAGTTCATTTGGTTCGTCTTTTTCGGTTCCTTTCAAGCACGTGGGACCTCGTGCGCATGTCTTTCTGGCCCGGTCCCATCTCTCTCTAACTATCTTTCTTTTCCTTCGCCACTTAGAGCACTTTTTGGTCAAACAGAACGTTATAAAAACTATTATTCCAAGCGACAAGACTGAGGCGACAGACGCTATGATGTATTTTCTGTAATAGTTGATGATGCTACCTCTGCTTCCTGACACTGAAGCGTTTTTGACGTTTATCGCTGTTGGCTCGGTCCTCCTGTTGTCTGAACTGTCTCGTGTGGGAGACGGAAGCGGGATCGATTTTTGGTCACTCTGAAGATCGATGTCGTCCAGTGTGGAAAAGAACTTAGAATCGACGGTACATATCCTCGGGTCAAGGCGATCATCTAGCGAGTCCTCTTCGACTGGCATTTCCGTAGCAGAAGCGATTGGGAGAATACTCCCCGTGACGTTCAGTATGGTGTCCAGTGTGGTAACCCCGGCTTGATTTTTGGCTACACAGCGGTACCTTCCGGCATCGGCCGAGGATGTGTTGGTGATATTCAGCGTGTTGTCGTGTGTCAACTTGATTCTGACCCTGAAGGAGCCACGTTTGACTTTGGTGCCATTGGGAGTGATCCAACCGACATTCGCCTCGCGACTGGCCCTACACCGTAACGTGGCAGTCTGACCAGTGGTCACATTTACACTGACTCTCTGGTCGATTATTTTCGGCGGAAGACACTTCAGTTTGTCGAGGGGGGCTTCACACAGCGAAGTGTATTGCATGGACACGGGATATGTACACATCCCGCACAAATCTCGTTCCTTCTCTCGTACGTTCTCGCGTGCCCAGCGAGCTAGCCACGTGATCTCGCACGTACAATGCCATTGGTTGTCTCTCAAGTTGACCTTGGTGAGGGATGTCATTACAGCAAATAAACCAAACGGTAGGGTTTTCAGCGAATTATTGGAAAGATTCAGTTCCGATAAAGCTGTTAAATCGTCGAAAGAATTCTGTTCAATCTGGGTTAATCTGTTTGAAGACAAAACCAGTATCCTAAGATGCGTAAGTCCCCGGAAGTCGCTTGCAGTAATGAAGGTTAAGTTGTTTTGAGAAAGATTCAGCTTCTCCAGTCCGTACAGATATTGCATGTAAGGCACAGCCATGAGGTTGGAGCCGACCATGTTCAGATTGATCAGTCTGTGTAATCCCGCAAACGTTTTCCTTGAGAGCGCTCTGAGATGCGTAAGCCTCTCCAAGTCAAGAGATCTCAGAAATGGAATCGGAGAGAATGCTTCCTTTCCTATGCAGACAATTGGGTTTTTACTCAGCAGAAGAGTTCTCAGATTCCTCAAGCCCGTGAACAGCGATGAGGACACAGAAGTCAACATATTCGCAGATAGATTGAGCGTCTCAAGCCTCAAGAGTCCTACAAATGTATCATCTGCGATATTCCTTATCTTGTTCGCGCTCAGATCCAAGTTCTTTAAATCATGTAGCCGCCGGAAGGGGCCCGGGTGGAGCCTTCCTAACAGATTTCCACGTAAGTTGAGGGTGTTTGCACCCACAGGGACCCCGTCAGGAATGGAGGCAAGTCCGTTGTTGTTACAGGAGACGGTGTGGTCCGGGTTGTTATAGGTCCCGCCACAAGAGCACGACTTTGGACACGGCAGAAGGTCAACAGATCGCCACAAGACGGCTAACAACACCACACGTACCGTGCAGTACGACTGTAAGGATAGCGTGGACACCATCTTAGACTTTTGCAGGTAGCGATCAGATCATCCAGGTCAGATCTTCATCTAGGCAAAGTTTAAGCATCATCGCATTTTTTGCTAAACATTTAATGCCAAACACATCACGTGTTTCGTCTTCTATAATCTAAGTATTCTAATGACTTCTTCTTAGTCAGAGGACGTCAACAGTTTCCTTAAGTCACCGAAGTTTATAACGTCAAAACTCCTTCCCGTCTCTTTGGTGTTCCCTGTTCTCATATGTCCCCCGATGACCGGAGAATATTTGTCCTTGACGTCGGTACGGGTACGTCCACGTTAATATCAGAACATATTGAGGATTTGGCACGCACCATTTCGGCCCCTCCCCAGCATATTCATCTTTGTGCCTGGATTTACTAAAGGTTGTCTGTCTCCGATAATGATGGCCTTCACGCCCGGCTGTTTCCTTATCAGTGACAATGAGCATCTATCTCAGTTCCCCGTCCGTACTCCGGAGCTCGCTGCTACCGTGAAGTCTCCCAGACGCCTTGATAGACCGAGGAGAAAGTAGAAGTCCTCCGGCGGCTGAAACAGCTTTTCTGTAAAGACACGATAAAGTATTGTCAGATTATTGACAGAGAAATAGCACCTTCAATCTGCCTAGTGTAGGCTAGGTGTCAAAAGGCTAGTTTCGTATTCCTTGGGTAATAGTCTCAAACGTTCACACGTCGTGTCAAAACGTTTCTTTCATCAGTACATATGTAGGAGGATATATGTTTAAGGTTGGGAATACAAACCATCCGATGGGCACTAAATTTACTTACAAAAAACACTAGTACTGTTAGTTTCGATCCAATTGTGGCCAGGAACCAGAAAAAATGACAATAAGAGAAAATGTATACACGCATTTGCCAAGCTATGCTTGTGTTTTTTGTTTGAATGCATGCACCACAGCTTCGTTAACTATATACCCAACACTTACAACAAAACTGATATTGTTTTGAAGCGCGGGTCCAACCTGCACGGCGAGCCCCTGCCAATCTATAGCAAGGCCATAGTATTCTTCCTTAAGCAAAGAGCCTTGAAACGGGATTTCAAAGTCAATACAAGAAGGATGGAGAGCACGATCAGTAGTGAATCTTTGCTGTTTCTCACGAGCTATGTAACAATATACGTCACATCTGGCATCAGGGAGAAAATTGGACCACACTTCATGGAAGGTCAGCGAACTGTAGATAATATGCTGCATTACATGCGAGCCTCTATTGTGGTTACTGAGTAAATTGTGGAGCAAAGCAGACCTATCAGTCAGAACAAGGCGACTTTGTGCGAGCCTAAGAACCAAAGACAGACGGTGCTGAGTAAATGGACAGGCAGGCTGGCGATGTTTCTACAGGTTTACCGGCCTTGGTGCTTAAATCACAGTGATTGTGCAAAGGACGCACTCTGGTACTTTGATGGGCATATATCTGACCATATAAGGAGAAATGTGAACTGAAGACTTATTTTTGACGAAGTTGTAGACTAGAATATCACCATCACAACACACATGCTATATTTCAGCTTGGAAAATGCAATGGAAAGTCTGACGTATGGTGCAGAAATATATTGATTCTTTACACTCCGTTTCCTTCAGAGTTTCCTTCATCTTAAAAGACCCCCCCCCCATGATAACTTAGTAAAGGTAACTAATGGATCTACTATAAGGGAATGCGGTGGGGCCGCCTAGCACAGTGGTAGTGTATTCGGCCCGTGATCGAGAGGTCGCCGGTTCGAATCCGCCTACCGTGTTGCCGGTCTTGTGCCCTTGGGAAAGGCACTTTACACGACTTTCCTCACTTTACTCAAGTGAAAAATGAGTCGTCCCTCGGATAGGACGTTAAATGGAGGTCCCGTGTATGGGGAGAGCCATACCCCATGCACGTTAAAGAACCCCCACACGTGCGATGGTGCGGTGTGTGTTGGTGCAAATCCTTCTGTCGGGAGTTGGTGATTCACTTCAAATCACCCGGATGGAGGCCTGGCGAACCTCTGTCTCGTATCAGCCACATGGTGAATTACATCATTCACCCGGACGGGAGACCTGGCGCATCCCCGTCTTGTAATTAGCCAGCGAAAGGGTATGTCACCCCGCAAGGGGCGGTATAACCCCGTCGTGTGTAGACATGTGCGAACATGTCTACATTTGATCACGTCGACCGATGATGATGATGATGATGATAAGGGAATGAAGCTAACTAGGAGAGAGTATTCAACAACTCACAATGGCTATTGGCATTCCTTTCCTGCTATATACCTCAACCAAAGCACCATGCATTCCTATTTTCTAAAATGGTTATAGATTAATGTATATTGAGCTAGCGGTAACATAGTTAACCCAATTCCAGGTCATTAACTCGCCGCAGAATAGTTTTCTGGGTCAGATCATCCCGTGGTGCCACATCACAGAGCTAAGTCCACAATCCAATCAACTTCCTGATAGCAGAAACTCATTACTACGGCTCCATTTGTCGTGTGGTCGTCGTACGATCACAACCTGATCTGAGGCCATTCTTGTGATAGTAGTGCACGCATCGTACGAAATTCAAATCGACTTGTTACAGAAAAGTCTACCTTTGATCTTTGTCGTAAGTTGGTTTTGTCACAGTCTGTTTGAAACCTTCATGGCATCTAGATCGTAAGGTGGACTAATACGGAGTTGACCGCATTTCTGTACTGCACGGCGAGACTGGACAATAAGGTTGTTTCTTAGTTCGCCACATCGGTAACATCCATACCCCGTGTGTAGCTGTTATATACTGTCTTAATAATGATTGATTTTGATATTCTGTCTTTATATTGGTCTTCTTTTATGCGTGCAATTGTCTGTAAGCAATTATGCAATCATGCAATTGACTATGCTCACGTTACTGCCTGTTGCTGCACGAGTCACCATTTGAACAGATAAATCAAGGAATCAATGGCCTGAATAAACATAATCGAACTGATTGAATTCTCAAATGTATTATATGGTCCAAATATATTCAGGGCAATATGCGTGACTATTCATTTCGGTAAAACTTCTGTCTCTGTCATGAGCTGAATTGAGAAGCCCATTTCAACGCCCAGACGTAATCATCAATACATAGCCATGCATAGAACACGTTTAAAACTATTCTGTAGTTAGAAATTACTCACAATATACGCTTATTTACATGTAGTAAGAAACATGGCTACTGTTTGTTTATGGTTTAAACGTCTAAGACGTATTCTAAGCATGTAACAGGAAGAGTGGACGATATACCATTTTCGGGGGAGTTAACAGAATGCATTATTCTTACCAAGAACATCCCTCATGCCTATAGACCTCTGTAACATTGTAAAAGGGAGCAGCTTCCGTTACCTTTTAAACCTTCCGGTGATTTACCAGAGGTTGAGCGACACGCTGCAAATGCTGCGCTTATGTGACAGACACAACGTCGTTACTGTAAGACCCGCGTCACCGATAAGGCCCACAACATTCATTTTCCGGCGCGTGGAACAAGCCCAGATAACACGGCACCCCCGGGACACCTGTCCATTTCCGACTTGCCTTGATGGATATGCTAACTTTAATCATAACAATTTCCTTTTGTGAGAGCGGTGCCATTGATGTTCACAACGGTGCCCAGAGTTATTCAGCATACCCCCTTTGTTCCTCAATCCTGCATGTTGAAAATACTTTGCGCTTAATCCATCAGGAATTCTTAAGAACGTGTAAAGAAAGGCACATGAATTGAAAAGTGCTGTGTAGCCCGGATATAGCATAAAACTGGTTAGAATAACTGCCTCACTATTCTTAAAAAGCGTCTTCCCGTAAGAGCACTCGCGCATTACATAGGAGGTTTCTATGTCCTTCTAGAGATGCGAGTGACTCCTAAGATAGATATCTTGACCAATTTCCTTTGCGTCCACTGAAGTATGATACAAATATTATTTGCTGGTGTAAGAACTGTTATATTGCGTTCCATTAGTTTAAGGACTATATCTGGTGCGAGGGATAGGTACCATAAAAGAAGGTTAAATCCACGTCATGGACCCAGCACTAGATTTTACATTTATTGCTGTGCGGCCATAAATGTTACAGTAAGTCTTTTGCAACAGTGGTGTTATATATATGCAGTGGTAAAACTTGCATTGACGGCCCTGGAGTATATCTAGTGAAGATCTTTGGCAAGACGCCGGGGTGGAGGCAGAATAACTGCATGTACAGAAAATATAGTAGGCCATAATCCCATGCACTGACTAGTCCCCTGGAGGCCTAGTCGTCATGTGTAGTAGAACTATAATTTCCCATTGCCATTTCCACCTGAGATATCATCCAATCTAGACTCTTGTGACGTGAATGATATTAAATACATGGAACCACGACTTCAAGTATAAAGCACGAGGCAGATTGAATAGTTTTATGACAATGTCTTCCCGTAACGTTTGTGCTGCAAGTCATAGTCTTATTTCAAATATATTTCAGTATGTTCTGTGAACGTTACTTTGTAATCCCACTGTAACATTGATATGAAATCTATTGTTCATGTGCGCCAATCTATTAAAGACAAGGACATGACACTCTGCACAAAAAATACAGTTCATAACACCGTTGGCAACTTCAGAGAGCAAAACATGTAACAGACTAGTGAGGGGGACTGCAGGGGGTATCCTCCTGCCTCACTGCTACTCCTTTTACTGTCTATACTACCTGCTCTCTTTCCCAGGTCTTCTCCCATCGTCTCAGTGAGATCTAGGAGCTAAACTTTTCAACTTCCTGCCCTTAGTATTTATTACTGACTGAAAGGTGTCTGCACACGTGTCAGTGAAGTACACGCAAACTTTCTGCATACCAGTTCCACAGAGTCGGGCATCGACCTCCATCCTCTGAGATTTTCGATGAGATTCTGGTTCATCACAGGCTACAGCATAATCAGTTGATTGAATCAAGACTTCGCTTCCGAGCATAAGAAAGTGGTATAAAGATACATATCTGGAAAAGGTGTTCAGTGACGCTTCCAACCCATGTTCCAGTACTTCTTTATCCATTCCCTTTCAGTTTTTTAAATTATGTCGAATGCGAAGAAGGAGAAAGCTTCGATAAGAAATCCTGTCTGAACCATATTTGTAACTACATGATCAAAGTGTTTTGACAATCCTTACAAAACTTTACCTACCAGAAGCCTCTGACAACCAACAGGCTCAGGAAAGCACCGCTATGTCTTCTCACAGTTTCCATCTCATTTGTGAGGGATTTAACTTCAATTCAACACGGGAGAATATGAAATAGAATTCACGCCACAAAGGCTAAGCCTCCGATCGTTGACTTTACAGTCGAGCCTTGCAAGCAATAACAAGAAGTTGAGGAAGCGCATTTTTCACTCTGTACATCAGGCCTGTGTCTGTTAGGTGCTGGAGGGGACGGAGAAGGTGAGTTATGTATGGTGAGGAATCGCCCCTAAAGGCACGGCAATCACGGCTGATGCAAGTTTTATGGATGGGAAGCATTCTCCGTATCGCAGAACCAAGATTTCGGGTCAAAGAAATCGTTTGTCTATTTTCAGAGCAGCCCGTTGGTATGCAGTGTTATCGGTTGGACGATCCGAATCAGACTGCCGTTAGCGATCTGGTATTCAACCGCACCCTCCGAGGTGTCAGAAGCCTTCACAGAGCTTAATCTTCTAATTACAGCGCCTCAAACATTCACTCATCGACAGCATATGAATTGTTCGGGCGGTTTTTACCCGCCTGTGTGTGATTGCAACAAAAACTCATAAGAATAAGGGAATTTGCCTTTTGGGCGTTGTTTTGAGTCAAAGAGGCCTAGCGTATGTTCTGTCAACGTTGCAAATGCCCATGGCAGAGAAGGAAGTTTGACTATCAAGTTTACTAATGAATAAAGATATCTGAAATATTACTTTTAATTTGAACCAGAGATTAACTTCTTTTCATTAGGAGCTTGCTAAACCATGTAATCAATCACACATCTGTAGGTCTTATTGCAGTATTATTCTGCTGCATATATCGCGTATCTATCCGCTGATAATTTTCAAGGCACTTTATGCGGCTAGATTTAATATGCGACTCTTCAGGTTTACCTGCCTAATTTAGGCCATGGCATGTAACTTTTATGGTTGACATCCTCCGCAGACTGCAAAGATAATGAGGGAAAACACGATGGGTTAAAAACACAAGATGGCTACATTTTCAAAGTAGACACCGTAAACGTTGTAACAAGAATTAAAGGGACAAAATATGGAACCATTAGGCTACAACACAACACATGTTCCCATTTTGGTAATTTGTCGTCATTTTGAATCAGGCTAAATGTCATCCATAAAATTTACTTGCTGTGGCCTTAGTTTAAGAGCAGAAATGTGTCTACTCTGTACAGTAGCAATGGAGGCAGGAAGCTAAGAATCCTGGTCTATTCTACTCCACTCGTTTCCCCCTGGGGGTTAATCAAATCCGGCAGGTAAATTTTAAAACTTTTATAAGATCGTTAGCTGTCATTATTTTCTTAAGTTCTTAGCCATCATGTCATGTACATGAAATAATCAATACTGTCGTAATATATTATCATGATATATGAACAAAAGCAACAGTTCAGGAATTGAAGAGTTTTTCGGTTAAACTATGATATATTTTATTCTGCCTTGCTTAGTGAGAAAACTAGTCTCCCATAAGCTAATTCCATAGTGCTTTACTGATTACGAAAACAGCCTTGCCGTGCAAGATAATGTACATGGGTCCCCTTCTCGTTTTCATACTTAATCTGTCTAGTAATGCATCCTACATAATCTACATAATTTGTTTTTCTAATGTACATGTACATTGATTTGGCACCGACAGTGCACATAATTTCATTGGTATCTCGCAGGAATTCCAAATTCAACTTATTTTTCTTTTACCGTTTCGAATAACTTTTTCACAAATCTGACTATCCGTCACACTCGATATGGTAACGACTGTCGATGGAGTAGTTTATGTGCACCAGTATCTTTCTTGTCCAATGTCCGACTGCTGTAAAAGCTGTATATTGTCAAGTATGCTATATATCTAACCTTAGGTCATGTGGAGAACGTTGATAAGACATTACCTCTATGTTCCCAGTGTGAACATCAAGGATTATGAGTATCGATCCGTAATTTTGAACTCAGTTGGTTGACTCCGTGGTTCCGGTGTGAATTGTCTGTCCCACTCACGGATCGTGATAATCCTCGGTGCAATCATCTTGACACTGAGTTATCTTACCTATCCAGCGACCATTCTGATATCTCTATCTTAAGACCAGTGAGAACTGTACTTGGAGCTCCCAGTGGGGCAACAGTACAAAGAGAAGCATCTGAGTCAAAAGATGCGTAAAGCAGACATACACGACAACTTTAAATCCAATTTAAGAGTGTTTTGATGCGTATTTTCTACGTCTTTAAGTTGTTTGGAGGTAGTTGCAAAAACTGAAGGTAAGGATTTGCACTTGCACCTTCCAATGTGGCATCAGCACACACTGACGTATATGAGTCAAAAAGATGATTAAAGCAGAAATAAGCCACAACTAAGTCAACTTGAAACATAGCTAAGAATGGTTTGATAAGTAATTTGAAGACGCCGTTATGATGATTCAAGGCAACTGTAAACGGAAAAATAGATATAACCAAGCATACGAAAATGCTACGTAATGGTCATCTTTGCGCACTCAAATAAAATAATTAAAGAATAAAAAAACGTAAACGTCGTTAGCCATGGTTTAAGCATGCTTGAATACCATTTTTTCTTTTCATAAATAGACTCTTCTGCTTTCAAAAAGTAACACGTATAACAAATATATTCAATGGCCGCTGGTATTTCAACCGAAGTTAACGCATTGATCACGCTTTGGTTCGTGTTAAGATATTAGGCGTACAAAATGTTCATCAGACATACACATACAACGTTATAGCTTTTAAAATGAGTGTAGAACCTTTTCAGAAAAGCCACCGTAAATAAAACCTAGACGTAAAAGCCGTATTCTATCACGTCGATTCGCGTTAAGCGGGAAATACGTTCTGATGTCAGTAACAGTAATTTCTGAACCGACAAGTTTAGTAATAGCGTTATCGCCGTGTCGCAGAGTTAATAAACATTTGTGTCAACAAATGTTCCAAACGTGCCCTGCTTTATATCATTTCCGGCAAATATGATGTAAGTACAATAGCTGAATGAGAAGGTTGAGTAGTTAATAGGTAACGTGGTAAATGAGACATTCATCTGAATGGAGACATAAAGCGATAACAGCAGAGAACGACGTCACGACGAAACTAAGTTGTCTGCTTACATTACACAAAAAGTCTACTCGTATGTATCATATATGCCTACGTAGGAAGCCATCGCGGAATATATAATACACGTCTGGCTAGTATGATAATAACTGCTTCTGGTATCTGACTTACACACCCATTCTACTAGGACTGAGACCTCACTACGACCATCCTGCAGCCGAGTGACTTGACAGAGTGTTCAGTGAATTTCATGGATAAAAAAAAATCCTCTTATGCTTTGTTTGTCTTGTTGTTTTTCACGTATGCGTAATGATACCATCACTGAAGAAAATTAAAATGGTTACGAAAATATAACACTGCATGATAGATAGGTTAAGACCCAGTTACAAAACATCTTTAAAAGATTTGAGGACAAGATGTATAAGCATCTTGCAACTAAAAGATATTCATACAATGGATGCTAAAAATGCGGACAAAGGCTATTCATCACTCAAAAATCTTAGTCCAGAACAGATCAAAAACAAGGTCTGTTGTAGTATCGTAAAAAGCCTCTAGGAGGCCCATTGTCGAAGCCGACCTTTGATTTTCCCTACCCACCTACCAAGTATTACACGGATCCATCTACAGCTTCTTGACTTATGCTATTCTGAAACATACAAACAAACGAACACAGACACAAACAAGCGACATCTAAAACATACCTTTCTTTGCGAAGGAAATGAAAGTGATAAAAAATTTATGTGTGCCCTGGTCCCATGATTGACAAAGGCCCGACCAACATACGTACGTGTCATGCATATAGCCTGTAGGTAAAGCGAGTGGACATTCAACATAGCACATTCTGGCTGTCAGTGACGGCACAGCAACTTGAAGATGAAACGAAGATCTTAACATTTTGCCACAGGGGGGCAATAGTAGAGCGCCATGTCTTACCAGTGATCCTATTTTACAGCAGGAACTTGAAATTCAAAACAGTTAACACAAGTAAAGCACCCCCTCCCCTACCAAGGCGGGGCCGTTAAGTGCTGCGTGTTTGTGATCCATACATATGAACCCGTGGATAGGTGTGGCACTAAATGACATACAGGTTGTATTATCAAAGCTTTAAGTGTTCACAAATTCCACAAAATGAGCTTGTTATACGTCGTAAATAAGACTTTACGGGGCTCCGTTGACAGTTATTGCGACAGAGTGTGCAGCTGTATTGACAAGACCTTTGCTACCTGAATATTAAAGCCATTTTTCACCCAGAAATTGTTTCCCGGTCAAAGGAAATGAACAATGAATCATTTCCTAATGAAGATAAGATTGTGTTGAAGCACATGCGGAGGCTCAATAAAAACTACGGGATATGGATGTTGGAAGGATCGATCGGTGGGAAATACTTCCCAACTATACGCAGTAATGCACATGTCAGCCGTGTAGCGTGGTGAAATATGGACCTGCTATAGACCGCAGGTAGTGGAGTTATCGGGACGCTCAATGCGGGCCGTCCGCTGATGCAGACAATCTCAAACACACACACACACGTAGACTGGAGGGATATCAAAGCACGCTCCGGGGCCATTGAACTGGAATGGATGGGGCGAGATAGATGGCAGACAGAACACCAGGTGTCCAGGTGCATTTTCGACATGCAACGGACACCGACTGACGACCTGGACACTTTCGTCGTACGATCGTCTCACGATCGCCAACTGAGGGAATTCTTGAGATAGCCGTGCACGCGTCGCACAAAGTTTATTGTTTATTGTTTATTCAACGGATCTCCATTAGTGATTACAATTGAAATTGCATCTCTAATCTTCCTGGAGTCGTTACAAAAACACATTACATGATACAACATTAACACATTACTTATTTACACCTAACAACGCTTAAATCTAATCTAAATAAGTCTCAAGTAGCTGAGAGGTCAGAGGTCAGTGTCAAAATTCTATACATAATTTTATATACATAGATGTCAATTAATGTCTTTACCACCATTTCTGTAGAGGTTTGTGTTGTGTCTGTGTTTTTAGTCTGTCTTTGATGTGTTGTTTGAACATGGATGGTGTAGATGCTTTAATGTATTGTGGGAATGAGTTGTAGGATTTAATACATCTATACAGGAAAGTTCTGGTTGCTGCGCAAGTTTTAGGCTTGGACAGTCTGAATCCCCCCCCCCCCTTGTGCTAGGCGTGTGTTGTGTCGGTGGGTGTTTTTGATTGTGTGTAGTCTCTTGTAGGTAGCTTCTGGTTTCTTAGCTGTAAGGAGTTTGTGGAACATAGTGAGGGTTCTGGTGTAGAGTCGTTCGTTTACCTTTGGCCAGTTCAGCTTTCTATGTAGGTCATCAGTGTTGGAAGTGTACTTTGCATTAAGTACTAGCCTGGCAGCCTTATTTTGCAGGGTCTGTAGTTTATTTAAATTAGATTGAGAACCTGCAGACAGAAGACATGCACAATAATCCATGTGACTCAGAACAAGTGTTTGAGCAACAGTTTTTAACGTGTCTCTAGTGAAAAAGTCCTGAGATCTAGCCAGTGCTGCTAGTGCGCGTGCCATTTTGGATGTTACTTTGTCCAGATGTTGTGCCCAGGATAACTGCTGGTCCATCAACATTCCTAGTAGCTTAGCATGCTCAACCTGTTCTATCATTTTGTTGCGCATCGAAAGCTGTAAGGCTGGCTTATTTTTTAGTTTGTGCCGGCTTCCCATAACTATAGATTTGGTCTTGTCTACATTGAGCACCAGTCTGTTAGCTTGAACCCAGTCATTAATATGAGTGAGTTCAGCTTGAAGAGTGGCTTGTACCTCCGCTATGCTGGGGCCTGCTGCAGATGGGGTTGTGTCGTCTGCGTACATTACTACGTCGCAGTGTTTTACCACTGTAGGTAAGTCGTTAGTATATACGCAGAACAGCAGTGGGCCTAAACAGCTACCCTGTGGTACTCCACTATTAATCTCTCTGTAAGTCGAGATACCACCATTTACAAAAACGGCCTGCATCCTGTTTGTCAAATAACTTCGCATCCAGTGTAGGGCAGAATCCATGAAGCCATAACTTTTCAGTTTGGCTAGCAATATTTCATGATTTACAACATCAAACGCGGCGCTAAAGTCCAAAAGGACAGCGCCTACCAGGTTTCCCTTGTCAATTTCCTCAAGCCATTTGTCCGTCATTTCTACCAATGCACTCGCGGTGGAGTGTTGTCGCTTATCGGCATGCTGGTAGTCGGACATGATGGCGTTAGAGACAAGGTAGGTTTGTATCTGATTGTTGCATATCTTTTCCAGTAATTTGCTCAGAGCCGGTAACAGGCTGATTGGACGACTGTTAGGTCCATTTAATGGAAGTGCCTTGTTTTTTACAAGAGGTAGTATTTTGGCTCTTTTCCACTGTGTGGGGAATGTGTGTTGTTTGATAGAGCAGTTGAAAATGTGACACACTGGATTTGCTATATGATCGGCTGCGATTCGCAATAGCGTGTTATCAATGTTGTCAAACCCCGTCGATTTACAAGGCGGAAGTGAAGTAAGTAATTCATGTACGTAGTTCTCTGTTAGTTCTTGAAAGGAAAAAGAACAGCTTTTTGATGTCATGATGTTTTCGTTGATCGGTGCAGTGACACTGGCTATATCTACTGAACTTTGCGGTGTCAGGTCCTCAACTTTTTTTACGAAGTACTCATTGAAATATTCAGCAATGTCCCTAGGTTTTGTCAATGTCTTACCGTTTGTCTCGATGAACGTTGCAGTTCGACGTGAGTTTCTACCTAGAATCCCATTCAGTACTTGCCAGAGCTGTTTGCTGTTTCTGTCTCTACAATGTTCTTCAATCAATTCCCTGTAGTGTGTTTTCTTCTTCCTTCTATTTTCTTTGACAACTACGTTTCTCAATCGTTTATAAATATCGTAGTCAGATGCTAGACCTGAAGCTTGCGCTGCCTTTTTAGCGTCGTCCCTCATGTTCATAAGGTCTCTAAGGCCTTCATCGATCCAATGAGCCGGTGACGACCTTACAGATCTCTTACGGATGGGGGCGTGTTTGTCGGCTATTTGTGAGAACAGGGACATGAAACAGCTCAAGGCATCATTTACATCTTCTTCATTATTCACAAGGTGCCAAGGAACTAGAGAGACGTCATGTAGGAAATTTTCTTGATTAAACTTACTGTAAGAGCGTTTGAGTGTGATGATTGGATGTCCCTTTGGTACCTTAGTCTTCCGTGTGGTGTGTATCAAGTTATGGTCTGTATATCCTAACGGGATTGATCTCGTGTCGGTGAATATGTCAGATCTGTTTGTGAAGATGAGATCTATACAGGTGCTGGTCACATGATCACCATTTGAGTGTGCTACCCTTGTCGGCTGCTTTACTAGTTGGTGCATATTGAGTGTAGAGGTTTCCAACTGAAGTCTGCCGCGCAGGGGACAGCTGGTGTCCGACCAGTTAATGTTGTAATCCCCTAATACCAACACCTCTTGATTACCGTGTGTGACTGTGTCAAACATATGTGTGATTCTATGTAGGTAGTCTATCGTAGCATTTGGTGGTCTGTACATGCATCCTACCAAGATCGGCTTGACATAGGGAAGATGTATCTCTACCCAAATAGCTTCAATTTCCGGCATCTGTAAATCTAATTTACATTTGTATGGAATATTGTCTTTGATATACAGAGCAACGCCTCCACCCTTGTTATTACGGTCCCTTCTCACCAGGGTATAATCTGCTACACTTAACATTCCGTCATCTATTCCATTATCGAGGTGTGTTTCAGAAATAGCTAAAATGTGCAAATTGTTCGAGCACAATAAGTCTGTTATTTCGTGCACTTTATTCCGCAGGCTATTTATGTTGATATGACCGACGTGGAGTCCTTTACTTGCCAGACCGAGGTCTTCGGGGCCGGGGTTGGTGTGGATATCTCCGGACAGTAACAGCACGAACATGGCTAGTAGTGTAGACACATCAGTTGAGGCTCTATTCTGTGTTCTGTGTGTCGATTGTCCTCCACTCAGCTTGATGCTGCTGATCGCCAACATTCCCGACAGTCCAAGCGCTGCGGGCTGCTCAGGTGTGCACTGCCAGCTGTGTGTAATCAGGGCTAGCTTGTCTTCCTCATGCAGTGATCGTTGAAAATAACGCGTCTTCGGAAGCAGGGCTATTGCTACAACTGCCCATAGCAGCGAATAACATCTTGCAAGACTACAAATTGTCTTAAAAAAAGCCATAGTGACTCCAGGAAGCTACATACACAATATTCTGACACTAGTTTGCGTTGACAATATCTCGTTGACCCAATTGACGGGCTGTCAATTTGGCGCCAAATCGCTTATGTGTATACAAGTCTGTGATTTCTACATCAACACATCGTTTGCGCTGGATACAATTCATGAAAAAGATACCTTCTACCTACAATAAAATACAACCTACTAACTATATACAAACTATAAAAAGCGCAATAGGCAAGGCTGCTGTTTAACAAATACTATGCTCATCGGCAGACACCATCCATGCTTCTGGGCCACAACAAGTATGCGGCGGATTTTTGTCTGGCTCAATTTTCGCCTTAGATTCAAAATTTGTGTAAGGACCTGGTGACTGTTGAAAACAATATGCTTTGGCCAACTTAGGAAACGTGAAACAAAAGTCAAAACTGAAATAATACTTGCGTTAGGAAAAAATTTCACGGAGTCGAAGCGGAAGGTGTCTCGCCACAACGGATGACCTCTGACCTCTGTTCAGCTCCTGATGGGCAGCTGTCTTGTTGTCCAAAATACTATGGCAGACCCATGCTGCCTCTGTCACAGCCTGCTTTAAAACCGTACGACAGCAAAATCGTCGTACGACCTATACGACGAATCTTAAACCTCACAGCGACACATTGAAACTACTCACGTCTGCAGCACGGTATTTCAGCAGACAGTATGAACGTTCACGTCAGACGTCCCCGTGAGTTGGCACCGTGATGACAGATGGAAGTAATAATGAAATCGTTCCCGGACTGAGCCCAAACCCCACCCCGCTACGCGACATCCCTCTGATTAATATTTTCATTAATCAATGCAGGTTTGGGCCGCCGTGGATCAACAATTGATGAATAGATTTTTTAAATCAATAACTCCCAGGCCATTAATCAAATTGGCAATGATAATTCTGTACATCCGAGCCATAGGAACACGCAATAAGGGTCCTAAAATGAGCCATCTGCCGCCACGTTCGAAAAACAATAGCCGTATGAAAGCGAAGCCGAGTGATATTGAAGAGGAAAACTGTTCAGAGCTAAAGTGCTACAGTAGCTAAATCCACACAAAAGTGCTGCTTCTAAATCTCACGCTTGAAGCCGATGCATTTACATGTTGCTCTCCGGTAGAAGAATATGTGTGCCACACGTTTCAACATATGTGGGCACTAACATTACTATAGAATGGTACATGTTCTGTTCTAGCTGATATTCTATGACCACAGACACATAGTCGCAACGCTGACCCACCTTGGTAACTCTGCACACACTCCTAGTCATGCCGTATATAAACCACACCTGCAGCTGTGAGTTCCGGTACACAGGCTTCCCCACAATACACCATACACGCTCCTGATGGGCAGATGATAGCCCAACAGGCATACATCTCCACACAGGGAGACACGTAATGTCTTAGGTTGAAAGGCGCCCTCGAGTGTGACTCACAACTCTTCTTCTGAAGACTGCTGGGTCCGCGCACATGCAGTCCGTCTTGTGTTGTTCCTGAGCACGGTACTAATAGCCTGCACGCCAGACGACTGCGTAGCCAGCGAGGGCGCTCTCAATACAAATGTTCCCTCATGTGATCTTTTATAGAAAGGCGAGCGTGCAGCTAGCGAGAACTGTGCCAAGCCTGCTTCTAAGTGGCGGTTTTCTCACTTTGTTTGAGTGCTTCTACCGTGGATAGCTTCCGGTTATTTCTATCAACCTAGCTGATCGATCTCGGCTATCGGACTCCCGTTGTCATGACTTGAGTGGCCTATCATTTACTGGAAAATGTCTGTAGCGTGGTGGCATGAATTACAAAGAAGTGCGGGGTTTATCTGATATCATCCAGAGAATAATCGTGTTGAAAACCATCCAGAGCAGCGCGAGATGTGGCCCAAAAGGTTACCCCATTGCGAATATTTTAGTCCGACTGGTTCATTTCCCCCAGTGGGTCAGTTATAGGCGGCTATTGATACTCAGTAGTAAGAAAATGTCAGTAATCGTCAGATTTCCATGTGACTAAAGCAATGGACCTGACGTACCGGCCTGTGAGTCGTCCTTCTCACTGCATTAATCGAATGCTCCCATTCCTGTTGTGGTAGGAAAAGCTTCCAGCCAATCACGTTACCGCTTATGATCAAGAGGCAATGTGATTGGCTTGTAACTTTTCTGAGGGGGGAATGTCTGATTGGATGACTGCTAGCCAACGACAACGCAGCGAGAATCAGAGGCCAGATCACAGGCCAGTACATTGCTTGAGATACACAAGGACTTTAGATTATGAGATTCATCAGAATGTCTTGCTACATCTATTTGTATATGATACACATATTTAATGCTGTTCCAATATCTTGGATATGATTTTTTCAACGCCAAACGAAGGATCCACGTCCTCAGTCTGCTAATGTTGCCAAATGTCATATCCAGCTGAATCGTCTTAAGTTTTTTTTTTTAATGGCGAATAATCTCTGATACAGGGCAGTCGCCATTTAAGGTAGTATATGTAGAATAGTCGAGTCATCCTCAATCAATTGTGGCCTAATGAGGCCTAATGATTTTTAAGTTGCAGTGGTACTGCTTTGTAGCTTCATTTTTAGCCAAGTAGTAGTATTAAGGATAACCCCCTACACTGTTCTCGGCACATGTGCTAGGTTCTTTTACGTCCAGAAGTTCGACGCTTGAGCTTTACATTACCATCCTAAATGCTGATTGAAACCCCCTCACAACATCTGGGCCATGCGGACGACCTAGAATTTGGTTTCAAATTCTTCTCCTAATAAATTTCTGACCGCTGTTTCCAATTGACAGTGACGGACACATGCGTACGTGTATGCATCTTTGACGTTGACCAAGTTTGACACGTAAAACTTGTACACTTAACATAGGGAAACTATTTTCGTAGGTGACTCGCGTCCTACACTGTGCGTGCATTAGCCCCGTCTCCGAGAGTTTTCCAACTAACTATCCACCATTGATCTGTAGTGACAGATCGCCCGGAGGTCAATGCGAAGATTGGTTCAAATAGATTTCACAATTACCCGCGATGCATTAAGGTTTATCCGCAAAGGGTTCCATGCAAAGGGTAGCCAATTTACGCCTACCCGGACGATATTGAAAACTGATGAAATCATGGGTGTGTGTAACGTTGGTGAGATGAACAAAGAAAAGATGACTGGATGAGAAAATACGTGGTCTATATTGGTACTATGTATGTAGAGCTTTAACGTTCAATAGAATGCGGGTGATCTTTTCGGCTGACCTACATAAGCGTTCACTTGTGTAATGTGTGAAAGGGGTACACTAACATATCATTTACTTAACAATACAAACTCGTTACATGATTCTTCACTCCAATAATTCTTCATAGTAATCTTTATATTGCAAATCCTATTGACAATCTATCTTTCCTCAACAGCAATCAAAAGATCCGTAAATAGTTTCATCAAGTTGGTAGATCAATTCGACAAAGTCTTCTTCGTTACACAACCTAACGAGCAATTAAAAGATTTCATGATTGAAGATATAAAGGCCATCCACGGTGCTCTTACGACAGAAGGCTACCATTTCAATTATTACGTGCCCCAAAAAGGCCAACAACTAAAACAGCCCTTATACACGACAATTTAACGGTGACCAAAATGGGTTCTTGTGCCATTCCCCCACCCCTTCCTCACACATCATACACATTAACCTCACTCCAATCACATTTTGAAATACCAAGATCACAAGTCATCATATTCAAGTCCATGTTCAACCAGAGTGATTGGATTCTCAGGCAATATTTGTTTTTTGGTAATCCTGTAAGAGGATTGGAACTGCAGTAGACATAATCGCCCTCAGTCTGAGCCCTAGGCGCCTCCGTCCTGCTTTATATGCCACGAATCTGGATTACCGACGAGTCTGATAACCAGCTGGGCATGACGAGTTTTCAGTAAGTGCTTTTTCTGCAGTTTTTCCGGAACGTAAAACACTTGACATCAATACTACCCTGGCTCCGCAGGCACTCTAGGACCCAGTCATATTCGTCGCACAATCGTCGCACGATCGCAAACTGAAGACCCTTTGGTGATAGTGGGAAATATGTCGTACAAGATTCTTCAACTGTGCTGTTATGGAAAAGGATGTCCAAGATCTTTGTTGGTGATCGGTTCCGTACAGGCCTGTTTGGAAATTCTACAACAAAATCATAATGTTACAGCGGCGAAACGTCGTCGCTGCAGCGTGCCCCCCTCCCACCGCTGACAGTGAGTGGATACATCATGCACGATGTCATCAGACCCAACTGCCAGGCGCACCCGCTCATCATCCAGAACGAAATTGAAATCGCACAGTTTTGATGCGTTCTTGATTGAACAAAATGGTATCGATCCTATACGGACGTAGAAATGCATGTCGGCTACAACCGACAGCCGTGCAGGATTTCAAGATAGATGCCTCGTGTGCTACGTGTAGGTTCTGATGACATCTATTGCTTCCGTCAGACGGGCCTCTTAGCCTGTCATGGGGATTATATCTCATCAGCCGCGGGCAGTAAACAGTCAAGATTGATACATTTCATATCTACATCATTATGATACAATAAATGTGTATGATTCCATGCGACCGGGTCAACCTATGACCGCGAGTGATTGTTCCTAAATCATATTGATATCCAGGAAAGTTTTGCGTTGTTCGTAACAAAGTTACCCTGGCGCAGACGTTGAAAGCAACAGACTTAATCTATTTCACTAGTTTAAGGTATAGGTTACGTGATTAGATAGAAATAATCAACTCAAAGCCAGTCGACTACCGTTAAATAGAGAAATTCGAGTCATCTCTATCTCGTGTTATAATGTATCTGTGGGTAATTCAACATCTGAGTAAGGACGGAGGACATTGTTGAGATGCACGTGTCCTGCAAAATTCAGCTGTCTTGTTGTGGGCAAGGCAACCTCAGATTCTTGTAGGCGGTTAGTTCTTTCACAACCTGCTTGAAAATTCTACACGGCATTAAAAAAACAGACGACAACATAGAACGAATGTGACCGCGTAGTAAGCCAATAGGTCCCTACAGCAATAGCGTTACTTTAAGTACCGATATTGGTAATAGCACACGATTCTGACAGGAACTCTACTTTACACGCCTCCAGGTTTTTAGACCAAGTTTGAATCATCAGAAGAAACCCAGACGGAGGAACCGGCGCCAAAATAATTTACAAACTCTCCACACTCTCTCAATAGACCATTAATATGCTGAAGGCGATGGTTTTTCCGCAGCAATAAGAGTTGGGGCTTTAACTACATCAGACCAGATCTCTGTTCATTACAAACATTTTATCTTATAGCCTTTACCGACGGCTTGGTATTCTTTGTTGTGGTTGACCGATTAGAATGGGCAATTGGACCGTTAGATGTCACGATTGCTACATCCCGGTGCGTTCTATATGAAATTTTGATAGGCAGTACCGATTCCTCTACATGGTTCTGTCACAACCTGCTCGAACATCCTTCGACATCAAAATTGTGCGACGATCTAAAGTGTGACTGCGGCGACATATGTGATTTCGGTGGAAAGCAAGCGCCAATTAGGCCCTTTACCTTGAATCGAAACGGACGATTTGTCCTTTCCTTATATTGTTGCCACACGGCACTCAACAGTTGTTAGAGTGTACAAGCAATCTAGTTTAGCGTAATGTCACAGCGCGAAGTGCTAGGCAATGCAAGTCATCCAAATCAGCGAAACCCCTAACAAAGCAGCGCGTGAGTTGCCGGAGGCTGATACCGCAGTCTTCCCTGCAGACCCTACCAATCAGACGGTAAAAGTCAGCCCAATTTTCCTGACTTGGATAAGGTTGGAGACGACACTCTACGCAAAGGTAACGCCTTGTATTTCCCTGTGGTTTACGTCATTGCATACAAAGTTGTAATCGGGTATTTCCCAATCCCTTTGTAAGAGACTATCTCTCAAGTATGACTCCACCAGGGCTCTATTTACGCTTACGACCTTTGGTCTAACATGAGGTATGTACTGCTATATATTTAGCCTAATCTAAAGATGACTGTAAATGCAATTTGGTGCAATGCACACTCCACTCTCAGTTTAAACCGGAATACCATGCTTTGAAATCAGATCTTGTAGCAATCTAAAAGCACCCAGCCCTTGGCAACCATCATTGCATCAAGAAGTATCCCCAAGTTATACTGCTGAAAAGTTGTTTCCATAATTCATGTGCTGCCAGATGTTAGGCCACGTAAGTCACCTCCAGTGGCTAACCCACCCCAAATCCTGCGCTGCCCGATGGAGGTGGAGCGGGATCTCTCCAACATCGGGGGCTTCTACCTGGTCCATGAACCTTCGTCAGCAGACGAGCTGTGCAAGGCCTCACAAAATTGGGTTCATTGCACCGTATCAACTGGAAGGTAATCAACATTTATAACAATACCCCACGGCTGAATCATTCAAAGACGCCATACATCTCTGGATGCCTCCCAGACAGTAAATTCGGTTCCCTCAGAGTCCGTAGTTGCATGTCTATCACTGCCAACATTGCCGCCTAACATCACCAGGAACCAAGTCATCATCTGGTCATTCACCTTTCCTTGTGGGAGGTGATTGGCATT
Organism: Branchiostoma floridae x Branchiostoma belcheri; assembly: GCA_019207045.1. NCBI lineage: Eukaryota > Metazoa > Chordata > Leptocardii > Amphioxiformes > Branchiostomatidae > Branchiostoma > Branchiostoma floridae x Branchiostoma belcheri. The sequence continues at coordinate 22,538,059 of CM033025.1, read as the reverse complement.
TATAACAATACCCTGCGGCTGAATCATTCAAAGATGTTTCAAAAGCCTTCGGCTTCGTGTGGACTATCAATGATTGGGATAACCTTTCCCTAGAGGGGTGGACCTACCTCTGCTACCGCTCCTTAAGATGTGAACAGCAATAGTCCATTACTACTCTTAACTCGGCGTAAGTAGAAAAGTACGTCTTTTAACCTCTCATAATCAAAGTAAAGCTTCAATATCTATAGGATCTCGAGACCACACGCATGCCACTCAACTACCTACATCTGAAGATCTTGTGTAAAACTCCCCCCTTAAAAGTTTCTTACTCCAAGCGTCAAGTTTACTCTGAGATTAATGCTGTTGTGTGAGCCATTGACCCATTGGCCACTTTCCATATCTGCAACGTGAACGAAATAAAATGTTCTTCATTGATCACCTGTTAATTACAAAACCACGGGTATAATTGTGTTCTTCTATGTTTAATCAGGAAAGCACTTGAGCTAGGTGGTCATCAGAAGTCCTTGCGTTCCAACTTCGCGATAGACACAAAGACCTACACGTTCTTCAAACCAGGTACCTTCGCTAATATGATTACATTTCATACTGTTTTTGTTTTGTTGTTTTTTCACGAATTCTTTAAATAACTGGTATCTCCATCATCTGTGAGGGCATGTAAAAGGTTAATCAATGAACCATAAGAGGGTCAGGGACCCGTACAAGTATCTACTTTGGCTCAGTCATTTCACATTTGAGGACCTGCTTCACTTGTATTAAAGATACATCACTACTTCCTTTTGAGATTGAGTAACGTAGACTAGTCGCACTCTACGTAAGTCACCTACGCAACCAAAATAAAGCGTTTACAATATCAGTGAAAGCTTAGAAAGCCTGCATACAGAGCGGCTTCATATTTTCTAATCTATCAATGATCCTTCAAAATCATCATAGTAAACAAATCGTCTGTACGGATATACGCTGATTTCCCTTGATACTGATACAGCAGTTGTAAAACCCTCATCAGCAAGCTGTTTTTCATCCAGAGCGAAATGCAATGGAGTGTGACAGAACAAATCTTCTTTAGATCGAGATTAAATCATTTAGTAGGCTATTAGTACTCGGTCATGTGGGTATAAATCACCACTTAGGAAAGCGATTTCGCCATGAATATTTTTAATATTTGGTCTATTTGTGTGTATGTGTATGCTTTACGTTTATACATGTGTATGTATGTCATCTGAAATAAGATATGCCAACAATCAAATTTGTCCCATTTTGTATGGCATTGCATATGCTTTTACGTTTAAAAGAGTACAGGAAAGTGTACGTATCCTCTAGAGAGTGACTGTCATCCTAAGTATCCTGATTTATGAAGAAAATTTGATTAATGAGTTTCCAGAGGCCATGCTTATTGATTAAAACCCATGGGTATTTTTGCTGACTAATCATGCTTTATTAATGAGGGTGCACGTGTATAGGCAATAGCACATTGCCAACAAACACAATTAGCTTTCCTACACTTGAGAGCACCGTTCAGACCTGGAGGATTCTACAAGCTACATCCTAACCCGCTGTGACGTGGTTCACGTCTACCCTTGACAAACCGAGTAGGCAGACAGGCTTTGATTAATTGCACGTCGGAGTACCAGCGCCAACACCAAATTAAATCAATAAAGCTCGTACGGAGCAGTACACAGTCGCACAAGACACAATATACAAAACTGCAGAGATACAGTATGAATAAGTCATGACAACAATGGAAATCTATGCTGCTGTAAGTGCCCATGAGATTGATCAAACCCTGACATTTAAACCTCATAAAACAAGCAACATGCCTACAATTGACCCAGGGAAACCCCTTGCTGTACGGGCGACCAATGCAATTTACCAGTAAGACTTAACATGGTAGAGATGATGAGAGGAGGCAGACTGACACATCACATTGCTTCAAAGCAACGACTAATCACCCAGCATGCATTGATTGAATCAACTAGCCATCCCTGTTGAGCCCTCTCGTTTTCCTTGATGACCAAAAACAAGCCCGTTCCCGGGCGTCTAGTCCAATTTTACACCACTATTCCAACTGTCAAATTAGATCCACTCATATCCATGGCTCTGCTTGTTACTGATTACAGCTGTGATCAAACTGAACACGAGATTTATCGTCTGAATATCAAGTGTAGTCGAAGTGGCCAAAGCCAGCGCAGTGGTCACAGACACACGGTACATCATCTAGACATGATAAATGTTTTTTCACTCCTAACTAAGGTAACAAATGGTAAATCATTAACGGAGGGAACTTTAGAACTTTAAGACAAAAAGTGTCTGTAATGGAGGTACTTGATGCCTTTACTCCCTCAGTAAACTCTGTTCATCTCAATCTACCAATATTTTCCTATACGTGTTATCTTCAGTCTTTCAGTCTGAAGTTTTTATAGATATGAGAATTGTCTGAGAAAAGTTGTAGCAATTTGAGACTCAAATACAGTCAACTGATTCCCTTAGAGTCCATAGTTGGTTATCACAGCCCCCATTGCCGGCTAACATCAGTACCCAACTTACCATTCGCCCATTCAACTTTTCGTCTAAACTTTTCTAAAGGGTCAGGTGGAAAGTGGTTCTGCTCTGTTCGACTTAAGTACATGGAAATTGTTCTCTGTCTTAGTTTCTGACCCCGTACAAATTCGGTATTACATCGCAGGACGGGGCTCGGTGGCTCGAACTGAGAAGACGCTATCTCATCAAATCACGCCATAGCCACTACATGAACTGTGACTTCACCACTTCTGACGTGTGATGTGGTCGGAACACCATTAGGAATAACACCGTGGGCATGTTTTATCCAAATAGCTTCCTGGATATTACCAGGAAATCCATCAGCGTTTAAAGGTTGGGGGTTTAAAACATGATCTACCTTCACTGCTATGCTTCCACAAAATAAATGTTGCTTTTAGATATACAGTTATGGCCGCTTGGTGGTGGTTGAGTCTCGGGTCTTGTTGCAGTTACTCAGAAGATTCGTACAGTTTTTGATTGCGGGTCCTTTTAACGGTCGAACATTCACTTACGTTTGCACTGAACGTGCGTCAACAAATCATGCGTGCAGATCATAATAGAAACCATTGTCTAAATAGAATCCTAATAGGTGGTGGTCGTTAGGATGTATGGGAACAATACGAAAGGCTGATTCCACATCCGTTTTTGCTAGAAAACATCCTGGTCCTAGCAATTTTATGTGTCGGATAGCATTGTCTATATTGGCATAAGAAACCGAGGATAGCTCTTTAGGAATACCGTTATTCACTGCTTTCCCCGGGGGATGCGACAAGTCATGTATTATCCGATACTTTCCTGGGGCTTTTTTGGGAACCGCATAAATGGGAGAAATGAATAGGTTCGGAAATGGTTTATCTGCGAACGGACCCACTATACGTCCTTGTTCCAGTTCAGACTGAAGTTTCTCAAAAATAATTGGAAGTTGTGCTGGATTGGGGGACATGACTTTGGAAGGAAAGTAATTTCGAGGTCCAAAATACTCCAATGGAAATCCATAGGTAAAGCCTTTGATGATGTAATCTTTTTCCCTGTCGGGGTACCCTTCTAGAAACAAACTAAGCTTCTTAGCGATTACGGGTGTTGTTATTTCTGAGCTGAGCCTTCTTGGGGCAGTTGGGCTCCTTGTGTGGCCCTGAACAGGTGGGGCAGGAGTGCTTGTAAGGGCAACCTGTCGTGGAGCACTGGCCTCCGGGGAGGTGATATTGAAAGCAGTAGCCTCTGGGTATTTTGTTGGTCTTGGGAAAGGAGGGCTTGGGGGAAGAAGATGCTAGTGCCAAGCTACTGAAGGCATCAACGTACAGCTGCGGATGTGGGACATCCCATGGTAGGTTTGGGTTGATCTGTCTTAGCTGTCTGAAGTACATATCGTACTTACCCCACTGCGCACCTCGGTCTGCCATGGATCGGATCAAGTACCCGTAAGAGATTAACTGGGTACTGCGCAGAACATGCTTCTGGACATAGATATACTGGTAAATCGCGAATGCGTTTGACCATTGTGCTAAGGAAAGGGAGTTCTTACTGTCCTCTACATTGTTTGCCACCGTCAAAGTTGGGAGTCCTGCTAATGGTTCCAGGTTGATGTTGAATTGCGCTTTGGGACGATGAGTTGGCAATAAGTGTTTGAATTCCACATATTTATCTAGCCAAATTTTCTCCTTCGTTGGTTCTGGTATTCCAGTGTCCAGAGGTAAGTGAACTCCCGTTTTATAGAGCTCACCGCTAAGGACAGATTCTATGGCAGGAGTCCCAACTACTGACGCTGGTTGGTTAAGAGCGGAGGCATTAACTGTCTTAGTAAGAGAGGATGTACCTAGAATGCTGGAAGCCAGGGTCGAGCCTAGGCCTGGCATCTGGGCGTTTGGGTTGATGGACGGAAGAGATGGGGGCTGAGGATCCTGTGCCCCACTTGTGGTAGCTATTGGCAACACGCCAGGGGTATCGGTTACATGGGTTACAGTCACTGAGCTAGGAGAGGTGTTAAGACCTACAAGTCCTGCTGACCCTCCGTCTGTTGGTAACGCACCTGGAGTCTGGGGGTCACTGGAATTTGTAGAGTTCAGTTTGTTCGCTATCTGCGTAGTAACTTGTTGCAAGTCCTCTAGTTGCTTTTGTAGAAACTTCATTGTCAGCTTGGGTTTATCCGGAGCCTTGCGAGTAGGTTGCGGGGGTGCATCCTCTGGAGATGGCTGATCTCCTCGCTCCGTCGGGGACGGATCATCCCCGGCTTCCGGCCTCGCTGCTTTGCGTGCCTTCTTCCTTGGAGGCATTACTGGGGCTCGACAATAGTAAAGCGTTAAGACAGTGAGCAGAGTAATACATCAGGACAAATTTTGTATGCATGATGACACATTCCTAGTTATATCGATTGTATTGGAGTGTCATGCCGGGTATCTGAGAAATGCGGTATAACGGTGAAAAAGCAAACCGTCAGATACAAAGGTTATTTAAGTCACTGTGGTTCTTGGACAACCCGCCCCGACAAAGCCATGCACCAAATAAATCACATGTACGGACAGGTACAGTAACGGTACCCCGACAAAATCATGTGATAAAACAAGCAGTTACTTGTGAACCACGCATGTACGGACAGGTACCCTGTTAGTACCCCGACAAAGTCATGCGTTAAATAATCACATGTACGGACAGGTACCCGGCCCGTACCCCGACAAGATCATGTGAATCAAACAATTGCTTGTGAACAAAGATCATGTGATATAAACAAGCAATTGACGCATGTACGGACAGGTATCTTCCTAGTACCCCGACAAAATCATGCGTAAATAGTCACAAGTATGGACAGGTACACTAAACGGTACCTGGACAAAGTGATATGTATACCAACATCTGTTTGGGAACAGACATTGATATTAGTCCAACGACTTTCCTATAAATTGATATCCACATGAAGGTACATCTGCGGTATTGTTTGTTGTGAATTTGAATTATGCGTAAACTTTGAATGAAGATCTGAAATTTGTGCTTGAGTACATATAGGTGAAATGAAAAACAAAGCACAAAAGAAAGGCAACAAATGTTGTCGACGTTCTGGCTTTTCTATAGGGGTTGGGTGTGGGGGGAAATGCAAACACAGCCGCTCAGTAAACGGCGTGTTTTGACTGACCTGTCTAGCTCAGAACATATTCCCGCCTTTCCTCGTAGCCAATGGGAATCGAATGAACACGTGAACAGGGCATGGTGACTGGGAACGTCTCCGAATCCGGCTTAAGCTGTATTTTCATTTCATGAAAAGCCCCTTATGCCTACTTCTCCGACCGATATAAGGACAGGGAGACAAGAATTCAACTGACACACTTGGCATCTTTGGCGGAAAAACAGGTATATTGTCAAGATTGGCATACAGAATGGAAAAAACATAGAATCATTACATAAATATGTATCATTCTCAATATTTGGCAACACGCCAAATGGTTACCATGACAACGGTTCCATATATCTCGTGAAAAGGTTTTTCGTATAAAGGTCACATGCCAATCATACAAGTTTACGAACATTATAAGATTTCCAACATAATTTGAGTACTGGTTTACCACCACCAAAAGCCATCGCGCCTAACAAGTGGCAGGGGAAATCTGACTGCAAAACCCTCCTGTCTATTAGTCCGCCAAAGAGCCAATCAGGCAATAAGGGGCTAAGAAGTGTAGGGTGAGGGAATGTAAATGAATAGCCTTGCTTTCTGACTGATAAACGAGTATTAAAACATTTGAAGATTTCGTTAGTTTTCAAAAATGTCGCCAAATATCAAGTTACTTTTGTTCTACTCACCGCGTGTTGAGGGGCCAGGGCGAGGGGGTGGGGGGTGATTCAATGTATAAATGTCCAATTGAAAATGTATTTTAGAGGGAATTAAATGCCCTTTGTTGCTGTTAAGGCCCCCCTGATGGACTTGAAGTGAAGATACATCCCGTAAGGGGACAGGTGGTGTCCGTCTTTTGCAAAATATTCTGGGCAATGCCTATTAACAAGGCGGACATGTGCCCATGTAGACATGTGAGGAGTGTTGGCCACCTCATGTCTCAAAGCGTCAAGGTACCTACCTAGGCACTGATTGTACGGTATGTTTGGTGGGTTAAATACCCGTGGGAGAGGTTCTCCAACAATGATATGTCTGGCATTAGCCCGGTTTCTGATTACACTTGCCATACCAACTATGCGTAAAGCCACTATCTCAGGCTCCCAGAAGAGCTCACACAGATCATTGGACCCTAACTCAAGGTAGACATCATCCACGGTTGGCAGGGCCTTACACATTTGGTCGAAGTTCGAAACTTTGCCGCCAGACAAGGACATCCATTTTACATCGGTGTTTTCCAACCAAAAATCTCTACTCACTACCCGGCCTGATGCTGATTCGGTTCTGCTTTCAACAAAAGCATCCAGTCTGCGTATGAACGAGTGCCCTATGATTAGTATTCGTCTTTTTCTGTGACCAACTTCTGCCATGTCGTACTAAGAATCAAAAGCAACGCCTACTGTAAGAGTTTAGCAACAAGAGAACAACCGAACTTCTGGGGGCCCCGTCACAGCTGCACAAAGCAGCGACAAAAAACTGGAAATAGAGACGACTCACCGTCTTTGCCAGAGATTCCGACCGGGAATAATCAGTCAAGAGTGTAGTCTCAAAGCAGAATACAGAGGGGGCAGAAATTGCCAACGCAAAGGATGCCAGAACGGAAAATGCAACGGGAAATGCAAACACAGCCGCTCAGTAAACGGCGTGTTTTGACTGACCTGTCTAGCTCAGAACATATTCCCGCCTTTCCTCGTAGCCAATGGGAATCGAATGAACACGTGAACAGGGCATGGTGACTGGGAACGTCTCCGAATCCGGCTTAAGCTGTATTTATAGGTTTTTAACAGTGGTTGGGTTTTAGATCATGTTACAGACCTCTAGAAGTAATACGGACCATTTTTGTCAAGACCGTTCTTTTTTTCAAGTCATTTATCTCAATGTTAATGAAATATTCATCAACAGGTTGTGTCTTGGTACTTTTGGGATTTAGCAGCTCGACATGTAGTTTGGTTTCACAGATCGGGCGCAGGTACCGACTAGACGGCAGAGTGATCAGGTGCTCGGTACAGTGTCTGTGGCATTATCGATACTGCCTGTCGTGACCTTTCTGCGCATATAGAAGTCAGAGGTTAATAATATTCTTCTGAGAGCCACTGACTGGATTTTGACATAACAAAGGTCAGCCACATGTCTGGCGCTGATGGCTTTAGCCTGGCTTTTATCCAAAGAGGTGCTCCCTGGAATCTCTCAGCATCTTTGCGACTAAAAGGGGTGGAGCGCACTCGAGGAGTTACGCCTATATGCTTATTCGTAAGCCCCTTCGAACTTGAGAAGACCATCCATCCAATTGGTGAATTTGGGGCCTTTCGGAACAAGCTGACTAAAACTTTTCAGTTCCAAATCATCTTATATCTATCATATCTATATACAAAAAGTAATCGCATGGCTTGTCATGGCAACCACTGCCCTAATGTCGCCCAGATTCAAGGAGGGAAAAAAGGTACATTACTTCATACAACACGTTACTTCATACAGCACGTTCCTTCATACAGCACGTTCCTTCATACAGCACGTTCCTTCATACAGCACAGTGTTGGGTGCTCAGATGTTCATCATCAGATAATACACAAACAGCTTGAGAGGCGGTCAATGCTTACCCACTGTTTGGGAGCTCCTGACGTCATTGTTATGTCCGTATGGTACGTTGTCTGATAACACGAAAACAAGATTAAATGTGCGTGAAACTATCAATCCTATTCTTCTCCTGTAAGGTTATATCTTATGAGCTAAAATTCGTCGCCACAAGTTTTCCTGAACAGCAGCTCATTACCTAATAGTTCAGCAGAAAGTCAGCACTCCGGTGTCGCATTGCGTAATTCCCAGGGCTAGTTGACTCCCATTGTTGTATATCAAGGTCCAATAATATGACTGATAGTATTGCAATATATGTACAGAACAATGTGATGTGACATTTGAGAGCAACAGATGCACGCGAGAATCGGATGATTTGACGCCAGCAGCCATTATTTCATCTATAATGAGGTCCATCCATCCTGACTTTGTCGATGGAAGCGGCTTCTTCCCCGTGAGGGGATTCCGGAAGTGTAAGTGGTTTTGCCCATACTGTCACGCCATGATAGATGTAACCCGCGAGTCATTACCCAAGATGGATTAATGAGGCCGGTGGATCTCTTCAAGTACGTTTGCATCATCGCCGGAGACGTGACATCATTTCCTTCTCCAACTATCTCGTTACCTCAACTTACCGTTGTGATTAAAATCAACGCATTTGTCAGAAATCTGGGCATCAAAAAAGTTAACCTTATATATCATTGTATCACATACCAATAACATCTGCGAACCTTCCTCAAAGGTTTTTTCTACTTTACTTAAAAAACTAAATATTCAAGATAACTTTCCAGCTACCATTCGAAAAACCACCTCTTCTGCTTTGAATACTACTTATGTTGTATGTTTGGAAAGAAATACAGATAAAGAAATACTATTGCGTCATGCCAATAGCCATATTTTACGAGATAACGGTTTCCAAATTATAAACCTAGACTCAAATCAACAAATTCCAGAATTTGACATCATTGACATGCGCTTCCAAAAATTTCTGTTAGGCATTCATGCCAAAGCCTCAAACGATGGTGTCAGGGGAGAATTGGGAACCTTCCCAGCTAGGATTGATGCAGAAATGCAACTTGTGAAATATTGGCATCGTTTAGTTAATCTGCCCGAAGATGCCCTTCTTCGTGAGGCATACAATACTGTTTCATTCGGAGAACATGATTGGATTGTCCACGTAAAAAATATCCTCAACTACCAAGGCTTTGGACACATATGGCTGAACCCGAGGTCATACCACATAGACACAATCACCACTCAGTTACGACAACGTTTACAAGATATATACGTGCAAAATTGGCATTCCTCTATTCGAAACAATTCCAAACTCTCATCTCTTTCTACATTGAACAAGCATTACAAGCAAGAAAATTACATTTCAACCATAAAGAGCCTTGACGTTCGTAGGGCAATCACACAACTCAGTATTGGCTGTCACAAATTAAATATAGAAACCGGAAGATTCCAAAAAATCCCTATTGACCAGAGGGTTTGTCCATTCTGTCCAGAGCTAATCGAAGACGAATATCACTTTATGGTTGTATGTCCCAAATATTCCGATATACGCAATTCTCTATACAGAAGGCTGTCATTTTGTACACAAGGATTTATCCAAATGGACCTGAAGTGCAAATTCAGATACATAATGACATGTGACAATCCCTGCATGGCAGATATAGGAAAATATATCAAAGAAGGTTTTGACATTAGAAATTCCCCAAATGATTGTAAAAGCCTCCAATGATTGTAAGAAACTTATCCCATACTACAACTCCTGTATTAGTTAGATAAGCCCTAAGTTAAGTTATAGCACTGTAGTTATGTAGATGCCATACTTTGTACCTCGTACAATTGTTGTGCAATAAAGTTATATTAAAGTTATATATCAAAGCATAATTAGTCACCTTCGGAACGGAGTATTGCCTTAGACGCTGGTACTGTTTCTTAATGTGTTTGTGTGTTAGCACCTATAACTTAAGATCCTTCGAATGGGTTTGTTCGAATTTTGGCACGTTGGTAATTTTGTATTTAACACAGCATTTTCAGTTTGTGCAGAATTATAGACCGACGCCCCTATCTTGAAAGTATTGTTAATTTGAGGTATAGCCCGTTACCTCAGCTGTTGCCTATCATTAATAGCCTATGTTACACAAGCAGTTTAGCTGGCAGGGGCTATTTCAATGAGCTACTCGCCAAACAGAGGTTAGTCTAAACTGTTATCTGGTCATAAATGGAAAACATGTTTAACAAGAATTGCTATTCCTTGTACCTGAGCCCACACTGCAAGCACAAAACTACTGCACAGTTTTCTCTACGCTCTACTGTTATAGGAACCAGTAACTGATCGACGCCGTGGAAACGATGACTGAAGTCGTCAACCATATCTTGAAACGGAAAAGGGCCGAAGAAGATTGTTATATCTCAGTTGTTTAAGGATTCAAATAGCCGAGTGAAAACTAAGAGGGCCCCCAAGGGCCAACTAATGATGGAGTAGAAGGAACACTTCTTTATGTATCCAAGGAGGTTCCTATTTTAACCTCCTTGATGTACCAAACAGTCTCTTTTATAATTAGTTGTGCATGAATTCTGTGTCTGCGCCAGAATAGGTAAGTCTGGGCGGTGTCCAAATGGACTCACAGATGGCGTAGGCGGAGTTTTACTCCTGATCTGAGCATCAGCAAGTTTTCCCGGTCTACTCCACAGTCCAGTGAGCTAGAATCAACGTATCGAGTACCGGCCAGACGAAAAGTCACTGGGGAATTTTGGGTAAGACGAAGTCTTAAAAAACAGCCCCTGGTAAGTGCCGGTCGATTTTCTATCCGAGAACATTTGTTATTCGAGGCATAAAAGAAGCTGATCACCCGATCAGCTGATTTATGAGGCTTAGGACAGAAGATCCCTTGTGACCCATATATGACACCCTTAGGGGAGATGAAACTGTATTGAACGGTGAAAATCGACCCAAAACCCACTAGTTGTCGCAACTTTGTCTCTACCATGGAGTATAAGCGCGCAGATTTAGCCAAGTTGGCCTACCGAGACATTTCCACCGAGCTATGAGCCGTGAAACTGGGGGAAAATCACTTTACAAATATGCAATTTCTGTCTACTGGCTAGAATCCCGCTTTTGTGACGTTGTCTGGATGAATTGTAAGCCGTTCGGAACTTGGTATCTGTTTCATCAGCTTTGAGTGACACACGGGGTTGGCCAGCTACGAAATGATTGCCCACTGGCCCATAACGTTCGCATGGACCACGTGGCCTGGAATTGATGACACGTAAGTCAGAGTTCAGTAATTGCACTTTGCCGTTCGAAGAACACATTTGGTCAGCCAGGCTTCCTCCAACTCGGGCTGCGTGAAAAGACTGCAGATGAACCTACAGCCGCCATGCAATAGTCTCTAGCCATGTGTTGTCATCTGTCTAAGGGCGCGGTCACATAGGTCGTGCGATCGTCGTCCGATTTTGATGCAGTAGGATTTTCAAGCAGGCCGTGACAGAACCAGCTACCAACATGGATCCAACACAGCATTCTGTGTACCAAGACAGTTGAACTTTGCAGGAGACGTACATGACTTGTTCTCCAAAATGCCTGAAGTTAGCGATCGTAGGACGCACTCAATTCAACTTTACTTATTTCAGCGACTCGCCATCAAACAAAAATGCATCGATATACATACACTGACAAATGAATGCATGTAATTTCAACAACGATTATGAGAAATATTTTGACTTTTGATAGGGTAATTCCTTACTCATCAGGTATTTCTTAACGTTTACAGAAAAGATTGTATAGGGTTGCCCGTCTTTCTTTTATAGAAAGTTAGCTCTAACAGCGACAATTGAAAGATTGTGTCCTGCAGCACACCTGTCACTGTACAATAATTTCTAGGAGAGTTTGATACGTGTAGAAATCACTATTGATGAAGGCTGAACTCTTCTTTGGTTAGCTGAATATGTGCGAAGATAATCTCAGAGAATTGACTCAGATGCTCAGAGTTACATCTAGCAGGCAACCAAAATTTTCTCATACATGCCATTTATAAAAAACAAGGTGACAATAACTCAGCATTCTACCGGTACTGGTACTCTATGAGTGAATATCCGAATTCTACCACAACTTAAAAGATATGTAAAATGCAAATTACGCTACTTTTATTATGAACCGTGGCGACACTTAAGCCTTGCGGAAAGTGCCCTTAATACCCTTAAGGCGGTCTGTGATCGCATCCATCAGAACCGGAAGGAGGTATAATTGAAGCTAAGAAGACTGATGAGTTGAACTCCACAAAAAGTATAGCCTCTCTGAGCGCTAACTCAGATGAATCGATCAGCTAGTCTATCTTTCTCCACATTCATTCAGCACCAAACCTGGGTCTAATCCTCCCACTGCCTCGTCATCCAGCATGGTAGCAGGATCTGACCTCTGGCGTATATTTCATGTGTTATCGGCCGTACTACCTCGAGCCACTCATGTATAATCTGTGTGCAACAATAAGCACCCTCTGGTCGAATTCAATCTACAAAGACTGACCTCTGGGTACAAGACTGTATGTCTAGGACGTCAAGATAAGACGATAGGTACTATACCCAGTTCATGGCCCTGACAGTCTCACGCTTTTGTAAGTTCTCCTCTTCATCAAAGTGGACCCTCAGGCAGAGATGTTAAAGCCGGCATGATGTTTTTCTTCATTGCGAGCTAAAGACTGAACGATAAAGTTGTCACGCATTTTCAACCGTGGGACTTACGATTGATATTGAGCTAAAGTGCTGTGAGTATATCACAGCACACCGTATAATTCCTGGGTCAATTTGATCCCCCAGGCTTTAATCAACGTTAATCCTTTGGCTGAGCCCGCAAAATGAAAGATGGGTTTATCTGATGATGTTATAGGTACAATGAGTTATTCTTATAGCTCTGGCGGGCTGTATGTGTCAGGGTAGCTAACTTTCTTTCTATACAAGCTTGATAAATGCTCCGTTTCGGCTCGCTCGGCTTGCCGTAGTGGGGTATGTAATACGTTTCACAAAGAAGATAAAAACATGCTTTGTCAGCTGAATGGAGAAGACCAGGCTCAGCAAAAACATTTTCCTAAAATTTGTAAACTGCTTATAGCGCTCGGCTAAAACCAATTGCTACACAGAGAGAGACTCTCCCATACAAAGATATTCCCCTAGGTAGTTCAGTCCAACACAGGTCATTCGTTTGGCGTGCAATGGGTAGAATATCCCCTTGTGGTGCGCAGATAACGTGGTTTTATTGGTCCCAGATCCTCCGTAAGGCCTCTTGTGCCGCCGGTGTCTATTAACGTACAGACTATGGACTTGAAAAAGGACTTTGTGTTTAGCCATAAGGAAGCACCCGTGTAGCAAAAGATAAGGCGACACCAAGGTACTTCTCTTCGGTTAGAAAATCCCGTTACTCCACGCGACAGTGGGTGTCGTTTGAAGTTGTCCTTGTCAGTGAGAATCAAACTGAAATCAGCTTTCCTTGGTTTGAGCCATACTTCTTTGACTTCGTGCAGTTTGGGATAACGTTTTAGTGGAGGGACAAAAGTAGTTATCAGGCACTGCAACAAGTTCTTCTAGCCACGTTTGTTGGGCTAATGGGTAATGTTTTGCGTATTTGGCCATGTGTGTGGATACAAACTGAATGTCAAATAGATATACAAGTGGATCTATCTTAACTAATTACTAAACTTTTCCACTGTGGGGATGAGCTCGCAGCGCAACGACTTCTATTTTATGACAGATTTTCCTACGAATTTCATAAATGATAAACTATTTTACGTGTGTTTGCTGTTTTTTCAATCATACTTTAACATTTTGCATTCCTTCCTAGTTATTGTGCATATCTTCCGCTCAGCAGTGTGGGCAGTGTTGTCTCTCAGATAAATGGGATGGGCCTTTTTGTACTGTACCTACCATAATTATTGACTTTTGATGACATGGGGATATCTGTCTGTGTCGTTAGAGCATATGATTTTTTCACTGCCGAATCAGCAAATACCTTTCGGCCCATGACCTCTAAAGATACATCTCTGTGACACCCATGCATCATACTCAAGCAGACAAACTTCTCTCCGGCGTGCGCGCAGAAAACGGTGATGAATTCAGCCCCGCGGGGTTACCGGATTCCATCAGAATGAAGGTCAAGTTTAGATGCCTGGCGGGAAAACCAGATTGCACTTCCATCGCGGCGTAAGAAGCGTCATATTGCCTTATTTCACTTTACTTCACTGCGTACGCTTCACTGCAACAGCTTTGAAGTAGAGAGCACATGCGGATATATATTACCGGCGGCTACAGGGGGCCTAAAATGTGCTATCGCACGTCTGCAAAAATCGTCTGATCCTCGGCCAACGGCTAATGTGTTTCTCTTGTTAGAAACTTCACGTTGGACCTGTCACAATCAATTATACCGTGGGGCCGTTTTACCCCCGGGCAGATGGGATGTAAATCGGTCAGTGACAGCCGATAAGCTTGGTCAGGAACCTGCTTTGATAGCCTGCCAAGGTTGGTGAAAAAAGAGCAAAGAGACCTTGGCCTCGGAGCAAAGTCAAGTACGAAAGGCGTTGAACCTCAATTGCCGGTATTTCCTTCTGCATCTGAATTCTAAGTCATTTCCGTCTTGCAACCTACACGCCTATTAGATGAATGATATCTTGTGTACTCGTCTTAAAGGCTGAGAGTCAATTGATAAGACAACTTTCCTTATCCATGAGATCACGCAACCGTTGCAAAATGTTGACTGCTCTCATAGAATGTTGATGAACTTACATGAAGACGAATATCACATAGCAAATAGCTGTGAACATTTGGAGCTTACGTGAACATGGGGGGCAAGACAGACATGATAAAGCGACGAGAAATTATATAAATTGGAGCAGATTTTCTTCAAAGACGTGCCCATATAGGAGGTAACTTCACTGAACTGTTCGCTAAGATGGATTTGATGCAGTGGACCGAGCGCTAAACGTTAAGTTCACACCCCAATTAGAATTCAGATGCTAGCTTCCCCTTCAGTGGCCAATGAATATAGAAGATGAAACATGGCCTAATCCTATTACAGTCGGAAAGTACGGTAATCCTCCACCGGGCCATGACGTGCAGTTTAACTACTTTAACTGTACGCTACTGTGTTAGAAACAAGGTTACAAACTTACAGCACGGCCGCATTTGTCGCAAGTGGTCGCACGATTTTTGATGTCGCAGAATGTTCATGTAGGCTGTGACAGAACAAACCGACAACAAGGATCTAAGACAAACTTTTCTTACACCCCCACTTTCACTGGGGCGGCCATCTCGCTACGATCTGTATATTTGACAGGACGCTCAACGAATTGCACATACAGTAGAAGCCGCTTAATTGCACGGCCTATTTGTGAATTTCGTGCAATTATCCGGATGGTGCAATAATGCGAAGCTATTTAGCTGGACCGCACCAGTTTGGGATTTGGGGATTCGGTGCAGTTAACTGAAGTGTGCGTTAATCCGTTGAGCAATTAACTGGCTTCTACTGTATAAGAAACGAATATTTTTATGCTTTGTGTGCTTTGCTGTCTTTTCATTCCTACTTTTATATTTTGTATGATATTCCAATTCCGAAGTCAATGGTCGCAGCGAGGTCGCCGTCACAGTCTAATGGAATGGCAGGCCGGTGCAATCCCAATTGCACCGGTGCCCGTCAGGGATGTGGCCCCTGCCGGGTTCCGCAGCCATGAATTTGTCCTGGTGGACTGCCGGATACCGGGGGTACCCCTCGATGTTCCCAACGGGTAGGTCGCGGCATCTATTTGTTACCGGGTGCCGGGTTCATTTTAAGTGCGATTTACATTCAATCCGGTGCCCGGCCTCCCCCCCCCCCCCAAAAAATACCCCGGGAGCCGCAAGGTGTCCAACGGGATCATAGGGAATATGAGTTATGACCTAAAGTGCCAAAAAATACAGCCCGTGAACCACCCAGCAGGGTCCCTTGTTCCTTAGCAAGACATCTGAATTTTGTATAACTCTTGCATGGTTATCTACAAAATATCATCAGTTTGCAATATCGTACGACGATCGTAAAAAGTATTGCGTACCCGGCCGGGCCCTTACATGTACAACCCTCAATTTCCTTTCTCCGTTATCCTAAAACATGCCTACATATATAACAATACGACTTCTAACGCGATTGAGCCAAGTACGTTTTTTGCTGAAGCATAATTAGCCTTCAGAATTAAATTTTTATCTTTATCTTTCCTTTTTTTGCATCAGTTTTTCAGCCTGCAAATGAGTTTTAATGGTGAAACAGGACATGTGCATGTAATAGCAACTTGTTCCATCTACGCGGTGCACTTTGCAACATTTCACCGCTACTACTTGTGACGAAACAGCACCTGAGAATGACCCGGGGATGGGGAACTGTGCTACGAGTAATGCCGCACACCCTGCGGGGATAGCCTCCCAGCACCCCCGATCAATGTTAACACCACTCCCGCAAGATTCTCTGCGTTCCTCCCGAAGTTTGAAGGACTAAATCGATTTTCCCCGTCTGAAAAGATTGACACGAAAATTGCAAAGCCGCAGGCCTACATATCCTCCCTTTCCTCACAGCACGTCAAGACGTATTCACACCGACGGGGTGCGCGCCGAGAGAAGGATAAGTCCAAGGAATCCCTTCTGGAAGATCTAAATGGGGTCTTCCATCACTCGTGTCGTAAGGCGGCTCTTCACCACTTCACGGTCACCTTGTGGCAATCGAATCAAAGCATAACGCTCCAGAATAGTAAGATAAATTTGCGTAGCCTCCTTTGACACCTCCTGGCACCTTTCTGCCCCCGCTTCCCCCGTTATTAATCTGCGGAGTGAGACGGATGACTATATGTATTTCTGGGGTCGCACAGGGAGGATTAAAGAATGCCACAGCGCCGGGATTTTGAAGACGCGGAACGAGCTTCCCTTCCCGGGGAAAATGAGGTTCCCCGGTGGCACACGTATTTCACGCGGCACGGTTGTTAAGACTGACTGATTGCGGCTCACTCTTTTCCGGAATGTCCAGCTTGCCCTTTCTAGTTAAGGTTAGTCCTAGAGCCCCTTATCACCTTCCGTACCTGGAAAGGTGAGAATGATGGAATCTCATTGTCATTTGACCTGGATAATACTGAATACGTGCACTACGCGTACGCATAAATAGTCTTGACACTGTTAACTAAAATATAGGTCAACTAGAACGAACGAAGTATCGCAAAGTCAAGTCATCAACAGTACATCATCATTAACATAAACTTACAAACCATTGCCGGGTTGTGGGATTCAGCCTACAAACACATAGTAGGTAAATAGGGATATTACGAGCTGTATATCATATATCTTCGTTCTAGCCACTTAAAAGTGGTTTCTTTCTGAAAAAGAGACACAAAGAACAGCAGAAAATGAGTACTCCTACTTCTAACGATATGACATGCATAACTTTGTGGGTGTAGCGATGAGTCATCAATCCACGTTCCACCAGCAAGTAATTACTTTCTGTCTGACTACAACATTGGAACAGAGCCAAACCAGACTCACAATTATTCAAGTATCCTATTACACTATTTCTTCCTCACAAGCTGTCAGACAGCCACTCTGCAATATCCACATAAATGCGGGTGCACGACAAGAGAAATACCCACTGATTACAATACCTCCATTTTCCCGGAGGTAAAGATTCCTCAAACGTACTGAAATTCCCTGCTTCTATTTGAGCTTCTGACTCGGACCCACTCACCGGTTCGGTTGTCTCGACTTTATCCTTATAGACGCTTCTCGGGACAAAAGTTGACGGAACGTCTCTTAAATCTGGGCTTAACTTTATGACTATTGCTGCCCCCTCCACAATCCCCAACCCATCCGTACGGGTGTATTTATGGCGACAGCATCTCTAGATCCCACTTTGGACGCCATTCATCAGGCTCTGATCGGCCCATTTCCCGCCACATCGATAGCGCTCTTTTTGTCACGGTCTCGATCACGGTGACAAGAGTTACAGCCTGCCCTTCTTCACCTGTCTTTTTGTAGGGCACTTCTCTATTTTACTTTGGATCATGCGACACCGTCGTAAACTACCAACGGCTTTATTTTTACTTTACTGGACTAATGGACAACTCATAACCAGTATGTTGTCTTATGGACTTTCTGGAAGCTTTTTTTTATATACATACAGAAGTGCTAACATGAATTGTCTGTAAAAGTTATGACCTCTATCAAGTCGCTCCCTGTGACATGACTTTCTAGCCATGATGAGGCCATAAGGTAATGTTACAGCAGGGTCTTCTTTGCTGACTCATTGTTCTATATCGACAGTGGTAAACCTAACGGCGTGGCCCCCGTGACAACCGGCTGACACTGGAATATGGAGATTTTAAAAGTGTCACCGGTTCATTCAGCTTAGGGGCCATAGGAAGTAATGGGTATGAAGAATGGCAAATTATGTATAAGATTGACAGAATATAGTCTGTGTAACACAAACCCTGCTGTCCAGGGCTGTACCTTTCCTCTCTCCATCGGCTGGCTATTGGGTGGGCCACTATGAGCGAAATGTAATCAGGCTAAACAGAATACATGTGAAAAAAAGCATCTCAAAAATATGTTTCATGATTTTATATGATTTTTCTGTGAAATATGAAAACAGAGTAGTCTAAGAAGATTACCTGAAGAACTACCTGCTGTACTACCTGCAGTACTACCTGCACTACTACCTGCAGTACTACCTGCTGTACTACCTGCTGTACTACCTACTGTACTACCTGCAGTGGTTACAGGTTGTTTCGCAACAATGTCAGTTCGCAACCGTCAGTTCGCAACAAGGCAAGTCTTTTCGCAACAAGGTACAAGTATTTTCGCAACAAGGTACAAGTCGTTTCGCAACATTTGAATGTTATTAATCTTAAAGTTGATAGCCTAATAGTGTATTCCAACATAGTTCCTAACATAATTATACTCGTACCTGTGCAAGCGTATGGAACTCTACCGCCCGGCGTATGAAAATCAGCGGGCTGTCAGGTCCATGCGGCCCCATGTTGCTCTGCCACCGGGGTTGTCTTTCGCATCCGGTAAGATTTTTACGCGAAAGGAGTATAATTATGTTAGGAATACGATTTCTAATAATATTAGGCTATCAAGATTAATAACATTCAAATGTTGCGAAACGATTTGCACCTTGTTGCGAAAAGACTTGCCTTGTTGCGAACTGACGGTTGCGAACTGATATTGTTGCGAAACAACCTGTTACCCCTGCAGTACTACCTGCAGTGCTACCTGCTATACTTCGTGCTGTACTACCTGCTATACTTCCTGCTGTACTACCTGCAGTACTACCTGTAGTACTACCTGCAGTACTACCTGCTGTACTACCTGCTGTACTACCTGCAGTACTACCTGCAGTACTACCTGCAGTACTACCTGCAGTACTGCCTGCAGTACTACCTGCAGTACTACCTGCTGTACTACCTGCTGTACTACCTGCTGTACTACCTGCTGCACTACCTGCTGTACTACCTGCTGTACTACCTGCTGTGCTACCTGCAGTACTACCTGCTGTACTACCTGCTGTACTACCTGCTGTGCTACCTGCTGCACTACCTGCTGTGCTACCTGCTGCACTACCTGCTGTACTACCTGCTGTGCTACCTGCTGTACTACCTGCAATACTACCTGCAGCACTGCAAACCACCTACGCGCAAAGATTGTAAAACAGTAGCCTCCTTCGCAGACTTCTAGCGCGGCGGCGTTTATTATTATTATTTTTTTTTGGAGTGCTGATTCACGATTTTCGACTAAGGTTCTCTGTAATGTTCTCCGCCGGGGTGGGCAAAACTCCCTTTCACGGCACAGAGAACCTCATGCCTCCCCCGATATCAACGTCGTCGCTCTAGAAGGAGACTAGAATAGTCTTAGTTCCTGACTACCTCCAAACGCAAAACCAAAACTGCTCAATAATCAATGAACAACAGTAGTAGTAGTCGCTTTTTCTTGTTTCATATCTTTTTTTGAGATGGTAATATTCTATTGGCATGGTAACATTGCGATTCATTTTTTTAACTTGTAAACTTCTAGGCAGTTCCGTCACCACATCAAATCTTATGCGTTCGGTCAGGCTCCCTTTCCACTAGACGGCAATAAATTGGATTTGTGCGAACCTTTAATTAATATTTGGAATATGATTCATATTTGGAATGTGGTTTTAAATTGTGACTTAAAAGACATGTACAGCAAAGCACACCAAATATAAAATGATCCGCCCTTCATCGATCTACGAAATTCGTTAAGTGATCTGTCGAAACTTTCGCTGATCGCAGCTTATAATAGAAAAAAAATATTATACTGTCCATAAAGTATGATATCTATCCTTACATAAGATACAAGTATCTAAGATCCTAGCCCCAGGTGTAAAATCTACGCCATAGTTCCATGATTTCGGTAAGACAAGGCATTGCAGCTGAAGCGAACTGAAATCTATATCTCACATACGTGCTCGGATTGATTCCCCACTCGTGCGAAGAAAGGTAGGGAAAATTGTCTTGAATGCCAAAAAAGATGAAAGGTAACATTGAATTGTGCGTCTCTCCAAAGGCTTCCGCCAGACATCCTGAGAGAAATTGGTTCACGGAGAGCCTCATTTACCCTTTCTTGTATGGTGAATAGATTTCCCACCGCTTTTCATGCTCGGAAGGCAATAAACAGAACGTTCCACGGCTGAAAGGTAAGCACAGAAGTCTATTATGGACGGAAATAACTGTGGGGTCTTGAGCCCTGGGACTGGGGAGATAGCGGCTGGTGGTCAGTCGGATGTGAAATGGCCCTGACCTTAGGGGCGAGACTAGCACGGATGGTCAGTGATATGGAATGAAGCGATGAACTATGGAATCAGTGGTCAATCTAACTATGGGCGCTATGCCATGTGTTCTGTTCGGCCATCGCTGACACAAGGAATACCAAGCTGTACTTAGCTGAGCTGCGTACAGAAACAAAATAACTGCTTGCAAAAGTATACTTGTTATACAGAAGCACCTCATTCTCCTACGTAGAGCCTCGCCCGTATCTGATACAGGGACGTCATACTAATTATGATTTGAATCCTTGAATCCTCCGACGACCATTTTGGCGGGTAATTGGATTAAGCTGTAGCATCTTCCTGTGGACCTATCCAACATGGCGCAGATGACGTCAAATGAAAAACCCTGTATACAATGTGCCTTGGAGGGCTCTTCTAAACCAGACCGATGTTTCCACTTTTGTAGGCGTGGCATCTAACCAGCAGTTGGCCATTCAAAAAATCTCAATTTTTTTTTCTTTAATTCAGGTCTGATTGACTGACAGCTGGTTAGAGGCCACTCCCACAAGAGTGAAAACCTCTGCCTGGTTTAGCAAAGCCTCCC
Organism: Branchiostoma floridae x Branchiostoma belcheri; assembly: GCA_019207045.1. NCBI lineage: Eukaryota > Metazoa > Chordata > Leptocardii > Amphioxiformes > Branchiostomatidae > Branchiostoma > Branchiostoma floridae x Branchiostoma belcheri. The sequence goes on along the minus strand of CM033025.1, from coordinate 22,516,462 downwards.
CAAGGTATATTAGATATGCCACAGGCGAGGATCTGTTTAAGCGAATGATGCATCTATGATACACATGGGAAATGCTGACGAAATCATAGCTTGTGATGAAATCCTTAATTACAGTCCTCAACAACCATATTCAAATAACCTCAGATACACATCGTATGACCAGAGGAAACTGTAGAAATCAAGATGCACTGGTATGTCAGAAATTCCTCCAATCAGACAGCCTGTGGGACTTGAGACATGTCGCCAGTAGGCGCACTGTCTGGGAGAGTGTGTGTGTAAACGTCACAGGATGTCTCTCGGGAAAGACAAACATCCCTCCGTTTTAATCAAGTCTGGCTTTTCTTAATCCTGGATGTCAAGTAGCGTGTTTCCACCGTTCCATCGTGTCGCTGTAGACGTAGGAAAAGTTACACATCACAGGTGACAGGTCTCCAGACTGGAGCCAGCAGACCTTTATCTAACGCCTACATACCCGTACAGGACCCTCGGGTGATGTCAAAGCAACCATTTCCTTGAAGTGAGAAGGATCCGTCTTGTGCCGGAGACATCGATTGATGTAGCCCACACCAGCGCACACCTACGCGACGGATTGAAGTTGGCGGAAGTCGTCCCGACTGGTGGTGGTGGTGGCGGGTTGGTTCATTCATCACATCAAAACGAAACGAAACGAGGATTTCATTGCCATACTGTTCTATGTAAATTTTTATATCACACACCATGCATTTGCGTACTAAAGTTAAAACATTTCTCCAACCATTTCTAAATCTTACATGTCATTAGATATGGTTTTAACTATTGTATTCTTAGGTTCTATGCATGCGCACCAGGTAGTGACGGCCATATCTCACGCCTTCTGCCTCGCTTTGACAGGAATAATGCCTTTATCTAGCTGCGATTGGGATTGATGGGAAAACTAGCGGAGCTTAACGAAAGGTCGGACTGACCACCTCATTAATCCAGAAAGAGGCAGCCACTGAGGAAATAAATGAAAGACAAACCCGCACGCGAGAAATCACAATTACACCTCCTTTCGACTACAGGTTGCGACTGAGCTATGACCGCTGAGCGACCAAACATTTGACCGATCGCTCAATGGATTCCAAAGATACTTTAACATTGTGCTTTATACTCAAATAATGGGTCACACACATCTAATTGTGTGGTGTGAAGTCGTCTAGTGAAACGGAAGGGGGCTCGCAGGGAAACCACAGAGAGCTCTCCAAAAACGTGTCTGACGAGACATGAAAAAAAACTAAAAGAAGAGTTGACAGTGGTTGACAAATAACTACAATGACTACCAAGTTCCAAACTACCTTCATCATGTTGGAGTAACATTGCATGCATCGATCAAACCTTACGGGTGACTGCGACTGAGTATTGACTGTTCGATTTATACTCTGGATATGTTCGATTTTTTTGGTTGAGATGTTCATTGGACCCTGGAGGATTACTATTCATTCAAAATTCAAGCAGTAACCGTCGCTCATCACGTCATGCAGGATCCGCCATGGCAGAAAACAACAACGTTGAGATTGAGTTTAGGATGCAGCTACTAGACGTACCAACCGTACGGTTTCCCACCTCCACCCACTATTTGCTGCGTTTGTGTTTCTGGCGCTACAACGTACATAGCTCAAGGAAGAAAACTTCAAGTAAACCTTCTTAATCTCCATATATCGATAGCACTGCTCCGGGTGATATTGGTGTACCAGAAACAGGCGAGGTGCAGTTTCATGTAATCTCGCCAAACGCGGAATGATAAATGTTGCGCTTACGTTAATTACGCCATATGTTCAATTTGTCATCATCTCGTTTTGCGCACAGGACGCCACGGTATGTGATAACTTTAATATGTACGTCGACGTTTCTTTTTCTCCCTCTTAGGCGATATCACGTCAACTTTGGATGGCTCTAAATGTGTCAACAATGTAAGATAATTAACAAGCAGCTTCCACGGGACAGAAAGTATGAATACAGATTATGATCTCACTGGATGCTCAAATACAACACGTTGGAAGTATCCATTTCATTTCGTCCGGTGTATGATTCAAAGTGACTTATTGAGGTCTCTGGTTAACGGTGTATAAATTGATCTCACTGGACTAGGATTCTTCCGCAGACAGATTTAGTCACACAAATACATACATATTTGAACCGAGTTACGTGCGCTTTCTATCAACGTGACGTCACTGAAGCAGTGGATTGTTCATTCCTGGAGCTGTTTAGTGGAACATTTGGATAAGTGCAATTTTCGTGTTGGAAATTACAGTTTAATGTTTCCACAATACAAACTCGTTTCTTTCTCTCAATCCATCTTTTCTTACAGCTTTACTTCCTAGGCTTCTGCCAGTAGACAGTTAATGATGAAGGACTTTAAGTGACCGTAGATTTCTTCGCTACTCCTTAGGAGAAGCAGTAAGGTAGCTAACGAAGTCAGTCAATAAACATTGTTACATTTGCATTAGGATGGTAATGAAATATATTTGGTCATGCCTAAAAATGCTAATCCAATAATGTCAGTGTATTTCTTAAGGTATGTCACTTCAAAACAAGTTTCTTTCTTCTTTGTCAGGAAGCATATTAGCCAGACGTGTTGGATCGATGCTTTTATACACGGTAACAAAAGTAATTTCGTTTTGAAAACGCCACGCGACTCCATGGAACCGCCCCTGGCATTACCATTGATTTCCTCTGTGACTGTTTGTGACAAGAGAATTAATGACGCAGAGTGGAGGCTCTATCAGTGGTGGCCATGCACCCTACAAAACGGCGGGAACTAATCTCTGTGACAAGTCATATAGCTACCAGGACGGATTTTTTTACAGGGCGCAGAGTTGGGGACCTCCAAATTGCCGGCATATCGTGTTCACCCACGACGACGCCACTAAAGCAATCTCCTTTGTCTGTAGTTCCGACTCATATTAGGTTATGAAAATAAACCTAATCAAACATAACGAGGACAATCAACGAGTTACGTGCCGCGCCGGTACACTATTCAACACATGTACAAAGACAAGTCTGAAGCAAAGTCAGCAACATCCGACTCATTGGCATTCCGAACGCTCCTCAGAGGGCAAGCGGTCCCTGGGGTACTTTTGTCGGAGGGCGATCTTGTGCCGAACTAGGAACAGGTGTGACCTCATTGATACCTCCTGGTAGTGTGTGTGCACTTCACATAGGAGCGACGGATGGAGATCGTGAAGGCTGCGACTAGATTTTCAGCACCAGGGACAGTACCGTATGCCTTCCCCTCTGTGCTACACTTAGAGTTGAAGGTACGGGTTGGAACAGTGTGCAACAGTGCAGGAGGCCGAATTACTCCAAGTAACATTATATCTGATGACAACCCATCAAGAAGTACGTGGCTCTGCACTAAAGGTACTCCCTTATCCATAAGCCCACACAGCATTATATGGAGGAAACGCTAAAACAGGCAATAACTGGGCACATTAAGCTGTGCTGCAATGCACAGGAAAACTGCGTGCAAGGACAGCATCCTATTTCGTTAATGAATGTATTGATTACGGTTTGTTGGATTGGCTGTTAGGAAGCAGACCTCCGTGCCTTGCTGCTGCAGCGCTTGCAATAACACTGCTACTTATCAATAAAACCTGTCTACGTCTTCCGCGGGGAACGGTTTGTGAATAGAGCAGGGTTAGGCTTACGGAGGAGGAAAGAAAGTCTTCCTTCGTATCTATAGTAGTATGAGAAAAAGATCATAGCACACGGCATGGCTTACCTTTGAATTGTTTCTGCGCCAGGGTTCCAAAGCCGTTTTAGTTTGAGGACTGATTGCCAGCGCTTCAAATGAACGGTACCCTACTTCTGAGGTGAAATAGTCTCCAGGTAGATTTCAGCACCACTCAACTAGACAGCTGGTCAATGGACACGTCACCAGTTCCAACGTCAGACGTTCTAGTCGATCTCTCTCAAGTTCGGAGACTCCTCTGACTGAGGCAGAGCTTGTGGAGTGGTGGAGGCGGTCTCACACAGAAGACTGCTACCGCCAAACAGGGCCGGGAGAGGCTGTTCTTATTGGCGGTGTATCACATTAACCTCCGCCGAATCGCTTACCAACGGAGACCAATCACCGCACGGCAAGGCGATAAATTGTAAATATGGGATAGCAAAGATAATGCCGTCGATAAAAGGAGAAGATCTTGAAAACTGATCACTAGGTGAATCTGAATCGGGAAAAGTCACGGGACCTGTAGAAGCCAATAATACATCAGACTGAAACAGTAAGCTATTTAAGAACAAGGAGTCAGCCACTAAACCCAATTCAACAATATCTGTACATGTCTTGTGTTTGAATTTCGTCTCGTGTGGCAAATCATCTTACCCTTTTTCTTAGAAAATCTCCTGGGGTATATCGATCTTCCTTATATGGTCCTTATATTCAGTATCAACTTCTTGAATATTCTGTGAATCCTTCTCCCAAGGGTCACTGATTTCTTCCGTAGGCCCATAAGTTTCTAACCATCCCCTCCCCCGAGAATTCTAATCCACAAAAGTTTCATTGGTACCACTGTGGCTAGAAAATAGATTGGCAACATGGCCGGAGAAGGCCATAAGTCTTGACCCCCAGCCCCCAGGGTCAGTAAAAGGAGCCGTAAGTCCTGGTAACTGTCTAGACGAAGTGAAAACTAAATTTTTCTCGTCTCCCTGCCCTTAACGATAGTGAAGTTGTAAGTTGTGGTCTTGTCGACAATCTTAAGTTAAGCAATAAAAATGAAGGTGACCCTGAATTTAGTAACTCATGCCCTCCCCATCAACACACATCTCCGTAGGCCTCATACGGAGTATAAATACAATCCCGGAGCTTGGGGGCAAAACAGCCTGGCTGTAGGATCAAATAGGTCCAGAGGTACATGTCGTCATGTAATCTTACTAAAGTCCCCTTCCTGTCTTTGAAGAGGAAGCACGTGTACATCAGTGGCAGATTCGGGCTTCTCCAGTCGATCAAAGACTGTTGTGACACCAACTAAACGTCACGAGGCTTGAAAGGATTCTGCAGTACCGGAACTCCACGTAACCTGGTATAGAGGCGTATCTGTCATCAGGGGTACAGAAAATGCATAGTTTCTCAATTTTATGGAAAATCCTTTCATTTCCGTGGCAATTTAGAACAATTTTCGTCCAACAAACACACATTGTAGTAATAGACTATATCATACTCAAGGCATTTCGGAGCTGATGATACAATATCGAGTATAATTTCACTTCCATTTCATATTTTTGGAACTAACCATGAGTGCATTGTTAACACTTTATTGCGATGGACTTCTATAAAAATGATATAATCCCTTTCTTTTGCTTCGTGTCTTGAAAAGAAAAAAATATTCATCCTATAAGACTATAAGCTAGTATAGTGGGAACTAACACTTGGGTAAGTCGATAAAGTTTATATCTCCAGGTAATAAGATAAATGTTGCAAAAAAATGTTACAAAGACAAAAACAGTTACTCAAGCAACTAGATAGATTTGGATAGAGCCAAACCTTATAGAGAGAATCCATAATATTTGGTCAGTGACTAAGCAAAATCTGTTGTTGTTCAACAGGTGTTTACCCCAAATTACAAAGAATTAATAATTTCTATCCAGTTGCTTGAGTTAGTGTATAATATTTGGGTACTGCATTTGCGTAAAAAAACTCCGGAAGACTGTTTGAAGATAATACATTGATTGTTCCAGCGGACGAAGCTTCCCCACAGCCCATGTTGGCATGCAGCGCGGTACGGACGGCTCATTTGTACACGGTGTCCTTTGACTATCCTGAAAGGTTAACAATACATCATCGCTGGGACCGCCTATCCATACCATCCCCCGCACGGGGAGAAGCAATAACAGTTCGTCTCTTTATGTCCTTTTTATTTCAATTTTACAATTCTCTCCACCGCACGTCGCAACGATAGCAGGTCCAGTTAATTATCCTAAAACAATAAAGTTGATTCGCTCGGAGGATACAAGTAATCCCTGCTGCAGGTCTGACAGGTGTATTTGTGCCCTCTCGCATTTGAACGAGGCTCCCACAACATTGCTCTAAATTACTGTCATTTCGCGGAAAGGGGCACAAGCGGGGAAAAGCCATCAAGTTTGGACGGAAGTCCATGAATATTCGATAGTAAAACCCATTGGCGTAATTGTGGAAATTCGTCACCAGCGCGCACAACGGGGGACTCAGTGGGCAGTAGACCACCCCACATGTACTAGTAAATGAAATGTGTTGCCCATCTTCTGTACATCTTTATGCAGAGAAAGCTTGATAATAAAAGGAGCAGGGTCAAATTCTAAGTATACAGTATATATAACAATTGTCTTTCCAAAAAAACTCAATACAGTAGGATAGATCTCTAGTGAGACTTTGTCCTTAGGTAGAGGCATAGCCGTTTTTGACACGGTATACGTATTCAAAAGCCCATCCCTCTCCTTACACTGCCTTGTATCTCCCCAACCGAAGTCAGGTAACGTTACCCATTTTACACCACATGTACTGTGACATAGCGTCTACCCAAGAATGCCTGGAATCGAACTCTCGATCACGAGTATTGCCATTCGGCCATCCGACGCCACACACTCTGTCCACTGGACCACTGACTTATGGGACTAGACGCACTAGCTACAGGTGAGCTGATATTAGTACCATCGGTCCTTACATATGAGAATACATCGTAAACCACTGTAATGCACACCAATTATGGTCGTTCAGCACATTTAATACTGCAAAATCGTTCTACAAACTCACTTAGAAGTGAGATCGATTACTCAAAAATTGGTTTACGCAGTTAATGCTTTCTAGGAGATTGGAATAATCTGTTAGTGAGTGAATTTTCATGACATAGGCATGCATCACACACAGCGCACACTGGTGAATATGCAACCATACAGTTGAGCAAGACATCTCGCGTTTGATACTTTACATACTTTAATCTATAATGCTTTGCATACAGAGTGAACGTAGATGTAAACACAACTGAAGAATGGTATCACTATAGTTGTTCTAGTTTTCATTAGAATCGAATAAATTTTTCTTTGAGATAACCTGATATGAAAAGACATGGATTGTCAATTTACTCCATAGGATTTTTTCAATTGTATGTTAGAAGAGCCACAAATCGCTACGCCCTTCTCCCTGTAGTCTTGTTACTGTCGATGCCCAACCATGCCCACTCTACTTACTGATTCAAATCCTGACTTGTGCATCATTTTTAAAAGCATTTCCACTGAAATGTTTTTGGAAGTCAGCCAATTACGATCGCCTCGACCTTTTTAGCTTAGCTGCAATTAGTGGAAGCAAGATGACGTGTCAGCAATATGTAAAACCCCACATACATTGATCGGGCATTAGGCCACAGTAGATGATTCCATGGATAACATCAGCGCGCGCATTGATATCCCCTTATTTAGTCACTCACTCTTTTACTCTAGTCTCTTGACCTCTAGGTCGTTGTGGGTACAAGATAGCCACCAAGATAGATAGTTATATCCAGGCATGCATCTTTCTTGCCACAGTCAACCTTCCCATTAGGCTTAGGGGCGTCAAGTCAGTAATGTCGCCTTTCTAGTAAGAAATCAAAAATTGAATTTTGTTCCTTTCCAGAGATGGTAAGAAAGACAAGAAAATACCGAAACCGAAAATATGTCGCGTGTTGTAGCCTTATATGTAACGTTACTTGCAGAAGTGACACTAATGTGGTAGCCATGAATGAAGTTAGGAACGCGACTCTACTATTTTAGCTTGCAGAAGCAACACTAGTGTGGTGTCAAAGTTGAATATACAGGCACCATTTTTACCCATCTTGTTTTTTTTCGCACCATCGCATCAGGTATCTAGTCAGTAGAGGATGCCATCCGTAAAATTTACTTGCTGTGGACTTACATTAAAACCACTAGGCGAGCACGGCAGGCACGCAACACTGCGCATCTGTGCTAACACCGTGGGTACTATACTCACATGTGCGAATTAAACAGTGCCTCCACGGCTCGAAAACGGAGAAAAAACGACGGTATCAAGATTATTCAGACCGTAAACTAAGATCGGAATCGGTCGTTGGTTATAGCCAAACGGTACAGACGCAAACGGAAACTGACATTGCAATATTGTGTGACTATTTTGTTATTTTCACTTTGATTGAGTTTTCTTTACTCAGTGTCGCGTACACAAATTCTAATGAAACTTAGCGCTTCTCTAAACACACGAATAACCTCCTGGAACTGTTCCTAGAATACAGGTGACTTGTCAGCTCGTAAGTACATTCAGTGCTCTTGTATTGGGCATTGAGTATAATAAACACACAAATCAACGTTGACAGACGTTTTTAACACGGGAATGTCACTGGCTACACCAACTTGTGGTCTTCAACAGAAAAATATGACAGCGAAAAGACCTAGACGGTATTGAATTGTGAACAGTGTTGAGTTATTTTTGTTCCATTTAGAATTTGGGTCACGCGGGTAGTATATTTACGACAGAATTTCCCACCACGTCTCTAAACACAGCACTTTTCTGAGCTGGCGTGTACACATAAAGGCCAGAAGTGGCACCTGGTCTAGATAGATAAAAGTTTTTTTTTTCATAACCTTGGTCTTCTTCTGTTTACCGAAATGACACTGATTACAAAACTGTCAGCCAGGAATATTTACTGCACTATATCACAAGGTTTTGTACTTCTTATAATCCGCACTGTCGTTTGATGGCTGCTGACTTGCAGTAAAAACTGTGAGACCGAGGTGAAAAATAAAACTAGAAATCCATGTACATTTTTTTAGTGTTACAGTGGTACACAACTATCGACTTTCTTGAATTTTCAGGATCTTTGTCTATTTTATCTCCTTGACAATATCACCCCAAGATAAGCGCAAACACACAAATTAAATAAGCTTTCTACTCTATACGTGACGAGAAAGGGTAAGTTCTCCCTGGAAGTCTACAGGGAGACCCGACAGCTTTCTACTGTGCCCCTGCTTGCCCTGGCATCCCTATATTGTTCTTTGGAGAGAAACAACATTAAGTCTACTGAAACGTCCTGTTAGGGAAAAAGTAACGTTATTGGCGTCCAGGTTGGTTTCTGAAGTAGATTGCACATGTTGATGTCACAACCGGGGTATGTATTTATTCAAATCTTTGAAAGCTTTATCTTCAACGTTTTTAATCTCTCTGATTGATTGAATGTTTGTTTGTGTTTTGGCAGTGGTCAATGTCATCGTAGAGGGATAGAAAGTGGTGTACGGGCTCATTTATTACTAATAAAAGTATTTTTTGTGTGATTCTCTAAACCGGAGAAACTATAGATATTTCACAGAGTATGAGGCATGCGAACGCCTAGGCGTTTCACATTTCCAAACCGGGGCCCGGCCCGGAGCTTTTGGGAACGAAAAGTATGGTATAAAAGACACAAAACTACACAAGACGTAAGGAGATAAGTCCTGGGCATTATTTGTGTATTTTTTATGTATACATTTCTATTTTTCATTTCCACAAACAGCCCGGCCGGGCCCCGGTTCGGAAATGTGACGTTAGCCTTGTGCCATAAGAGGAGTTGACGAACATTCAAAGAACTATACATAAACATTGATCTGTCCTCAGACGACTGGAAAGATTTGCCCCCTCTGACCAGACGTGACCCCGCCGGCTCCGGGTGACTGGCTGCAGAACTAGTAGAAGGGATTAACCTTGAATGACTGTCCTTGTTCACAAAGAGCAGAATCTGTCCCATGATGGGGTCCTTATGAACGTGACCTTCGCTCCGTTACTGTCATTAATACCCGCTGAGGGACGTTCAATGTAAAATGGCCGGGGTAACCTGTACAGAGGACGTTGTCTACTGTAGTGAGGTACCATTACATAGAATTAGAGATAAAAGATATCGATTTCTCTCATTACAGTTGCACGGGTCATTCTACATTGATTGCCAAGTGTTTTTTTGGTTTAAACATGAAAACAAGCTAAAATAAACTAGTTGTGACCATAAACGAGCTTCCGTAACGCCTTTTTGTGGTCTAATCCTTCTAACACTATAGGCCAATACAGATATAAAGTGCATTGACAGTCATAGATCTATTGGCTGTCCTTGGTGCTGAACTGTACTTAGATATACACAATAACGTATGCAAAGAGAACAACCTGCCAGTCAAAAGCTCCACCTAGCGATATTTTAAGAATAACACTCACCCTGCTTGTAATCGTACATAGGGTGGGTTTGTTTTGTTTGTTTATTTTTATTCATGCAGGAGTACAAAGATTTTAAAAGATCCCTGGGAGGAACACCGTGCATATGTTCAACATAACAGTAATCGATAACGATATCAAATAAGATAGATAGCAATTTAGCAAGAACAAGTGCGTATATTCAAGTTCGTATGAGTTGCTTGTGGACATTTTTTGGCTTAGGTAAAGTTTGCAGAAAACGTTATTATTTAGTTTGCCCTGCAATTGTGTAGCCTAGGTATCGATCAGAAAACAACCACTTTTCGGCATTCTTCTTCTAAGGTAAAATAACGCCAATACGCAACTCATACGGATTTTGGAATACAATATACGCACTCGTGTGACAAAATATCATGAAAATCCATCCACGGCTTCCCGAGGCATACTGTCTTCTAAACAAACACCTCACAGACGGCAACGAAAACAGAGACATCTTGACGAAGGTAACGATACGGCTTCCGTAACTTGTTTCCCACGCGGCTTATACTGCGTTATCAAACCGCTTGTGTCTACCAGACCTCCCGTCGAGTTGAGAAGGTTGTCGAAATCGGCTCAAATAGGGACACATTTTTAAGGGGAATGAGCTTAATGTTCAATTGGAGATTCCAAATGGTAACTCTTCTGGCATGTTATACTAACGATCGCTGTTACTAGTACACCCTGTGTATTCGTAATTCTACGACTGATACATTTCATAACGTTAGCTGATTACATTACAAGTTAATATTTACATTAGCAGATCAAGTTACAAGTTTATGTAAATCAGCCTTTTGTCTCCCACCTCTTTCCGTCTGCCAGTGCCTCACCGTGCCACGATCGCTCGTGTCAAACCCACCTTGTCAACGTCTATTTCTTTTCCGGCAACCCTAGAGTCTGACAGAGACTACCACACCAACATGATGACGCCCCCAGTACGTTTTCCGTTCACTACCCTGGACATGTCCACCCTATTGGTCTTTATTGTCACCTTCTTCTTAGCTGTAATGTTTCTGATCAAGGTAAAGAAACCCGGGAACCGGCCTCCATCGGCACCTGGAGGGTGGCCCCTACTGAACCACATGCCACAGCTCTTTAAGCAAGGATCACATCTCCAACTTGACATGTGGGCCAAGGAACTTGGTGACGTCTACTCATTCAAGGCTATGAGTGATGAATACTATGCTGTGAGTGGATACATGGCTATCAAGGAACTTGTGGAGAATGATGTGTTTTCTACACGGACGGATGGATCGATTTCGCCCGCTGTCGGTGGTGATCAGGGTAGGTGTTGCGTGATTCTTCCACATTGACATACGTCGTGTGAACAGCATGCCTGTAGTCATTGGGGATTCGGCGCCCAATATTTTTTAAAGGTCCACTGATTCATATCACCAGCGGGACCTGAATCCTAGAAAAGTATTGGGGACGTAACTTTAGATCGATGTGCCGTCAATGTGAGGAGGATGTTACTTTTGCACATCGTGAGCCCTCACACAGAGATTATAACGCATGTGAGGCGACAGGCATTCTTGGTAATATGTCAAAGGTTGAGTCCCGGTAAAAGAAAACATAACCCGTCTGGACATGTTGTGCAAATTGAAACAATGGTCGAGACAAGGACTGTTTGCTTTCACGTGGGGACTTTATCTTTGACTTATTACCTAGAAATCCTGTCGCCGCACATGCGCTCTTATATCTGTGACTGTGAGAGGGCTTATTCAGAGCGGCTCGCACTTGGGCCTGTTGCGACGAGGAGAGAAATGGGGAGCATGAGGTGTTTGGTGGGCTGAACTATAAAGTGGATCAGAAAATCGTCAATTTGGCTGCTCCTAGCTTTTATGAATCTGAGTCGAGATATGAACATTGAGAAGGTGGGAGAAGGGATTCAAAGAACAACAAGAAAACCTACCTCATTTGATCATCATCAACCTAACTGCTTGTTTAGTACACCATGTTCTGTGACTCTAGTTATGTTACTTCTTTATAGCCTTAGTTCCTTCTAAGCTTCTCATATTTTGCACCCATGCTCATGATAAATAAAGTCTTCATTTCATTCTAGCCAACAATGTCAACAAAGAGACGTCCACTATTCAGAGTTGAATAAACATTATGTTTTCAATTTTTGTGTTTGTTTGACTAGACATCATACTGGCGCCTTACGGAGTCTTTAAGGAACGACGAAGGTTTGCAACCAGTGTGTTCCGGCGACTGGGCATGAAGATGGGCCGAGGGAGCATACAAGATCAAATTCAAGAGGAGGCGAGTTATATTTGTGCCAAGGTATGAGTTTTCTTTATCATAGAAGAAAAAAATTCACAAAGTTTTGAAGAAAAAAATCTTATTGTGCTGTCATATTCATGATTCAGTCTAAGCTATTCATTTTCTATCCGGTGTCAGTTGTGTCAGCAAACAGTGAAGGTTAGTGAATAACTATCTCTGAAAGGCGCCCTATTACTCTCCAAGCAGAGGTTGAATCGCGCAAATATAGCAGTCGGAAAAATTACATGGGCGCTCTTCAGAGCCCTATGGCCGAGTGTCTATCAAGAGGACACGGCACGAATGCCAGATCAAGAGGACACGGGCTCCATTCCAGGCATTCCTAGCTAGACGTTTGGTCATTGGGAAAGGCTCTTACGTATTTCCTCACCCTGGTGTAAATATGGGTACCTGGCTCCGGCTGCTGGAGAGGTTAAAGGCAATGAAAGAGCAGGGCTGGCTCGGCCGTCCCATACCGTGCCCTAGACATTGCAGGTATAACATCCCACTTCCCTACGGCCTCAAATAGACTATGGGACTACCTTTTACCCTTTACCTTCTTCTCCAAAAGATCTCCGGCTACAGGGAGCAGGCATTTGACATCTCAGCCGACGTGACAACAGCCACAGGGAACATCATCTGCGCCCTGGTCTTCGGGAAACGGTTCGACTACGGGGATACCGGATTCCAACATCTGCAGACGACAATGAAGAGCCTTGGTGCTGAGATGGTCAAATGGCACTTACCTTTCTTCACTTTCATTCCTATAGGTAAGTATGCAGTTGATTGTACGGTAATGCCAACTGTTTTGAAATGATACCTTTGAGAGGTAGTTGCCAGTTATCATATCATGCATTCTACATACTATATTAGATAAAATCAGGGACTGGAATACACGCATGCAAAAACTCGTCGAAGCTACAACCTCCACAGGAGAAGTCCGTTGGAACCGGGTTTAGAGGGTTTAGTAAAATGGGATGTAAAAGGACATTCGTTACTATGGTTACCTCCATGAATTTGCAGCTATTGTTTGTGTGCGTCTGTGTGCCTATGTGCGTGTGTTTCCGGATTTTTGTAGTCAGCAACCTCTTGATGGATTACGATGATATTTGGTATGTGGGTAGGGGTTGGAAAGACGAAGGTCAAGGTCGATTTCGGGCTAGCCTGGTATATCCAGCCGTATTATAACTCCCGAGTCTCTTCAGTCCTCTCGGAAGAAAGGATCATTTTGGGCCCCCTGGTATTGGCCTTGGTACTGCAGCACAGTTTCATTTTTTTTTGTCTTTTTTGACCTGGACATGCTATGGTCTCGTTTAAAACTGTTTCTTCTTCAACACAGTTCAAGATCCAAATGCAGGAGTACTCTTCCATGCCAAGAACCTGCAACAGTTCATCCAAGAAGAAATAGATCGACACCGTCTGAATCTGGACCCGGAGCATCCACGAGACTTCATAGACTACTGTCTGCTCCAGCTGGCCCAGCAGGATGGAAGCGACACCTGGATGAATGACGACAACGTGGTGTACATTCTTCAGGACCTCTTCGTGGCAGGGACGGACACCACGGCCGCAACACTGACGTGGGCCCTGCTCTACATGATCCTCTACCCGGATATTCAGCAAAAGGTTGGACCGCATGAATTTATCAGATGATTATTAGCTCATTAAAAATTGATGTAGGTTTTCTGGCGTTTGTTTGTGTTTCCGGGTATTTTTGGTCAGCATACCTTGAGAACCTCTGGATGAATTGTAATAATAGTTGGTACGTCTTATATACATAATAAATAGGGTAGATTTTAGTACCTAAGTAGGTGTATAGTGGACACAAAAGTCAAGAAAAGTCAGTGTTGGGCTCCCATTCTTTCTTCCGAAAATGTACAGGAGCTCTGATAGTTAATCGGATGGCATTATAACTAACAAGCAAAACAAACGTCAACCATGTATTTTAATGGATGAGATGTCTGATATTGTTCTTGTGTTTATTGGCTTGTTGCTTTATTTGTTTGTTTGTTTGTTTTTTTGTATATTGGTATGTATGTATGTCGTGTCTACCAGGTCCAGGCTGAGCTTGACAGTGTACTTGGCGCCACCAAGCCGAGTCTGGCACACAGAGACCAGCTGCCCTTCACCACCGCCACCATCATGGAGGCGCAGCGGATCCGCCACATCGGACCTGTGCTCTTCGTTCGCCGGGCAGCCAAGCCAACCCGCTTCCGCGGTTTCGACATCGCGGAGGGAGCAGTTGTAACGCTAATCTTCCTTATTTTGAACTTTAATCTTTATTCTTATCGCCATGTTAGTAGAACGGCGGAGTGATACAAGTTGCTTGAGAGTGATATAAGTTACCTGGGTCACAATCAGTGTACCTGATGAGAAAAGTAGTGTGGATGCCTATGTCGTCATATACCTACCTTCCTACCTAGTCCTTTGACCTCCAGGTCGTTGGTGAGACAAGGTAGACACAAAGATAGACAGCTGTCTAGGCCCGTCTATCCCTTGCCAGGGTCAGCCTTTCCTGCATGTTAAGGGATGACTATATATACAACATTCAGTAAAATGGTCCTTTACCTTCAGGCAGTTTACTACATCATGGGTAACCAGCGGCAACTCAAACAACATATCCATGCCACCAAGTCTAAATACCAATAAACTACATGTCAACACTGAATATAGCATATGGCTAATCAATGTTTAACTTATTAACTGACACGTCGCTAGAGGTCGTTGTTGCCAAGTCCACAGCTATTTGTTTTCTTCATCTCGGTTCCTTTTCATTTCCTATATATCGCCAATGGTAGTATCAGTTATCAGACATTGTTTACCAAAACTGGCAACTATTTTCTTTTTCAAAACCATGTTAGATGGTTCCGAACCTGAGGTCCGTCCACATGGACCCTGCAGTCTGGCCCAACCCGGATTTGTTCGACCCCAGCCGGTTCCTGGATGCGGACGGCAAGGTGGTGAACAACCCGCCGTCGTTCTTACCATTCTCTACAGGTACTTTCCATACGTGTTTTGGAAGTCAACCATTTTATTAACTTCTTATCAATATGTTAAATCTCCTACGCAGAGCTTTGCCCGCGGCCTATTCCGTA